>CM059195.1:54729932-55218146 GCA_030323885.1 Branchipolynoe longqiensis
AAATTTGTCGTTTCGTGGAAGAAACGCCGTAACATCGATCATCGACGTCAACAAATGCAGAAATTCTAATACTACTATTTAATACGTTAAACTTGAGCAAAAGCATGTAGATCTATCATTATTTAATGATATGAATAAGTATTATGGTTTTGAAGTTCAAAAAGAACCACTGTCATTGCTTTGTTTACATTATGCCGCCAAGTTACGCTATCGTATATGTGAATTTCTGTTGATGCGATTATGATTGTTAAAACTGATAATTGATGCTTTATTCTTGTACAGGAGCTACAAAAACACATATTGATTCATCTTTTGCCATTATTTCGACATAAAACGACTTAAAATTGGTGAAATCGAAGATTTTGGTCTAAATTTGCAAGAAAATAGTCCCTGAAACTAGGTCATCGATTCAAACCGCTTAGGCCTTGTTTTCTCATTGGATTGAGTTCCGTAATGTTATTCCTATGGAGACCTGTCGATCAACCACGCGTCTACCATCGACGTCCCAGGTTTTCTACGAGTTTAGCATTCGGTAAAACAAAAAGCCTTGCACCAGCGTATCGATGTGAAGGGTTGACAGCAAATGCCAAATCCGATTGAGCACTAATGTAAGATCGATGCTAGGTGACTGGAGTGTGCCTTAGAATCGTTGCAGAACGACCTCTAAACCGTCACAAAACTAAAAAATGCTCGGAATAAGCTAAAAATGATGGCAAATGAATCATATGCTTCTTAAGACATCATATAAGTTATCAGAGGGGTAAAATAAAACTTGAAACATAGTTAAAATTTAAATTATAAAAATAAAATATAGAATTATTTTATTAAATACCATAAAAAAAAAAATTTTAAATGAAAATTTTCGAAGTTTTTTTTTGCTCTCAAAGTCAGATGTACCTTATCTATTAGCGCGACTATTTCAGACTCAATTTATTGTTTAGGTTGATAAAAGATATAAAAGATTAAAGAGGATATAAAGGTGACAACGTAGTACTGTGCACTTCTTTCTATACTGCTGGGCAGATGGTAAGAAGTGGAGGGGCGGAGTACGTTGTAAAATTGTCCGATATAATACATGTGAACCGAGGTGAAGTTACTATAATAAATTACAAACTGTCTATATAATGATAAATGTTAAAATATAAAAACCCAAAGGCATATGAGGGATGTGTGAAATTGGTAAACTATTATTCATTGAGTATAGAATTTGTATAATTGAATAGTCTTTAGAGGGAGTGTCACTTCCGAGTTTGACTAAGAACAGTCTTTGGAAGAGTCACCTCACATGCCCCCCCCACATGGTATTGTTATGATCATTGACCACTGCATTGTACTCTGATTGGAGGAGTGAGTCATGTGACCACTGCATTGTACTGTGATTGATGAATGGAATCATGTGACAACGGCCATCTTGAATCTTGAAGAACCTATATAAGCCAATAAACTAAAGAGTCTCATTCTCTTACTTTCACTCTAACCCTGTTTCCTTCATTACCTGTAGTGCTTTCATTTGACCTATTTACACCACCCACACCCACCAGCCGCTACGTTTACACTATTATTCCCCAAAAATAACAAAGAAGAGCACACAAACTTCCAAGATAACGAAGGGACAATGCTCTCAGACAAAGATGCAGCAAACAAACTGAACACGCACTTTGTCACAATAGGACAAACGCTGTCAGGAAAATTTAAAAAAAGGGAAAATAGATCAGGAACTGTGCAGAATGAAATCCCCACCTGCAAAGCAGATGTAATAGAAGTAAAAAAACTAATAAATGACATAGACACAAATAAACCAAGTGGAATAGACGAAATACCAACCAAAATACTGAAAGAGGCACTCCAAGCCATCCCGGCCACTATAGTAGACCTATTCAACATCTCCTTTGAACAGGGGCATTTTATCTCAGCCTGGAAACTGGCAACCATTAGCCCTATCCACAAAAGTGGAGACAAACAAGACATGGGAAACTACAGGCCAATATCGATTCTTCAAACCCCAGGCAAGCTCATTGAAAAAGTGTTACATAGACACATAAATGAACACCTGGAAAAAAACAATATACTAAACGAAAGACAAGGAGGTTTCAGGAAACTGCACTCCACATCTAAAACAATAGCTAACCTAACAAATGACATATTGGCATCAATGAACCAAAAACAATTAGTTGGAGAAGCCTTCATTGACTTCAGCAAAGCATTCGATACAGTAGACCATAACATACTACTGGAAAAACTAGAATCCATGGGCATAAAATCCAACACTATGGACTGGATAAAATGCTACCTGAAAGACAGGCAACAGAGAACAAAAATAAACAATACACTATCAGACAACCAACCTGTCACATGTGGTGTACCCCAAGGGTCAGTGCTAGGGCCACTGCTCTTTATAATCTACATAAACGATCTTGAAAAATGGTTACAAACCGAATGCCTCCAACTATATGCAGATGACACAGTCATATATGCAAACGGCACCACAGAAGAGGAGGTAATAACTAAACTAAACAAGCTCCTACTAAAACTGGATGAGTGGTGTGAGTCCAACAAAATAACCATCAACACAAGCAAGTCAAAAACAGTTCTCTTCTCACATAAACAAATGCCAGAAAGAAAACTACACTGTAAGCTAGGAAGCCAAACACTAGAAAATGTAGACCATTACAAATACCTAGGCCTTGAGTTGGACAGCCAACTAAACTACAACCTATGTATAAACAAAATTGTCCAAAAGGTAAACCACAAACTGTGGCTATTTGCAAAGCTAAGAGACTACATGACACAAGAAATGTCAATAAAAATCTTCAAGGGCATGGTGCTACCCTATTTTGACTATGGAGATGTAAACTACATGGGTGCAAAGAAAGAACTTCTAAAAAAACTGCAAACACTACAGAACAGAGCCCTGAAAATCTGCCTCAGAGTAGACAAGCTGCACCCCACCTATGACATACACAAAAGAACCAAAGTAAAATTGCTAGAAAATAGGAGAATAATTCATCTGAAAACATTAGCATACAGCTATAGTCAAGACAATAAACTCCTAACAAAACCACAAAGGGCAACTAGAGCAAATAATGCGCCACTACTAAAGCAGACCAGAAGCCAAATAAAAGCTCACGAGAGAAGCACGCTAGAAATGGCTGCCAAGGTGTGGAATGCCCAAACAGTAAAGGAATGACAAATTCCTGACCTAAAAACATACAAAAAATATCTGTGCAAAATAAGGCTAGGAACCCCCAACTAAGCTGCACCGCAAAGGGGCAGGTGATATGTCACGGCCCACCAGCGAGACGCCCAATGGAAGGTAACCATACCAAAAGCACCCAGATAACACACCTCACAGCTGCGTACAAGCCTATGATATGTAAATAGGAGTAGGCTAGTCTAGAAATAAGAGTAGAAAAAATAAAGCACATATATGCCAAGAAAATCCAAAAAAATTAACATAGACTACTATAGTACTAACCAGACCAACCAACTATCTATCTGCTACTGAAATACAGGCAATCAAATACCTTATCAGCAGCTACTGTGTGATAAGACAACACCAACACTACAGCTGGCAAGCATTGAAAACAAGCCTGAATACCCAGGCTTATATTCTATGGACAGTATAAATACAGCCTCAATAAAAACAAATATTTAAAAATCATATAAAAAAGTCGCAGATGACCTTAATGTAGCGTATTAACAACCACCCGAACGCCTTGAGTCTCGTATAACAATAGGTTTATTCGCAGCTCACCTTTCAATCACGTGACGTCTCACCGGGGCGCAGCCCGCCCTTGTCGAAACACCCCACCAGCGGGATGCCCAATGGAAGGTAACCATGCAAAAAGTAGCCAGATAGCACACCACACAGCTACGTACAAGCCTATGATATGTAAATAGGAGTAGGCTAGTCTAGTAGTAAGAGTAGAAAAAATAAAACACATATATGCCAAGAAAATCCAAAGAAATTAACATAGACTACTAACCAGACCAACCAACTATCTATCTGCTACTGAAATGCAGGCAATCAAATACCTTATCAGCAGCTACTGTGTGATAAGATAACACCAACACTACAGCTGGCCAGCATTGAAAACAAGCCTGAATACCCAGGCTTATATGCTATGGACAGTATAAATACAGCCTCAATAAAAAAATTAAAAAAATGATGGTGGTGGTGTGTGGAGGGTGGGATCACGTGTAAGAGTGCACTGTCACAAGTCGGTACCCATCCTGATATGAATAGCCTTAGATATTGCTAGGATGTAAAACCCAAACATACAATAACTTATCATGTCCATACCTGTAAATGTTCAAAGCCGCATGTTCCGGGTATTTAATTAAGCGGTCCTTCACAATTATCAACATTAATAATAGTAGGAGTGCCTGGAGGCAGCGGCGGGCGCGATTATAAGGAGAGAGCTGACGGGGGGGGGGGGGGGGGGGGGGGGGGGGCAGGGGGTGACTTAACCGAGGACGACGAGAGGGAGGAGAGAGGGAGGAGAGAGGGAGGAGGGGGGGGGAGGGGGCATCCTCCTCCGCCGCGAATCAACCGCAATGCAAGCATTACGACCAAGCTTACAAAACATACACATTTTTGTGACTGTCCACCCCCCCTCGCCACCCCCCCTACAAAGTCCACAATAAAATGTTCATATTGTACTAGTAGTAGTTGTAGTACCAGGAGTAATAGTAGTCAGAATAGTAGTATGAGTAGTAGCAGCAGTAGGAGTAGTAGTAGTAATAATAGTAGGAGTATTAATCAGAGTAGTATTAGCAGGAGTAGTAGTAGTTAGAGTAATAGGAGTCAGAGTAGTAGGAGTAGTAGCAGCAGTAGGAGTAGTAGTAGCAGAGTAGTAGTAGGAGTCAGAGTAGTAGGAGTATTAGCAGCAGTAGGAGTAGTAGCAATAATAGTAGGAGTATTAATCAGAATAGTAGTAGCAGGAGTAGTAGTAGTTAGAGTAATAGGAGTCAGAGTAGTAGGAGTAGTAGCAGCAGTAGGAGTAGTATTAATAATAATAGGAGTATTAATCAGAATAGTAGTAGCAGCAGTAGTAGTAGTTAGAGTAACAGGAGTCAGAGTAGTAGGAGTAGTAGCAGCAGTAGGAGTATTAGTAATAATAGTAGGAGTAGTAGTAATAATAGTAGGAGTAGTATCCAGAGTAGCAGTAGTAGGAGTAGTAGTAGGAGTAGGAGTAGTAATAATAGTAGGAGTAGTATCCAGAGTAGCAGTAGTACTAATAATAACAGCAGTAATAATAGTAGGAGTAGTATCCAGAGTAGCAGTAGTAGGAGTAGTAGTAATAATAGTAGGAGTAGTAGTAATAATAGTAGGAGTAGTATCCAGAGTAGCAGTAGTAGGAGTAGTAGTAGTCAGAGTAGTAGGAGTAGTATCAGCAGTATGAGTATGAGTAGTAATACTAATAATAGTAGGAGTAGTAGTAATAATAATAGTAGGAGTAGTATCCAGAGTAGCAGTAGTAGGAGTGGTAGGAGTCAGAGTAGTAGGAGTAGTAGCAGCAGTAAGAGTAGTAGTAGCAGAGTAGTAGTAGTGTAATTGTTAGCAACACTGGCCCTGAAAATACGAGAACTGTGGGTTTGAATCCTGCTTAATTTCACCGACATTTTTTAAATAAGTTTTAGAAAGGATACGGTGGGTCTCACCTCCCCCCCCCCCGCACCCCCACCCCATCAACGTACGGTTTGTACGCTGGTTAAAATGTTGAGAATTGTGAAGGGTCCTTAATCCAAGTGGCTCCTCTTAGCCTAGATAAAGGATTCAACCCGGTACTCACAGTACATGGGTGAAGACCAGCCTTATATAAAAACGGTCGAAAAATCGGGCTAATGAACTGAGTCTTTATGAGAGCCTAATTTCACAATCTAAGAAGCAACATTTATTCTTTGTATATGTCTTCATATTTCCCCGCTACCTTTGAGTTGAAAAATATATTAGTGAAATTAAAAGTGAAATCGACGGCGTTCTAATGCCGCCATCTTGTCTTTTTGCATTCTCGCCCATTTCACCAACTCTGTGCCTATATATGTAGCCATTTGATCCTGGAACCACAGTTTCTAGTTCATGTCCCATACTAAAGCTATTTTCGCCTGTATTTAGACTACGTTGTCCTTCACCCCTGTACTACGAGTACCGGGTGAATCTTTTATCTACTCTTAGCCTTGCATAATGTGAATGCAGATTGCATTGTTAAGATTCTATTGCAACAAGCAATGTTGGCATTGACTATTTGAAGCCCCAGTCGCACTAGTGCTTGTGACCGCTTGCGACCACTTTGCACCAATGAATGCACCTCCTTGTGACCAAAGCAATGGTTGCTGACCTCTTGGCGACCATTTTGGTCGCCATGAGGTTCATAGTGCAGTAGCTGCAACCTCCTTGCGACCATTTTGGTCGCAAGGAGATTGGCGACCATTGACGACCACATTGTGACCACCCCTTTCTTGTAGTCGCAAGCAGTAGTGTGACTAGGGTATATTAAAGTGCTTATTAAACCTAGGCAGTTGGTATATACACTTCCGTGTGTACGCATGTATCCAAACTCCCAAACCTTGTGTCCAGACAGGATGGCCGAATGAGTTGAGCGTCCGTCTCCCGTTTTGGTAGATCGTGGGATTCGAACCCATGGGTTCGAACCATGGTCGAGTCAAACAAATACCATAGAAATGTATACTTGCACTTCCTAGCCAGGCACTCACCATTATTAGGACAGAGCGAGGACTGGGTACTGGTTGGCTCAGTGGCAGGATAATGTGACTGACTGGGATATCAGGTCATGGTGGTGATGGCCTGGTCTCCCAGTGGAGCAGCACTATAAAATCACCATGAGTGCGCACTGTCAGAAGTCGGTACCCATCCTCATATGACCTTAAATGTTGCCAGGATGTAAAACATCAACAACCAACCAACCCAAACCATGTTGTTTTTTTCCTTTGAAGATTTGGTCGTAATGCTCGCATTGCGGTTGATGCGAGGCGAGGGAGGACGCCCCCCCCCCCTTTCTCTCCCCTCCAGCCGTTGGCTATTACATAATCGCCCGCGCTTCCTTCCCTTATAGCCACCCCCCCACACCGCCTCAGGCCACTCGCCCTCGTGCCTCCACACACTCCGCTCCTCCATACACTTTTTTCCCCACCCACCATCCCTATACACCAACTCTCCACCATAGGGTTGAGGGCTCCTCGGGTGCACCTCGCGGGCCCAACTACTAACATTATCCAACTGACATTTGACACTTTATATATCATGACGATGCCTCATATATTATACTTTATATATCTCTTACTCCTGATTGATTACTCATTATCCAACTGACATTTGACACTTTATATATCATGACGATGCCTCATATATTACACTTTACTTAACTCTTACTCATGAGTGATTACTCCTCATTACATTGATGCCGCCGCATATCTTCCTTGATATATCTAATTATTCATGCTTGATTACTGTACTATCCATGAATATTCCGGCACTTCTGAATAAAGTGCCCTTTTATCCACTCATGCCTCCTTGTCCTTCCTTGCCGCGCATCATACTGCCTATCATGGATAAGTCTGAATAGTCTTCTTTTTTTACCATTAGACAGTTGGTTGATAGAAAGCCCGAGCCTACACTTTTACCGACCCAAGAGATTTTTTAACCTCCCACACCACATAGACATGGTATGAGAGCAACTGGCCTTTGATAATACTGTTGGTTGTACATAGTGGTGTGAATCCTAATTGGCATAGATGATGGAATGGGGAATTGAACCACCGACCTTCAGATTAGGAGTCTGACCTAGAAAAAAGTCTACCCACTCCGCCACAGAGGACACCGGATGTATATGTATGCGGCTCGACATAAAGGTACCGATTAAACAACGCATTAATACAAAGTGGATAGGCACATCAACCACCCCCTCACTCACCCCCCCCCCCCCCCCCCCCCGCCTCCTCACCCATCCACCCAACAATTCACAGGGGCGTAGCCAGGTTATACAGTAAAAGTTGCATAGTGGATGTTTAACCTCCCACACCACATAGACATGGTATGAGAGCAACTGGCCTTTGATGACGCTGTAAGTTATACACAGCGGTTGAAATCCAAAGTGGCAGAGGTGGGGGCATGGGGAATCGAACCACCGACCTTCAGATTAGGAGTCTGACCTAGAAAAAAGTCTACCCACTCCGCCACAGAGGACACCGAATGTATATGTATGTGGCTCAACACAAAGGTACCGATTAAACAACGCATTAATACAAACTGGATAGGCACATTAACCGCCCCCCCCACTCACTCCCCCCCCCCTCCCCACCCATCCATCCAACAATTCACAGGGGCGTAGCCAGGTTATAAAGTTAAAGTTACATAGTCCGTTTGTTTTGAGTTTCTGTCATTTTCTGAGATAAATATATTACTTGTTAGGTTTGTCGTTATAATCTTATCTGAGATTAGCTTGAAGTAATTTTGGTTTAAAATGGCTAACTTTGGAGATATTTGAAGTGTAAACATGTGCAATTAATTTTGGCGTGCTTGCCAAAACTCTGAACCCCATAGCCTTCAGCAGTAACAGGTTCTGTTAACTTGACTTAGGACTCTCTTCTATGCAGCAAGAAATACTTAATAAATGATTAAATGGGAAAACCACCACAGACTCATGCGGGAGGTCGCGGGACCAAGTGGTCCTTAGCCACTGCCATATTGGCCACTCATGGCTTACACATGCTTTTCTGTTCAAGGGGGAACCTCCCCCTGAATGCATTGGGTGTCTCACCCCACTGACACTCAAACACATTTTACTAAGTTGCGTTGATTTTTTGGCCCTGCGCCAACGGTTCTACACTGCAGACAGTATGCATGACCTTTTTACTAAAGTAAAACAAGAAAACATTTTAGGCTTGTTGAGGGCAGCTGGACTGTAACACCGCATATAGTTTACTAAATAAATTCTATCAATTATTAATAAAACTTGTCTTTTTCTATGGGAATTTGTTTCCCTTGACCACAAATATATGATTGTGAGCTTTCTAATTTAATGAGTGTCTATTGGCACATAATTGATTGTCTGCTTTTACATGTAAAAGCGATGGTTTGAACAAAAAACAAACATTTCTCACCGTGAATATGGCCTATGCTGCCGACACGGCGTAAAGCCACCACCAATCAATCAATCAATCAATCAATAAATGCATCTTAATCAAATAATAAGTGCACCAGTATCTAAGTTGGATATGTAGAATCAAATCTAGATAATTGTTTGGGGTTTGAAAATTTGATGTTTTTATCGGACTGGGCAACTTTAAGTAAATGGGACGCATAGAAAAAGGCACATTAGTTGTCTAAGCAGGGGAAATTTCAATCGCGGACAATTGGTCTTCCTCATGCCACTGCTCCTAGCCCTATCCTAATAATGCCAAGCACCTGGCTAGGAAGCGACAAGTATCAATTTTTAAGTCATTGGTTTGACTCGACCAGGATTCGAACCCACAATCTACCAACACGGGAGACGGACGCTCTAACTCATTCGGACATCCCGATGCAGACCAAATAATTTTTAATCCGTTATACATTTTTATTTTGTATTTAACATCGAACCACAAGGACAATACAGTTTTAAAGGAAATACATGATTGTTATTTTGTATTTAAAAATAAAACAAAAGGAAGATACTCCTTTTCTTGCACAAAAGGGAACAAAGGAGGGAGTAGTTGCTCCCCTGCTCCCCCTCTAGCTACGTCACTGACTCCCCCCCCCCCCCCACACACACGCACACGTGACCGCACACGTGACCGCACACCATGTCCCTGTGTGGTGTGCTTGTGGGAATGGGGTGGGGGGAGAGATTGGAACCCAACTACACATATGTCACGATTTGAGTTCACACCTATCAGATTCAGATAGTGTCTTTCATCTTTGTTGTGGGGGTTTTACGTCCGAACAACATCTATGCTCACATCACGATGGGGGGGGGGGAGCGATTCGGATGGTGAGTTGATTACATGCAATCCTTCCGGTGATCAAAGACTTTATAGAAGCGACTAAGACTAAGACAGAGATACACCCCTGTAATACATGTGATCAAAGACTTTATAGAAGCGGCTAAGACTAAGGACAGATATACACCCCTGTAATACAGGTGATCAAAGACTTTATAGAAGCAGCTAAGAGTAAGGACAGAGATACACCCCTGTAATACAGGTATCAAAGACTTTATAGAAGCAGCTAAGAGTAAGACAAGATACACCCCTGTAATACATGTGATCAAAGACTTTATAGAAGCGGCTAAGACTAAGGACAGATATACACCCCTGTAATAAAGGTGATCAAAGACTTTATAGAAGCAGCTAAGAGTAAGGACAGAGATACACCCCTGTAATACAGGTGATCAAAGACTTTATAGAAGTGGCTAAGAGTAAAACAGAGATACACCCCTGTAATAGAGGTGATCAAAGACTCTATAGAAGCGGCTAAGACTAAGACAGAGATACACCCCTGTAATACAGGTGATCAAAGACTTTATAGAAGTGGCTTAAAAGTAAGACAG
This sequence comes from Branchipolynoe longqiensis, assembly GCA_030323885.1. Classification (NCBI taxonomy): domain Eukaryota; kingdom Metazoa; phylum Annelida; class Polychaeta; order Phyllodocida; family Polynoidae; genus Branchipolynoe; species Branchipolynoe longqiensis. The sequence goes on from CM059195.1 coordinate 54,740,483, forward strand.
ATACACCCCTGTAATACAGGTGATCAAAGACTTTATAGAAGCAGCTAAGAGTAAGGACAGAGATACACCCCTGTAATACCGGTGATCAAAGACTTTATAGAAGTGGCTTAAAAGTAAGACAGATACACCCCTGTAATACAGGTTATCAAAGACTTTATAGAAACAGCTAAGAGTAAGACAGAGATACACCCCTGTAATAGAGGTGATCAAAGACTTTATAGAAGCGGCTAAGAGTAAGGACAGATATACACCCCTGTAATAAAGGTGATCAAAGACTTAATAGAAGCAGCTAAGAGTAAGACAGAGATACACCCCTGTAATACAGGTGATCAAAGACTTTATAGAAGTGGATAAGAGTAAGACAGAGATACACCCCTGTAATACAGGTTATCAAAGACTTTATAGAAACAGCTAAGAGTAAGACAGAGATACACCCCTGTAATAGAGGTGATCAAAGACTTTATAGAAGCGGCTAAGACTAAGACAGAGATACACCCCTGTAATACAGGTGATCAAAGACTTTATAAAAGCAGCTAAGAGTAAGACAGAGATACACCCCTGTAATACAGGTGATCAAAGACTTTATAGATGAGGTTAAGAGTAAGACAGAGATACACCCCTGTAATACAGGTTATCAAAGACTTTATAGAAACAGCTAAGAGTAAGACAGAGATACACCCCTGTAATAGAGGTGATCAAAGACTTTATAGAAGCGGCTAAGAGTAAGGACAGATATACACCCCTGTAATAAAGCTGATCAAAGACTTAATAGAAGCAGCTAAGAGTAAGACAGAGATACACCCCTGTAATACAGGTGATCCAAGACTTTATAGAAGTGGCTAAGAGTAAGACAGAGATACACCCCTGTAATACAGGTTATCAAAGACTTCATAGAAACAGCTAAGAGTAAGACAGATACACCCCTGTAATAGAGGTGATCAAAGACTTTATAGAAGCGGCTAAGACTAAGACAGAGATACACCCCTGTAATACAGGTGATCAAAGACTTTATAGAAGCGGTTAAGAGAAAGACAGAGATACACCCCTGTAATACAGGTGATCAAAGGCTTTATTGAAGCTTCTAAGAGTAGGAAGAGATACACCCCTGTATGGGTCACCATGCACTGCTAGGCTTGGACAGATAGGAGTCACCTGACCTGCCCTCGCACGGAGCCCCTACCCGCCCCCACCCACCCACGTGACCCGCCGAGGACAGTTTGTGGCCTCACCGTCGGGGTGAGTGAATCTGTGGCGGGGGAGGGAGATGCCCCGCTAAACCCAAACAACCCACGCGCCTACATCCCCACTAATTTGGCTGGTTGGAGTTTTACATCCTGGCAGCATCTAAGGTCAAATCAGAACAGGTACCGACTTGCGACAGTGCGCACTCATGTCGACTTTATAGTGCTGCCCCACTGGAAAATGAGGCCAACATCACCATGACTTGATATCCCACTCAGTCACATTATCCTGACACTGAGCTAAACCAGTCCATGTCCTATCCTATTAATGCCGAGCGCAATGCTTGAAAGCGACAAATATATATAGAATAAATGTCATTGGTCTGACTCGACCGGGAACCGAACTCCCGACCGACCTCCCGCACGCGAGGCTCGCGCTCTACCGATTAGGCCACGGCGTCCGGGATACTCGCTAAGAATAGAGTGTCACACAATGACTAAACAATCCAACCTATCATTTCCACCCTCTGCACTCATTGTTCGCCTCGCAATCACGCACGCATGCGCACAGCAGCCGATCACAGCACACACGCGCACGCGCAGAAACACACACGCAGAAACACACATCCAGAAACACACACACATGGATACCGTAAAGCTAAGATTCCTTCTACGCGGTATGCGGCATGCGGTATGTGAATGGGAGGATTCCTTCTACACGGTATGCGGTATGCGTCTGCCCACCACCACCACTACCATGTTTCCCCTCCGCACCCTTGTGTGTGACCGTTCCGTAATGATCAGTCACCTCTCCTCGTCTAAAACTAATGGACACGTCCAACTGAGGTTTCTATTCGCATACCGCACCGATCGCTATAGGGACCGATCGAGTTGCCGCATTCGCATACCGCATGTAAGGAATGTAGCCCATTGACTTCAAGGCATTTCGATTTTTTGCCGCATTCGCATTCCGTATGCCGAGTGTAAGGAATCTTAGCTTTAATCAGCAAAACACCCCCCCCCCATCCCCACCCCCCACCGAATAGATTCGAAGACACATGGTTTTGTTCGATCATATTATTACTATTATTACTATTACTATTGCGTTTTTAATGTTTTGTGACTGAGTGGCATATTGGGTCTTGGCGCTGGCGGCCTGATCTCCCAGTTGACATGCGCTTTTGCTTTGCTCTGGACCCCACTTTCAGCGCATGCGCAGTTGGACTTAGAGACGCATATGTTCTCATGAGGGGTGCGGCTTCTCACACCTTACCGCTCCTTCCTTTCACGCCTCCTTCCCAATGTGAGTTCCACACAAGCCGGTGTAAAGATTTCAAATTCCGCCAATATTCAAGTTCCCCCCCCGGGAACTTGAAAACGTTTTCAAATTCCTCCCAGGGGAATTTGAAAACGTTTTCAATTAATTCCCTCCCTCGTTTTAACTTTCCCATCCTCCCCCATTTTCGGGGAATTTTCTTTATTTTAATTTAATTTTTTTATTTTTCATGACAAATATTATAATATACAGAGAATAGCATAGTGGAAATTATTACTAGTACAATAAAACATATTTAACCGCAAATGACACAAAAAGTCTCCAAGATGGTTAAGAAAAAAATATTATAGGTCTGAAATTTAAAACGTTTTTTAAACAATTTTAAATTCCCGGAGGGGGGAATTTGAAAACAGGGGGAGGAATCTGAAAACTGTTTTTAAGTCCCCCCCCAGGTATCTGAGAACGTTTTTAACTTCCCCGGAGGGAAGTTAAAAGCGTTTTCAGATGCCTGGGGGGGAACTTGGGAAGGGGGGAAGTTGAAATCGTTACACCGGGGAGAGGGGAGCTTTGCCCTGTACCAACTACCACCATGCATTTTTAATTTAATTTAATTTTTTTAAATTTAAAAAAAATTAAATAAATTAGCAGTCTGGTAATAATGGCATTTCCTTTATATGTTCCCCCCCCCCCCACCTCACACATTTCTTTTTACACTTCCCTCTCACCCCACCCCACCCCCTCCATCCTCTTTCACCAAAAGGTGCCATAAGCTCCTATTATTTAAAACAGTTTAGTAGTTCCGGCAGTAAACCTCCGAAATCGATGTAAATTTGGGATTCTTTAATATATAATATGTTTACCATATACGTCCCAATAGACGTGCACTGTGCGAGTGCAGACACATGGATGCGGGTCTATTCAAAGTTAAAGAATTTCATGGATTTATTTTTGTCATGCCTCTGAAATAAAGTGGGATTGTCTTATTTTATGTGCATTCAGTCTGAATATGATCGTAAATTTGTGTGTGCTTTCAATCTTGAAATGGGGTGTGTGCTTTTATTCGGTAGTGTGCTTCTATTGGCACGGCAAAATACTACCATTTATCATATATAAAAGTCGGTTAAACCAAAGTTGGTTAATCCAAATTATCAGTTAATCCAAACAAAATTGTCGGACCCCAGGCCACTCCGGAATGGTTGAACCAAACTTTCATGTGGTTATAGGGTCATCTCAGAACCCACTGACTTTTTTTATATGATAAATATAGTATTTTGCTGGGCCGCTGAAAAAAGTTTTGATTAATCGATCATTTGGTTAACCGAGCTTGATTTAACAGGGTTATGTATACTGTACATACATAAAAAAAACAATAATCAAAGTGTCCACATAGATTGTATATTACATGCGCAATACACGCTTACTCAAAGTCAAAGTCAAAGTTTGGTTAAACCAATGATCGGTTAATCCAAACAAATTTCTAGGGTCCCTTCAAGTTTGGTTTAACGGGGTTATACTGTATATGGAGACTTACCTGGGTATAGTTGAAGGATAACTTCTGTTTTACTGCGCCTAGAGCGGGACTCGAACCCTCATCTCTTGCATTCCGGGGCCAGTGTGCTAACCATTACACCCCCTAGACTCCCTGATGTAATAACCCTACCCATGCCTACCTGGCTATGCGGCTCTTTGCCTGAGAGGTCAGTGATAACTACTACACCTCCCCCCCTGGAATTTAAATGGTCATTTAATGCTTACAATTACATACATACATACATACATACATACATACATACATACATACATACATACATACATACAGGCAATGCACTTAGATATATATGCACAACATAGGTTTAACAATCATACAGCGCGTAGCTTGTAAAGGATCATGGTCATGGCAACCAGTGTCATGGGGGGGGGGGGGGAGGTGATGAAAATTGGAAATATTGCACCTAGAGCGGGAATCAAAAGATATATGCATTCCAGGCCATTGTACTAGCCATTACACCACCTAGGCTCCTGAAACGATCTGGCAAAACGGGAGACGGACGCTCAACTGACCTGAGCAGTTTTAATGCCCGCTTTGATGGGAGGGGTCACATATGTGTAGCATGTGTTTGTTGTGGTGTGGCCACGCCTTGTTAAATGAGAACCTGTCCCCGGCAGGACAGGTGTGGCGGTTTAAATTCTCAGTGGGTGTAGAGTCTACGCTCGGGGTTATGCGCATGCGTAAAAATCGAACGGCATTTCAGCGTATTCGATTAATCAACTCGGGTGACACTAGTGACTTTTTGACGCACAAATGTGACACACACAAACACATACATACACAGACACACAACCACACACACATACATACACATACAAACACATACATACACACACATACGGACACACAAACATACACACACACAACCACACACATATACATACACACACACACACATACATACACACAAATATGGACACACACAAACATACACACATACATACACACACAAACACACACACATAAACATACAGACACACACATACACACAACCACACATACATACACACACAAACACATACATACACAGACACACACATACATACACACACAAACACATACATACACACAAATACATACAGACACACACACAACACACAGATACATACACAAACAAACATACATACACACAATCACACAAACACATACACACAAACAAACACATACAGACACATACATACACACACGCAGACACACACATGTATACACACATACACACACAAACATACACACACAACCACACCCACATACATACACACAAACACACACAGTCACATACATACACACATACACCCACAACCACACCCACAAACACCCACAAACACATACATACACACACAACCACACCCGCAAACACACACAAACACACATATACACACACAGACACATACACACACACAAACACACATACACTGCCAACCCTGCTTAGGTGATGTGTGGGCGGACAGACTAGTCGACCCTATTAAATGACCTCAGATGGTTCAGGTGTGGGCGGGAATGGGGGTACATACCAAATTCTACGAAATGTCGAAATGATCTATCGAAAGGAATGCACCTGACAAAACATACACTAGAAGCCTCAGGCTGTGCATTTATGGTAGACACACATGTGGTGACCTTGCAGGGCAAATGATCTTTAATGGCAAATTGTGTGAGCATATATGTATATATAGGGGTGTATTTATCAGGGATGAAAGTGGTCTCCGGCAAAAAAAATGCAGAAATCAAGTCGCGATAATTAAACCGACGGCGGATTTCCGCAAAAATGCTGATCCCCCCTCCCCCCCCCCCCCCCCCCCCCCATAGGATTACCACTGTCAGGGAATCGTGGAAAAATGCCGGAAGTCAGGTTTCAACTAGCCTTGTTGTGACTATATTATCGCTCCGTCTCCCGTGCTGGTAGATCGTGGGTTCGAGTCCCGGTCGAGTCAAACCAATGACTTTAAAATTGATACTTGTCGCTTCCTAGCCAGACGCTCGGCATTATTAGGATAGGGCAAGGACTGGTGTGCTCAGTGTCAGGATAATGTGACTGAGTGGGATATCAGGTCATGGTGTCGGCGGCCTCGTTTCCCAGTGGGACAGCACTATAAAGTCGCCATGAGTGCGCAGTCACAAGTCGGTACCCGTCCTGATATGACCTTAGATGTTGCTAGGACGTAAAACAACAACAAACAAACAAACTATATTATCGCCCATGCGTCTAACTCTTTCTTGTTTGGGTTTTATGTTCTAGTAACATTTAAGGTCACATAAGATTAGGACTAACCAAGACATATACATCCTAATTCCTTGGCATTTTGCGTAAAGCTGCATAGTCCGATAAAGTATCAATTTGTCAAAACCAAAGAAATTATCTAGATTTTATTCGACATACTTAACGTAGATACTACTGCCCTTATTACGCATTTGTTGCCACATAGAAGGGAATATTGGGTCAATTTAATAGAAGCTGCTACTGCAGAATCCTACTTCATGCATACATTGAGACATTGGACATTGAGAGATATGGTGACTCAACTTGGATTTTCAATTTTTTTTTAGCAGGGCGGGGAACTTGTGAAAATCTTCAAAGACCGACATCAGGACATGTGGTCTCTCAACTTGGATCTTCAAATTGGAGTGATTCAATAAAAAATTAATCAGGGTTGCTAGTATGAAAATAATAATAATAATAATTTTGTTTAAACATGCTAGAACTTGATAATAATATAATAATAACAATAATAATAAAAAAAATTAAAAGACACCTTAGAACTTGATAATAATAATTATAATAATAATAACAATAATAAATGAACACTAAAACACATTAGAACTTAATAATAATAATAATAATAATAATAATAATAATAATAATAACAAAACAAAACAAAAAACACCTTAGAATTTGAATGGGAGGATATGTCACATGGGCAAATCTTGATTTCTCTATAAATTGAACGGTGTCCCACCACACCTAATCATACAATAGAATTCCTTAAAAACGCATTTCTTAAAGTTGCATAGTCCGATAGTTTTGAATTTATGTATTTTTTCTGAGATAACTATATTAGATCGATCACTAGTATCTACTTTACATTAGTTCAAAGTTACTTTTATTTTAAATTGTAAACTTTAGATATATTTTGAGTGCAAATATGAAAAATTAGTTTTGGCAGGCTTGCCAAAACTCTGACACCATAGACTTCTGCAGTAACAGGTTCTGTTAAATTGACTCAGTATTGCCTTCTATGCAGAAACAAATGCTTAATAAGTGCATCAGTATCTAAAGGGGCTGTCACATTAGGGTTATTTGCGGGAGCGTACGGCGGCGTAGGCGCTTTACGTCATATACGTCGGCATACGCTGCCATATGCTCCGCATACGCCGTCATGTGCCGGCTTATGCCGGCCTATGCCGCTGTACGCCACCATACGCTTTCTCCCGTCCGTCCGTCCAAATTTGTTTGTGCATGCTAAAAAAATCTCGACCTACGGGGGCGTATGGTTCTTACGCTACTCATATGCTTCTCATACGCCGGAATACGCTCCTCGTACGCTGGGGGTACGCCGGCGTATGCTAGGGGTATGCCGGCGTATGCTACTCGTACGCTCAACTTGCATCACGGGCGTATCTCGGGTGTATGCAGCGTACGCAGAACCTACGAGTTGCGTATGGGAGCGTATTCGTAGCGTATGCAAAGCGTATGAGTAGCGTATGGCGGCGTATGCCTGACCTATGGTCTCGGTATATAAAGGCGACCCACGCCATTCCTTCGGTCATTCCTGCTCTGCTGCTCATACAGGATGGATGCCCAGGCACTGCAAGTACAGTTCCAGCTTTTCTACAGAGTTGCCCTTTATCACCATGAGCTTACTCTATACCTCATGGTTCTTCTGGCGTCCCGTATCGAGAGACGAAGGAGGAGGGAGCGGCGGCGACGATCAGTGTGGGTCAGACCCTGGATTGGGAGGCGGCCACAGTTTGGCTTGTTCGACAAGCTGATGGTCGAGCTCCGCAGCGAGGACACCGCGTCGTTTGTGAACTTCATGCGGCTGCCTCCCCAGTTGTTTGACGAGATTGTGGCGCGAGTGGGACCGAGGATCGCCAAAAAACGGACCACATTCAGGGTGCCGCTCGAGCCGGCGCTGAAAATAGCACTTACTCTGCGGCACCTGGCATCTGGCACAAAATACTCCTCCATGAAGTTCGGGTGGAGGGTGCCCCACAACACACAGTCGCTGATAGTGCGTGAAGTCTGTAAGGCCATCGTCGACGAGTACATGGCCGAGGTCATGACGTGTCCGACGACTCCAGAAGGGTGGCGTGCCGTCGCGGACCTCTTTTCAGAGAGGTGGAACTTCCCCCATACCTGTGGCGCTCTGGATGGGAAGCACATCGCCTGCCGGTGCCCTCCAAAGAGTGGGTCGCTCTACTACAACTACAAGGGCTTTTTCTCCGTGGTCCTGTTGGCGCTTGTAGATGCGGATTACAAATTTATCTGGGCAGATATTGGCGGTTTGGGCTCCGCGTCCGATGCCCAGATTTACAACGCCTCCGAGCTGAAGGCGGGCACAGAAGGTGGCACCATCGGCTTTCCGAACCCTGAACCGCTCGTCCACGGCCAGAAGGATGTGCCGTATTTTCTGATCGGTGACGACGCCTTTGCCCTGCGGCCGACCATGATGAAGCCGTACGGCAAGAGGGGCTTGACCAATGACGAGCGACTCTTCAACTACCGGCTTTCCCGAGCTAGGAGAGTGGTGGAGAATGCCTTTGGCATTCTAGCCAACCGCTTCCAAGTGCTCCTGACGACTATGCAGCACCACCCCTCCAACGTGAAGATCATCGTCAAGGCGTGCATTGTTCTGCACAACCTCATGAGGACACGCTACCCAGCGCTACAGAACATGCAGCTGGATCGTCCCGAGACAGCCAACAACAACTTTGTGCCTGGAGGTTGGCGAGAGGGCCACAACCTTCCTGACATTAACGTTGTACCTGTTAACCCCAACACCGCGTCCAAGCTAGGAAAGGAACAGCGCAATCTAATTAAAGACTGGGTCGTCTCACCCGCCGGAGCACTGTCATGGCAAGACAGGATGATCTGACAAAACATTTTATCAGTCTGTATGCGCTGTGTCTGTCTACTGTTTTTGCAAACATGTCTGTGATGTTGTGACATGTCTCCTGTTATATAAGATGCTAATATGTTTATATGTCTAGTAAAATAAACGATATCATTTTATAGATATGAAAACACAATTTTACATGTCTGTTACGTTCTTTCGCTCCCTAATTTAAAGCCATCTAGTTAATGTAATTGTAATGAATCTCCTCTCTTTTTACATGAATTCATCTTTTACATACATACTAAGAACACAGGGAAAAATAGAGTGACACAGAGACAGAAAGGGGAGACGAGTTAGAGGGAGGGAGTGGGAGGGAGGAGATAGAGGGAGGGGAGGGATAGAGGGAGGGAGGAGATGGAGGGAGGAGATGGGAGGGAGGGAGGGAAGAGGGAGGGAGAGAGGGAGGGAGGGGGAGAAGACATAGAGGGAGGGAGGGAGGAGGGGGAGAAGGATAGAGGGAGGAGTGGGAGGGAGGGAGGAGATAGAGGGAGGGAGGGGATAGAGGGAGGGAGGGAGGGAGGGATGGAGGGAGGGAGGGATGGAGGGAGGGGAGAAGACATAGAGGGAGGGAGGGATGGGAGGGGGAGAAAGAGATAGAGGGAGGGATGGAGGGAGGGAGGGAGGAGATAGAGGGAGGGAGGAGAGAGGGAGGGAGGGAAGGAGGGAGGGAGGGAGAGAAGACATAGAGGGAGGGAGTGGGAGGGAGGGAGGAGATAGAGGGAGGAGGGAGGGAGGAGATAGAGGGAGGGAGGGAGAGAAGAGAAGAGGGAGGGAGGGGAGGGAGGGAGGGAGGAGATAGAGGGAGGGAGGGAGGGGGTAGGGAGGGAGGGAGGGAGGGAGGGAGGGAGGGAGGGAGGAAGAGAGATAGAGAGGGAGAGTGGCGAGGTGGCGAGGCAGGTGAGGAGGCTGGTGATGGAGAGCATTGTAAAGTCTACCTCTTTCTGCCTCTCCCATCCCACGGCCTAGTCCTCCTCCTGTAGTTACAGCAGCTCTGGAGGCTGGTATAGTAGCAGTAGTACTGGTAGTAGTAGTACTAGTAGCAGTAGCAGAAGCAGCAGCAGCAGTGGTGTTCCTCTTAGCAGACATGGTGGCAGAGTGAGGGGAGCCTGTTGCTCCAGGCTATATATACCCAGGCGCCACCAGGCGGCGGACCGCAGAGAGATAACATAGGTCGCGCATAGGTTTCGCATACGCTCCTCATACGCTCCTAAAATAATCATACGCTCCGCATACGCTCCTCATACGCTCCTCATGCCAATCAAAACCTTCAAAAAATGTCGCAGCACGCTCCCATACGCTCCTCATACGCTCCTCATAGGTCCCCCATACGCTCAAACCCACCCGAAGGTTCACCGAAGGTCATCATAGGCTGGCACCCGCACGACTTACGTAGGTTTTCAATACACTCCCGCCATACGCAGTAATGTGACAGGGCCTTTAGTTAGATATATGTAAAATCAAATCTAGATAATTGGTTTGGTTTTGAAAATTTGAGATTTCACCGGACTATGCAGCTTTAATATTTGTTTAAACTATTCTCCACCCTCCCCAACCCGTTCTTTTTGTTGGGGGTGGAGTATTATATATTACACTCAAAACCCCTAAAGCTGTAATCTCAGAGCAGCGGCTCAGTTTGTTTGTTGTTGTTTTACGTCCTAGCAACATCTGAGGTCATATCAGGATGACTGGTACCGACTTGTGACAGTGCGCACTCATGGCAACTTTATAGTGCTGCCCCACTGGGAGACCAGGCCACCAGCACCATGACCTGATATCCCACTCAGTCACATTATCATGGATGAAAGTGGTCTCCAGGGGAAAAAGCGGAAATGCTGATATTGTCCCATAGGTTTAGCATTGTCAAGGAATCGTGGAAAATTTCTGGAATTCGGTCATATATATTTGTATACGCTGATAGTGCTGCGCCGTTTGAAGCATGTATTAGTAGTATATGCTGATAGTGCATTTATTAGTAGTATACACTAATAGTTCTGCGGTGTCTGCACCACATAGTAGTATATGCTGATGGTGCCGTGGGATTGAAAAATCCCGAAAATCCGCGGAATCGCGGAGATCTTTCATCCTTGATTATCCTGACACTGAGCCAACCAGTCCTTGCCATATTCTAGTAATGCCGAGCGCCTGTCTAGGAAGCAACAAGTATACATTTTTAAGTCATTGCTTTGAGTTGACCAGAGTTTGGAACCCACAAACCTATGGGTTCGGATCCCCCGATCTCCCAAAACCAAGAGACGGGCGCTGAACTCATTCGGCCATCCCATCTGGTCACAGAGTGGCTAGGAGACCAGGTGACATGCAATTGTATACTAGTGGCGCCACCTTTTGGGCTCTCCTCATAGACAGGTAACCACATAGACAGGTAGGCATGGGTAGTGTGTTGATATCAGGGAGCCTAGGTGGTGTAATGGTTAGCACACTGGCCCCGAATGCAAAGAGATGTGGGTTCGAGTCCCACTCTAGGCGCAATATTTCCCATTTTCATCACCCCCATGACACTATCAATTAATCACAATAATTGTTTTTATATATATTGCAATTCTTAAACAGAAATAATATGGATTTTTGTAAACAATATATTTTTGGAGCAATGAATGGCAATGTGTTCATGATATTTGTTCATAATATTGTCATAAATCGGCTCCGTGAAAAAAAGGCTAGGGGACCAGACATCTGTGGTCATATCGGGACGGGTACCGACTTTTGAGAGTGTGTACTCATGGCGACTTTATAGTGCTGCCCCACTTGCAGACCAGGCCGCTGGCACCATGACCCGATATCCCACACAGTCATAGTAGCCTAACACTGTGCTAACCAGTCCTTGTCCTATCCTATTATTATTAATGACAAACGGCATGATAGGTAGCGACAAGTATAAATTTTACAAGTCATTGGTTTGATTTTGACTCGGCCGGGAATCCAAACTCCCGACTTCCCACACAGGAAGCCTGCGCTCTACCAATTGGGCTACCGCGACAGGTCAATGCTTGCAATTTCTTTTCAGATATTCTACACAAGGCAATTAAATGCTTGGTCGGTTGTTGGTGTTTTACATCCTGGCAACATCTAAGATCATATCAGGGCGGGTACTGACTTATGACACTGAGCCAACCAGTCATTGCCCTATCCTAATAATGCTGAGCGCCTGGCTAGGAAGCGACATGTATACATTTTTAAGTCATTGGGTTGACTCGACCAGGGTTCGAATGGGTTCGAATCCCACGATCTACCAAAACGGGAGCTGGATGCTCAATTCATTTGGACATGCCATCTAATGACACTTAAAATTAAATGGCCATATTTGTTTCTAAATTACAATACAAATTACAATACACACAACTGGCTTAATGCAACCTTCAGCCAGCAACTAAGATAATAAACGGGTTCGTAATTCCAGCCGTGCGGTGTATTCTTGGGGTGTTTTTTGGGGGTACATTAGTTTGTTTAAGCGGGGAGAAATTTCAGTCGCAGACGACTGGTCTTCCTCATTCCACTGATCCTTGCCATATATCCTAATAATGCCAAACATCAGGCTAGGAAGCAACAAGAATAAATTTTTAAGTCATTGGTTTGACTCAACCCGGGATTCGAACCCACGATCTACCAACACACGAGACAGACGCTCTAACTCATTCGGCCATCCCGTCTGGTTAACGTCCTAGCAACATCTGAGGTCATATCAGGACGGTACCGACTTATGACAGTGTGCACTCATGGCAACTTTATAGTGCTGCCCCAATGGGAGACCAGGCTACCAGCACCATATCCTGATATCTCACTCAGTCACATTATCCTGACAGTGAGCCAACCAGTCCTTGCCCTATGCTAATAATATTTGTGGGATGTGCGGCAGCTAAATAAACCGGCGTGAAGCACATGGTTAATGTTGAAGCAGTGAGTGCAGCTGTGAAATTTGATAGTTTCAGCTCATTTCAGCTAATGTTTGAAAAGCAGAATACCAATTAAAAATATAGAACGTATAAAACGTTATACATCTATAGGCAGCGGAAAATACACTTTGCTTCTTATTTTAATATTGATTATTGCTATTTGATCGGTTCTTGAATGTTCATGTTCTATATACCGCTGCTCCTTGTGCTGCGGAGCTGTGCTGCTTCATGTGCTGCGGTCCTGCGCTGGCCTATATAAGCAGCTGCTGGGCGTTTGACTCGTCCCACTCTTCATAATTTTCCTTTTACGGTACGGGGTTTCCGAGCCATTGGTCGATATGCTGATATATAAAGTTGCCAATCCATTACTATCTTGTTTTCTTCCTTTGTCATTTGTAGCCGGAACCTATATATATATATTAAAGTTGCATAGTCTGATGAAAACATCAAATTTTCAAAACCAAAACACTTATCTAGATTTGATTCTACATATTCAACTTAGACACTGGTGCACTTATTAAGCATTTGTTGCTGCACAGAAGGGCATAATAAGTCAACTAATAGAACCCGTTACTCCTGAAGTCTATGGTGTCAGAGTTTTGGCGTGCTTGCCAAAATTATTTTGGCATGTTTTGACGTCAAATATCTCCAAACTTAGCCATTTAAAATTAAAGTTACTTCAAACTAAAGTAAAGTGCATTTTAACGATTAGTATAATATATTTAGCTCAGAAAATAGCCGAAACACAAAAGCATCGGACTATGCAACTTTAAATTAAGATGTGAATTTTCTAACTACAATTGCACCTATAGACATACCATCTGCATTTAGATCTAGCCAAATCTAGCGTTAGAACTAGTATCGCCAGGCCCAGGGACAGGCAGTCACTTTTACTGATTTTAGTCTTGTTTTTATTGATATCTTATAGTTAATAACATCCATAGGTCTAGGAAATGGGTAGGTTTCATCAGATAATGGTTGTATATTTCTTTGAAACAAGTTTCTGTTGACACTTCTTTTTGGTGCTAAATATGTTTATTCTGCTGAATAAGTCTTTTGTCAGTGCCGAAGCGACTGCAGGGCCCATATTCACGACGCGGTGTTAGCTTACACTCGGTGTGTTTGCGCTAACACCACTCCTTGCGTACTGAGTTTTCGCCGCTAACCCAGAAATCCCGGCCAAAACCAGTTTTGGCTCGCTAACACCGCGTCATGAATACGGCCCAGCCATTTTTCAAGTCAGGGTTATTTACACAAAAGGCATATAGAATAAGGTATACAATAACTGTTGAATACACAATTTGCAGCATGTAACACAATGAAATTATGTCACCCATAGCAATATGGTAACAGTAGTGTCATATAACTAGATCAATATTAGTCAGATCAATGTGAGTAATTTACATAGTATTTAGAATATAAGCAGACATTTTAAAATTTAGAACAAGAATAGGCTAAGTCCTACGACCAAGTAAAGTGACTGATTGTTTTGTGGGGAATTGGATTTTTCTTAGCTCAAAATGATTAATTATGAATAGTTGTGTCTTAAATATATTCAATATATTCATTATATTATTATATAATTATATTGCATGTGTGGATCCATGTTTATGCCAAATTGTTATGTATTTCTATTAAAATAGAATGAAATCGAAGTTTTGCAATTCGCATATCAGCAAACTCAATGGCCAGGAGCATTTGTTTTGGTATCGACGCTATTTTCAGTGCATGCGCAGTCGGAATTACGAAGCCGTCTATTATCTGAAAGATGGCCCTTGGCTTACTTCCACAACCCGTTCTAATAATATGACCTTAGATGTTGCCAGGACGTAAAACTCCAACAACCAACCAACTACTACCGCAAGGCGCCACACCCAGACATTCAAAGCAGTCTGCTCGCCTGTCAGACGGTTACAATATAAATGTCATGAACCACCAGGTAGCAGGATCCTCGTAAACCCAGAAATAACCAGACCATGACCCTCCCGACAAATTCTCTCTTGTAGGTTCACAAAACAGCATCAACTGCGCATGCGCACGGTCAATACCGCACTTGCGCACGGTCCCCACAATAGCCAATGGTCGCCGGTCCCTCAATACACGTGTGTACCACTACCAGACGGGATCACTGAATGAGTTGAGCATCCGTCTCCCTGTTTGGTAGATCGTAGAATTTGAACCCCGTTCGAGTCAAATCGATGACTTTAAAATTGATACTTGTCACTTCCTAGCCAGGCACTCGGCATTATTAGGCTATGGCGAGGGCTGGTTGGCTCAATGTCAGGATAATGTGACTGAGTGGGATATGCAGTCAAGGTGCTGATGGCCTGGTCTCCCAGTGGGGCAGTCCTATAAAGTCGCCATGAGTGTGCACTGTCACGAGTCGGTACCCACCCTGATATGATCATAGATGTTGGCAGGACATAAAACTCCAACAACCAACCGACCAATACGTGTGTTCCGAGTTCCGCTGGTCCTTCGAGAAAGACTGAGGCGGGGAGCCGGCATTCCGGGGTCACAGCTTCAGCTTACATGACAGAATAAGGTGGGGGATGGGGGGGGGGGGGACAGTAAATAAACATTTGTCCTCAACACTGTCGGTCACCCAGACCCTGACACTGAGGACTATCAGGCCCCACCTCGTCCCCATACCTGACTTGACACCACTACCAACTAACCACTAATTGTCACTAACAACTAACAGGTAACCCCACCCACTGCCTAACTAATCCCATCCTCACTTCACTTCTTCCTCTGGCCTTGGCCGGACTTAATCTGCATTGCGGTGAATTTGGAGAGACTGAAGTTTGGATCTTGGTCGAGTCAAACCAATGACTTATAAAATATGTACCTGTTGCTGCTCGGCGCTTTGCGTTAAGAGGTCAGGACAGGGACTGGGCGCAGTGTCAGGATAATGTGACTGTGTGGGACATTAGGTCATGGTGCCAGCGGTCTGATTTCCCAGTGGGGCAGCAGTATAAAGTCGCCATGAGTGTGCGCTGTCACAAGTCGGTGCATGTCCTGGTGTGCCATAGGGTCTTACTGGGGTGTAAAACTACACCAACCACCCAGCCTCCCCCGGCCCTCTCAGAGGTCTGTGGTTGGGCTCTGAGGCTGCCTTTTTCCTTCCCCCCCCTCCCAATTTCTCTGACCACTACCCATCGGAAGCCAATTCCCGACCACATGGGACCGCTTTCTGCGGTACCCATACAGTGCTGCAGATTTGCAGCCTTCAGCGCACCAATGTGACTGAAAACTCTCTGCAAAGAAGGCCCTGAACTGTGATCTTGAACGATTTCTGATCCCTCACTCTAATCTGAAACTACTAATAGCCACCCACATAAAATCCGAATGGCAACATGAGTGGGATGAAAACATTAATAAGCTTAAAGAAATTGAACCATCTGTGGGAAAACCACCACAGACTCATGCGGGAGGTCGGCGGGACCAAGTGGTCCTTAGCCGCTGCCGTATTGGCCACTCGTGGCTTACACATGCTTTTCTGCTCAAGGGGGAACCTCCCCCTGAATGTATTGGGTGTCAGTCCCCGCTGACACTCAAACACATTTGACTAAGTTGCGTTGATTTTTTGGCCCTGCGCCAACAATTCTACACTGCAGACAGTATGCATGACCTTTTTACTAAAGTAAAACAGGAAAACATTTTAGCCTTTTTGAGGGCAGCTGGACTGTACCACCTCATATTAGGTACAGGCAGCGAAATTTAAAAATATGCACAGGGTACAATATTGTTATTCCTTCCTGTAGACGTTGAATTTACAAACCCAAATCCAAAAAGAGTTAGGCTATATATATTATTGTTTTTGAGATAATCAATTTTAAAGAATTAATATATAAAAATGTATTAATTTCCAATTAAAAGTGGAACTTTGACCAAGTATAATAACAAGTGGGACCATGTCAGGTGTTTTCTGCTAACCAATTTCTATTGTACATATATAAAGGAATTTAAAGTGCTAATTGCTAAATCAGTTCTTCAAGCAGATTTTTAATAAGACACTGTCAAAAAGTGCAATTCGTAACAAAAAAATCTTTCTCATTTGGCCAAATAGCCATTTTCAAAGCATGGTATTTTCTTGAAAAACTGCAACAATACTGAATAAATGCAAAATAGTTCACATATTCATAACAGTTTAATAGTCTATTTTTTTCCAGACCTCTATCTGCAGAGATTCAAAAGATATTTGCATCCAAAAATGTGAAAAAGTGTAATTGTTTGCATGTAAACAACATCTGTAAGTGAAATTTGTATAATTTTCCTATCTTTGAAAGCTCATTGCAGCTAAACAACCTCTTGAATCTTCCTCAGATTTGGCACAGTATTACAATAAGCATTCCCTGAGACTAATAGATATTATGTATATCAATATTATATCCAAAAATATGGAAAATATTGAATTTTGATTGAACATATAAAGATAAATTGTCAAAAAACCAAATATATTAATTTGATGAATTTTTAAATGTTGATTGTAGCTTAACCAATTGGTGTATCATCCTATAAATTGACAGTGCATATCATCTGGAGGTAATACACATTATCGTTTTAATATTCAATCTAGAAATACAAAATGTGAATTTTGATTGCATATACTAAAGAAAAGTGTACAAAATCAAAAATATAAATTAGTTCATCAAGCTTTGAACACTCACTGTGGCTTATCTAATAGTTGGATCTCCTTCAAATTTTGCACACATAGCATATGGAACTAATGCATATTAGCTATACCACAGATTTAAACTGAAAATATGAAAAGCTGTATTTTGATTGCAAATACAGATTAAAAGTGTATCAAACCAAAAATATTGATTTAAATAAATCTTTAAATATTCACTGTACATAAAGTAATGGTTGGATCTTCCCCAAATTTGGTACAATATTAGATTATATATTTTGTGATATAACTCAATAGACATCAATGTCAAATACATGTTTCTAAATGGGTGTCATCATTGTGAAACTACTATGGTCAGCAAAGGCCCAAACAGGTTGGTGTCAATATTCTGCCTGCGCCTCCTTGGAATACATGGCACTATAGTAAGATTGGTATCATTAGAAAGGTAATTAAATTGTCTTTCTATCCATACCAAATCTTATTAGGTTTAAAATATTTTTTAATTCAGTAGATGGGCTTTAAACTTTCAAAATTATTTAAATTGCAGAATTTGACCTGATTGACCTTTTTGACCTAGGGCAAACCATATATGGTTAGAAAGGTGAGGTCATTGCGCTTCTTGTGATACCATCCCTGACTTTCTACGAGGTAGTGCAAGGAAGCGCGAGCCCATTAAAAATACCCTGTTTTAGCAGTCGTTTTCATTTAAATCAGGAATGAAGGAATATTCACTAAATACACTCATCATACAAATGGAGTTTACTTAAATACAAACTTACTATATATTCTATCCAACAACACCATCGGATAGAACATATGTTGATGTTCTAGGTTATGTAATTTCATCTAAATCATAACATACAGACATAGTTACAACATGTGAATATTGATGAAAAAAGCACCACCACCTCATATAGTTTACTAAATAAATTCTATCAATTATTAATAAAACTTTTCTTTTTCTATGGGAATTTGTTTCCCTTGACCACAAATATATGATTGTGAGCTTTCTAATTTAATGAGTGTCTATTGGCACATAATTGATTGTCTGCTTTTACATGTAAAATCGATGGTTTGAACAACAACAAAAACTGTTCAGTGATTAGGGTTGGATGTTGAGTGTTGGGTGTTGAGTGATTAGGGTTGTATGCTGGGTGTTGAGTGATTAGGGTTGGATGTTGACTGTTGGGTGTTGAGTGATTAGGGTTGGATGTTGAGTGTTGGGTGTTGAGTGATTAGGGTTGGATGTTGACTGTTGGGTGTTGAGTGATTAGGGTTGTATGCTGGGTGTTGAGTGATTAGGGTTGGATGTTGACTGTTGGGTGTTGAGTATTGGGTGATTAGGGTTGGATGTTGAGTGTTGGGGTTTGTGTGATTAGGGTTGGATTTTGACTGTTGGGTGTTGAGTGATTAGGGTTGGATGGTGGGTGTTGAGTGATTAGGGTTGGATGTTGACTGTTGGGTGTTGAGCATTGGGTGATTAGGGTTGGATTTTGACTGTTGGGTGTTGAGTGATTAGGGTTGGATGTTGAGTGTTGGGTGATTAGGGTTGGGTGTTTGGGTATTTGGGTGTTGGGGGCACCTAGCGTGCCCTTCTGTTGGCAGTCCCTGAACACACACTGCTCAGCGACTGCATTCTCCCCCTCTCCACACGTAAGTGGTCATTACGTAAAGATTACCAAGCCACAGTAATCAATTCTGCACTCCCCCCCCCCCCCCCACACCCATGATATGTCAACTTCCGGTTGGCTGTGACACTGAGTGGCGTCTGCACCGCAACTATGCCGGGTCTCACATGTCTCACCAACATTTCACCGACACTAATGGGCACAGGGTCTAATAGAGTATGTGTTTCTTTAGTACAACATTAAGAAGTCATTGTTCTACCCGCTGAT
Source organism: Branchipolynoe longqiensis (assembly GCA_030323885.1). Lineage (NCBI taxonomy): Eukaryota > Metazoa > Annelida > Polychaeta > Phyllodocida > Polynoidae > Branchipolynoe > Branchipolynoe longqiensis. Next base: position 54,760,042 of record CM059195.1, read on the forward strand.
CTACCTATTTACAATGTAGTGTAAACGGCCGGAACACCAGTGCCTCGACGCTGAAAAAAAAATATATTCCGATGAATAAACTGTTTTACCAAAAGTTGTTCGATTGGTTGGTTGCTGGGAGTTTTACGTCCTTGCAACATCTAAGGTCATGTCAGGATGGGTACCGACTTATGGCAGTGCACACTTGTGGTGACTTTATAGTACTGCTCCACTGCGACACCAGCACCATTATTTTATATCTCACCCAGTCACATTATCCTGACACCGAGCCAACCAGTCCTTGCCCTATTCTAATAATGCTGAGTGCCAGGCTAGGAAGCGACAAGTATCAATTTTGTAAGTCATTGGTTTGACTTGACAGGAAATCGAACTCCCGACCTTTCTGCATGGGAAGCCTGCGCTCTGCCGATTCGGTTGGTTGGTTGTTGGAGTTTTACGTCTGGCAACGTCTAAGGCCATATCAGGACGGACTAGAACCGATGTCTTGAATTGTTAGATTTTGAACCTTTTAGTGTAGATAAAAGATTCACCCCGTACTTACAGTAGGGGTGAACGACAATGTAGTTTAAATACGGGTGAAAATAGCTTTAGTATGGAACAGGGCGTAGGCTACTTATATTGGCACAGAGTTGGTGAAATGGGAAATACATGCAAAAAGACAAGATGGCGATTGCAGAATGCTGTCGATTTCACTTATACAGTCTATTGAACTACATGTTTTTATTTATATTTTTCAAATCAAAAGTAGCAGAGAAATATTAAGATACATGTGAAGAATATATTTTGCTTCTTAAATTAAGAATTTATCTGCATGTCAATATTTTCCCGCAGCTTTTATATAGGGTTGTTCTTCACTCCTCGTGTGGCTACCGCAGCAATATGGGGTGAATCTTTTATCTACCTTTAGCGGTGAATTCCTAACCTTACCCACTAGTTGATGCCTCTTATTACGGGATGTAATCCGCCCTACTGAACGCCCTAATGGGGTCGTTACTTCCGGTGCCCACCCTCACGCCCCCTAGCGGAGATTATTGCAGTATTTATCAATTACCTTAATGAGGTATGTGACTTACTGTGTGTGTGTTGTGCTTAAGACTTCAGTAAAACCTCTCTAAATCGACCGACTTTAAGTGGTCAATTTAGGGAGGTGTTCGGCTTAGGGAGTTTGAATATGGTTACAATGGTATTTTTGGGACCCAAATAAAGCGATCGATATAGGGAAGTGGTCTATCTGTGTAGGTGGTCGGTTAGAGAGGTTTTACTGTATTTATTGCCAGTGTATGGAGAAGCGCCACCAAAATATCAGTAGGAATAATTCTTAGCAGTGATTGCTCTCAACGACCCCCCCCCCCCCCCCCCCGCCTTTAAATGGTTGTGGTGGTGGCGGTTGGGGCGGTGTGATGGTGGGTGGTGGTGCTTGTGGTTGTGATGGTGGTAATGGTAGTAGTATTTGTGGCAGTTGTGGGTGTTTTGGGGTGGTGGGGGTGGTCGTCGTCGTCGTCATGGTGGTGATGATGATGATGATGATGATGATGATTGGAAGTGGTAGGTGATGCGGATGGTAGTGGTGATGGCAGTATGTGGATGTGACGATGGTGTGGTGGTGGTGGTTGTGATGGTGGTGACGGTGGTAATGATGGTATTGTTGTGGTGATGGTTTGCTTGTTTATTGTTGATTTACGTCCTAGCAACATCTAAGGTAATATCAGGACGGGTACCGACTTGTGACAGTGCGCACTCATGGCGACTTTATAGTGCTGCCCCAATGGAAGACCAGGCCATTGGCACCATGATCTGATATCCCACTCAGTCACATTATCCTGACACTGAGCCAACCAGTCCTTGCCCTGTCCTAATAATGCCGAGTGCCAGGCTGGGAAGCGACAAGTATCAATTTTTAAGATATTGGTTTGACTCGACCAGGGTTCGAACCCATGACCCCATGATCATGATTGTGGTGATGATGATGGTGATGTTGGTAGTGGCAGTGGGTGGTCTTGATGGTGGTGGTATTTACATTTTTATTGTTAGGTATATTAGTTGATTAATCGGGAGAAATTTCAATTGTAGATGGTGGTGGTGAGGCTGGTGATTGTGGTGGTGGTGGTGGTGGTGGTGGTGGTGGTGGTTGTAGTGGTGGTGGCGGCGGCGGCGGTGGTGGTGGTGGTGGTGGTGGTGGTGGTGAGGATGGTTGCAGTAGTGGTGGTGATGGTTGTAGTATTGGTGGTGATGGTTGTAGTTGTGGTGGTGATAGTGATGGTTGTGGTGATGGTGGAGGTGATGGGGGTGGTGATGGTGGTGGTGAATATGATGGTGGCGGTGATGGTGAGGCTGGAGGAAACCAGACAGAGCCCATTCCTAGTTGACGAGGACGGGAGGACTTGTTCAATGTCACCCATGGCCCGGGTGGGTGACGGATGGTTGCAGTCACGGTCCACTGAGTCCAGCCCCAAAAGGGATCAAGCGACCATTACTAACGACATACAGTACAACCTCTCTAACTGACCATCTCCACAGATCAACCACTCCTCTACATCGATCGCTTTATTTGGGACCCAAACGATTGCCCTTACAATACCATCGCAACGATAACAACAAAAAAAACCATAACCGACCACCTCCCTAAATGGACCATTTAAAGTCGGCCCCATGGTCGGTCGATTTAGATTGGTTTTACTGTACATGTGTGGGTGTGTGTGGGGGGGGGGGGGGAAGAGATAATGTTATATATATAGCCTTACTGAGAACTGATCATAAGCCGTTATCTAGGGCAAGCCACTTAATCCTAACCAGGTTCCCGTCTCGGTGACCAATCTGAGATGCATAATCACCAGTAGGTGCTTTAATCGAGTACACACACCGCCACACCCCACCCCGGGGACAAAAAAACACCCCACACCGTTAGAGGGTCGACAATGTCAATGGCGCTCACTCGGTAAAGCCCTCGTCACACCACGGCTTGCGACCACTTTGGACCAAAGAACCCACAGTCACCAACGCACTCCTTGTGACAAAAGCAATGGTCGCTGACATTGGGGTGACCAGAGCAATGGTCGCCAACCTCTGGGCGAACATTTCGGTCGCAAGGAGATTTTTAGTGCAGTAGCTGCAACCTGCTTGCGACCAAAATGGTCACAAGGAGGTCGGCGAGCGCTGAGGACCACTTTGCTACAAACCCTATTTTGTGGTCTCAAACTGGTTGGTCGGTTGATTGAGTTTTAGTTTTATGTCCTGGCAACTTCTAAGGTCATATCAGGATGCGTACCGACTTGTGACAGTGCGCACTCATGGCGACTTTATAGTGCGGCCCCACTGGAAGACTAGGCCACTGACACCATGACCCAATATCCCCAGTCAGTCTCATTATCCTGACACTGAGACAACCAGTCCTTGCTCTATCGAAATAATGCCGAGCGCCTGGCTAGGAAGTGACAAGTATCAAGTCATTGGTTAAACCCTGCGATCTACTAAAACGGGAGACGGACGCTCAACTCATTTGGCCATCCAATCTTTGACTTGATGGGTGGTTCGCAACCTAGCAGTTACAGGCTGCAGGACTGCATGAATAGAAAATGGCACCGATAAATCGGTCCGTTTTTGGTTGAAGAGTAAACTTCTGGGGGGGGGAGGTGCGGGGGGGTTGTAGAAGCAGGGAATTCTTTTCAAGTCGTTGAAGTGGCACCAGCTCTCTCCGGTCCGATTTTAGCAGTGCACTCGTGTCCAGGTCGCTGATGCGTTGGGAGGAAGGTGGTAGGGTGGGGGGAAGGTGGGATCTGCAGCAAGAATGTTGAAAGCGAAAAAAGTGAAAAAGGAAAAGGGCCCTACCCAAGCAAGCAACTCCCTTGATCAGCGGGAGGAGTAAGGCCCGGGAGAAAGAAAAAAAAGAAAGGGTAGTATAGAGGAAAGAGAAATGAGGAGATTTGAGTCAAAGGGCCGCGCCTCCTTGCTGTGTGGTGACCAGTCAGTGAGGCAGAGACACAAACAGCGTAAGGCGGTAGGAAGTGAAAAGCCGACCCCCCCCCCCCCCCCCCCCCCCTTGCAATATTTGTTTAAAGATCAAGCCAGGAGAGGAGACCAGAAATAAACATGATTTCAACCCCCGAGTGAATATTCATGATTCTAAAGAGCAGAATTAAGCCGTGTTCACACGGGAAAAGTTTAAAGCGATTTAGACAAGGCGAATCATATGAATCGATTTAGATGCGCGTTCACACGGACCGAGTTTGAAAGTGTTTCACATTCACACGGGCAGTGCTTTGAATCGGTTTAAGGCGGAACTGGATATCTGCGCATGAGCAAGTCCAGACTAACCAGTGCCAGTTTGGGTTCGTCGACGTCGGCCGAGAGAGTGTGGGTTCGACCTAGATATGTATGGACTGAATCGTATTGCTTTGGAACAGTCAAAACTTCTGCTGAGCAGTGAAACCCTAAAAATAAATGATGAAAAAAATATATGTGCACAGCTAGCAGGTTCATAAAGCAAATTTATCGGAAAGTCAACACACTCAGGTCTCGACTGTCACGTTTCCCTTGACTGCGCATGCGTGTGATGTCATAAATAAAACGATTCAGCGTAGATCGGTTCCTGTAGACCACCTTGCGAAGCATTTTACATTAAATGATTTATATGAATCGATTCAGCCCCTAAAACACCTCAGCCGCGCATTCACACGGCAAATGTGAGTCAAAGTAGGCAAGTCAATTTATACGAATCAATTTAACTTCCCCGTGTGAATACAGCTTTAGATCGTAGCAGCGAATAGATTTGTGCATTTTGTTTTGTTAATAATATTAACGCCGCCGCTGTGAAAGTGAAATTTGGTCAAATTATACCCAAAATCGAAGCGATAATAATATCGCTTCGATTTTGGGTATAATTTGACCAAATTTCACTTTTTGAGTATGTTATTCTGTTAAATATGATAGCAGTGAATAGATTTGGGCCTAATTGGTACCTAACACCGCTCCTTAAACTTGCTACGGAGTGGTGTTAGTCTACCCGATCTTAAACTCGGTGTGTTTGCGTAACACCGCTCCTTGCATACTGACTTTTCGCCGCTAAACTAGAAATCCCGGCCAAACCCAGTTTTGGCTCGCTAACACCGCGTCATGCATACGGGCAGGGGATGAGGGACGATAGAAGAGGAGTGGACGAGGTGGAGTCCGGACAGCAAGTGCATAATTGGGGTATTAGTATCATGTGCGCATGCGCGGATTTACGGTAGACGCCAGCTTCCTATACCGGAAGTGCACCCTACACACATGGACCGTGTAGGTGGCGGTATGGCGTAATTGGTGTCAATTAAAGATGCATAGTCCGATGAAGCATCAGCTTTTCAAAATCAAAACAATTATCTAGATTTGAGTCTACATATCTAACTTAGATACTGATGCACTTATTAAGTATTTGTTGCCACATAGAAGGGAACACTGAGTCGTTTTAATAGAACCTGTTACTGCAGAAGCCTATGGTATCAGAGTTTTGGCGTGCTTGCCAAAATTATTTTCACATGTCTGAATTTCAAATATCTCAAAAGGTAGCCATTTAAATTAAAAGTTACTTCAAATTAAAGTAAGGTAGATAATAATGATCAATTTAATAAACTTATCTCAGAAAAATGTCAGAAACTCAAAACCATCGGACTATGCAACTTTAACGAGCGTCGTAGGAGGCAAAGCGCCCCCCCCCCCCATACCCCGCTTCACCCCACAACGAGGCTAATGGGAAGGGATCAAGGTCAGGCCTTGTCTGTGTGCAAATAAACACGGTGGTGGAACAATTATTGCTTTGAAATGTTTAATTGGCTTTGAAGGAAAAGCTCACCTGGATGTAAACACGCTTAGATAAATTCCAGCATAAATGGAACAGGATCAATGTAGAGATGTTAGTGTTACTCTTAGATCGGGTGTGAACAGTGGATGGATGGTAGTCAACATAACATCAAACCAGATGGGATGGCCGAATGAGTTGAGCGTCCGCCTCCTGTTTTGGGAGATCAGGGGATCCAAACCCATGGGTTCGTAGGTTCAAACACTGGTCGAGTCAAACCAATGACTTAAAAACTGATACTTGTCACTTCCTAGCCAGGTGCTCGGCATTATTAGGATAGGGCAAGTACTGGTTGGCAGTGACAGGATAATGTGACTTGAGTGGGATATCAGGTCATGGTGCTGGCAGCCTGGTCTCCCAGTGCAGCAGTACTATAAAGTCACCATGAGTGTGCACTGTCATACTCATAATGCCCGGCACACACCTCCCGTATATGATTCACACGCTAAAACTGACTGCGTTTCACAACCCGACCCGTCCCATTTCGCGATGTAAAACTGGCCGATTCATTTTATGAATGTCTTGCGATTCGCGTTTTAAGCACTAAAACTGAGTTTTAAGTCGCGAATCGCAATGCTCTGGTGTGCTATGTGGGCGCACACCTAACCAGTGCTACTGACAGCAATAAGTAACACAACAATTTTTTAGAGAAGTGTATTGGCCATGGAGGCACATGCCTGGAATAATCAATCCACACAACAACGGGCAATGAAAAGCCTGGAGCACTATAAAAGGTTCTTAAAGAAAACATAATACACAAACACCTACTGAAGGAACAATATCTCACCTGACTGTGGGTGCAGTCACTGCTTGCTGTGTTCTGGCACAAAAAGCAAAAGACAGGCCAGAAAAGATGGTAGATATTACAAATACGGAAACTAGCCCTCCTAAGTACTAAGGAAATCGAAATGACTATCACCATAGGGCGCAGTCCATCGGGGTATGTGTACTGGCACAAACCAAAGCAGAACCGGGCAGGCCACAGTCATGCATCCGATTCACCCTGGAATACTAAATGGATAACCATACAACACAACCATCCCACCTAGTCACAGTCCTGAAGGGTCCAGGGGTGTTCTGGCACACTGGTGTACTATCTAAGGACAGGGGATGGGTGAAAGGATGCTGTAACAAACCACAATGGGATGGGATCCTCTCCCGCAGGCCTGTATGTCATCTGCATAGATGTACATAGTAGGCTAAATATACAGGTAAGGAAAAAACTTAGAAAATTCAAAAAAACTAATATAGAAACTACTAACACCCAAAACCGCAAAAGGTTGGCCCGAGAAAGATCAGGTAAACACTCCTGAGTGTGGGACCAGACCAATCCAGTATCACAGCTGTCCAGTGTTGAAAACAAGCACCCTCACGGGAGCTTATACATTATGGGCAGAATAACAAACTTGTCACAAAAAAACCCCACAAAAACCCCCCCAAAAAACCTTAACCTAAAGCAGACGTTGTGGCCGAATCGGGAAAGCGCGGGCCTCGAGTACGGGAGATCGGGAGGTCGGTTCCCAGTCAAGTCAAACCAATGACTTATAAAACTAATACTTGTCGCTTCCTAGCCTGATGCTCGGCATTAATAGGATAGGGCAAGGACTGGTTAGCTCAGTGTCAGGATAATGTGACTGAGTGGGATATCAGGTCATGGTGCCAGCAGCCTGGTTTCCCAGTGGGACAGCACTATAAAGTTGCCATGAGTGCGCACTGTCACAAGTCGGTACCCGTCCTGAAATGACCTCAGATGTTGCCAGGACATAAAATTCCAACAACCAACCAACTTTAACATAAACCCTCCAGGATTAATCCACACCCACATGTGTCCACATTGCTTCACTTCCCACAACCAAACCAGACAGGATGGCCGAATGAGTTAGAGCGTCCGTCTCCTGTGCTGGTAGATCGTGGGTTCGAACCCTGGTCGAGTCAAACCAATGACTTAAAAATGTATACTTGTCGCTTCCTAACCATCTGCTCGGCATAAATAGGATAGAACAGGGACTGGTTGGCTCAGAGTCAGGATAATGTGACTGAGTGGGATATCAGGTTATGGTGCCAGCGGCCTGGTTTCCCAGTGGCACAGCACTATAAAGTCGCCATGAGTGCGCACTGTCACAAGTCGGTACCCGTCCTGATATGACCTTAGATGTTGCTAGGATGTAAAACAACAACAAACAAACAATCCCACAACCACCCTCGCCTCACACTCACAAGCATACATTGCAGTGTACACCCCCCCCCCCCCACCACCCAGCCGCCCTAAGTCTTAGATGACTTCACCACCTGAATAATTACAGATACCTAATTCTGGCCGCCATCGTTGAGTCACTATTGCCTTTTGATATATTCAGGTACCCACCCGTGCACGACAAGAAGTAAACCCCGTACATGGCTTAGCCGCCATCGCATACACGGAGCTGGTAGGTAAACAACCAGAGGGAAATCCCCCCCCCCCACACACACACACCCTCACTCACCCCCCCCCCCCCCCCCTCCCTGAACCCCCCCCCCCCCCTCGCCCCCACCCATCCATCCAACCCGCAAACCCTCAAGACAAAAACTGGTCAACTCAAAGAACATTGAAGCTATCCCGAGTTGAATGTGACTGAGGGTTCATGGTGCCGGCGGCCTTGTCTCCCAGTGGGGCAGCACTGTAAAGTCGCCAATAAGTGCGCACTGTCACAAGTCGGTACCCGTCCTGATATGGCCTTAGATGTTGCCAGGATGTAAAACTCAAACAAACAAACATATTCCGCGTTGAGCAACAGCAGCTCTACTACACATTGTACTATTTCTTGACCGTTCGCCGTCCTGATATGACCTTAGGTGTTGCCAGGACGTAAAACCCCAACAGCCAACCAATATTGACCCTTCCTGAACACGACTTTGTTTTTAATAGGCAGGGGCGTAGCCAGAAATAACAAAAATTGTCTGCACACAATTTTTCGCAAATGCTTACAGGAAATTAAACTCCAAAATTTAAAGTAAAAAAAAGAGTATATTATAACAGATTCAGTGTGGACACAAATATGACGGCGAGAGAAATTGTTTTTCATGTGCTTAGAGTGTGACAATGTAGCTATGTCCCTGATAGGGAGCATAAACAATGGTTTTTATATGTGTCAGCGTTTTGTCTCAATATTGTTTCTGTAGGGGGGGGGGGTTATTGTTAATTTAATATGAAATGCATATATTAGTAGGAGGTATACCTTATTGATGTAATGGGGACCTTTCATGAACCATTTCTCTCGCTATACACTTGGTGGCAGCACTCGTTCCCGGTCCAAGTCGGCCATCATGGTTAGATAGAAGAGTGAAGGTGTGTGGTGGGGGTAGTAGTGTGTGGTGGGGGTAGTAGTGTGTGGTGGGGGTTTAGGAATGGGGTGGGGGTGAAGGTAATGGGGAGGGGTGTAGGTATATGTGTGTGGGGTGGGGGTGTAGGTGGAGAGGTCGGTGTGTGTGGGTGGGGGTTAGGGTGTGTGGTGAGGGCTTGGGGTGTAGTGGGGGTGTAGGTGTGTGTGGTTGAGGCGTAGGTGTGTGTGGTGAGGGTGTAGGTGTGTGTGTGGTGAAGTGTGGGAGAGTGTAGTGTTGGGGGGTGTAGGTGTGTGTTGGGGGTTTTAGGTGTGTGGGGTGGATGTTACGGGGTATAGGGTGTGTGTCGTGGGGTTGTCGTGGGGGTTAAGGGCTGTGGTTTGGGTGTAGTGTGTGTGGGTGGGAGGGTTAAGGGATGCTAAAATCTGTAGGTGGGCGGCACCCCTACACCTCAACATAAACCACCTACACCCCCCACCACACACACCATCAACCCCCACCACACAACATCTACACCCCCACCACATCCCTACACCCCCACCAAATCCCTAAGCCCCCACCACACCCATACACCCCACACACCCACCCTACCATACCCAGTCACCACACCCCCCTAAATCCCCATACACCTCCACCACACACACCAAATTCCTCACCCCAACCATACACCTCCACAACACACCCAATACACCAAAATATGCCTCCACCACACATACCTCTCACGCCACACCCCCACTCACACACGCCCTAGATCCCCCACCGCCACACACACACCAACATCCTCCCACACTCCTACACCTCCACCACACCCCTACAACACCCACCACACAAACATACGCCCCCCACCATACAACCCACCTAGGCACACTTCAACCCAACTACACCCCCCTCAACCCCAACTACACCCCAACTACACCCCATTTAACCCCCTCTTATTTACACATAGGAGAACTTAGAGGTGGAGGAGCAGGAGGAGCAGGAGGAGGAGAAGGAGGAGCAGGAGGTAGGAGAAGGAGAGGAGCAAGGAGGAGGAGGTGGTGGTGGTGGAGGAGGAAGGAGGAGGAGGAGGAGAACTAGAGGTGGCGGAGGAGAGAGGAGGAGAGGAGCAGGAGGAGGAGGGAGAGAACTTAGAGGAGGAGGAAGAACTTAGAAGGAGGAGGAGGATGAGAGGAGTGAGGAGGAGGGAGGGGGGAGGGAAAGGAGGAGGAGGAGGAGGAGGAGGAGGGAGGTAGGAGGAGGGAGGAGGAGGAGTGAGGAGGAGGAGAGGAGGAGGGGGGCAGGAGAGAGGAGGAGGACCTTACTTATATTACATCCGATATGTATGCATCGTGTCAAATAGCGAATCAACTTGTAGCGGATAGGTCTCCTCCTCCTCCTCCTCCTCCTCTACCCCCTCCTCCACCTCGGCTAGACGTGGAGGGGGAGGAAGAGCAGGAGGTGCAGAAGCACCAGCAGCATAGGGTTATAGAAAATTGGTAAAATAATTTGCTAACTGATAAAACCCTTTCCCATCTTTCGCATCAATTTGCAGTTCACCATCTATGTCCACACTCCACCTTAAGGCGGTCAGTAGAGAGGCTGCTCTCAGGACGCTGCCAATCGTCGACATGCTGCACCCACAGCCTACTTTCTTTACCGAAGACAGATAATTTTCAGTGAAAACAAATGGTCAGCATTGAGTTTATTTCGTCTGGTGGCGAAGCTGACGACAGTTTCAAAGAGCAGACAATATAGTTTCAAATAGCAGGCGATAGTTTCAAAGAGCAGACGACAGTTTCAAAGAGCAGACACTATAGTTTCAAATAGCAGGTGACAGATTCAAAGGGCAGACGACAGATTCAAAGAGCAGATGACAGCTTTAAATAGCAGGTGACAGATTCAAAGGGTAGACGTGAGTTTCAAAGAGCAGATGACAGTTTCAAAGAGCAGGTGACACATTCAAAGAGCAGACGATAGTTTCAAGTAGCAGACAACAGTTTCAAAGAGAACATGACAGTTTCAAAGAGCAGATGACAGTTTCAAAGAGCAGGTGACAGTTTCAAAGAGCAGATGACAGTTTCAAAGGGCATACGAAAGTTCCAAGGAGCAGATGACAGGTTCAAATAGCAGATGACAGTTTCAAAGAGCATATGACAGTTTCAAAGGGCAGACAACAGTTTCAAGGAGCAGATGACAGTTTCAAATAGCAGATGACAGTTTCAAAGAGCAGATGACAGTTTCAAAGAGCAGACGACAGTTTCAAAGGGCAGATGACAGTTTCAAAGAGCAGACGACAGTTTCAAAGCAGACAACTCAATTGAATTAACAGTGAACGAGGTGAAAAGGTGCACCAGCAGGCCACGATAAAGGTTGCCATTTGTTGACCCCCCCCCCCCCCTCCCCGGCATCCTACTCCCCACCCGTAAGAGCATTGTCATAAGCCATTGCAGGATTTGTTGTTGGCTGTTGGAGTTTTACGTCCTGGCAACACTTAAGTACCTCAAAACCCAATGCCTGAAGGCGCTAGATATTCTGCGGATGCTGTCCAACTCAGAGTGGGGAGCGGACAGATGTTCTAATCTCTGTTTACCGAAGCTTGGTTCGGTCGTGACTGGATTATGGCAGCATAGTATATGGTTCCGCATCCGAGGAAATGAACGAGCTGATCAGGCTGCGAAGAAGGCTCTGAACTGTGATTTTGAGTCATGTCTGATCCCTAACTCTGATCTGAAACCACTAATAGCCACCCACATAAAATCCAAATGGCAACATGAGTGGGATGAAAACATCAATAGACTGCAAGAAATTGAACCATCTGTGGGAAAACCACCACATACCCACACGGGAGTTTGGCGGGACCAAGTGGTCCTTAGCCGTTGCCATATTGGCCACTCGCGGCTTACACATGCTTTTCTGTTCAAGGCGGACCCTCCCCCTGAATGTATTGGGTGTCAGTCCCCACTTACACTCAAACACATTTTGCTAAGTTGTGTCGCGTGTATCGGTGCTATCAAACACCCCAACATTCCTCACCTCCTCCGAACCCCCACCACCCACCCACCCACCCCCACAGGGCAAGATGGGTCCCGGGCCTCTTAAAGTTGCATAGTCCGATGGTTTTGAGTTTCTGTCATTTTCTGATATAAATACATTAGGTTAATGGTTATAATCTACCTTACTTTAATTTGAAGCAACTTTTATTTTAAATGGCTAACTTTGGAGATATTTGAAGTGCAAACATGCCAAATTAATTTTGGCAAGCATGGCAAAATTCTTACACCATAGGCCTCAGCAGTAACAGATTCTATTGAAGTGACTCAGTGTTCCCTTCTATGTGGCAACAAAAGATTTAGGCGGCATAGTCCGATAAAGAATCAAATTTTCAAAACCAAAAGAATTATCTAGATTTGAGTCTACATATCTAATTTAGATATGGATGCACTTATTAAGCAGCTGTCGCCACATAGAAGGGAATACTGAGCCAATTGAATAGAACCTGTTACTGCAGAAGCCTATGGCGCCAGAGTTTTGGCGTGCTTACCAAAATTAATTTTGCATGGTTGCACTTTCAATTTCAAATATCTCAAAAGTTTGCCATTTAAAAATCAAAGTTACTTCAAACTGAAGTAATGTAGACTACAACAATCAATTTAATATATTTATGTCAGAAAAATGACAGAAACTCAAAACCATCGGACTACGCAACTTTAAAAGACGGTGAGAAACCCGTTCACAAGTAATTCTCTAAGAGGTCTTTACAGTGCTGCTGCTTCTATGATCAGTACAAAACACGCACAGACCCACGCTAATTTCAGGCAGCGCTTGGCTGGTTGTTGGAGTTTTACGTACTGGCAACATCTAACATCATATCAGGACAGGTACCGACTTGTGACAGTGCACACTCATGGTGACTTCATAGTGCTGCCCCACTGGGAAATCAGGTGGCTGACACCATGACCCGATATGCCACTCAGTCACATTATCCTGACACTGAGAAAACCAGTCTTTGCCCTATCCTATTAATGCCGAATGCATGGCTAGGAAGCGACAAGTATCAATTTTGTAAGTCATTGGTTTGATTCGACGGCGAACCGAACTCCTGAACTTCCGCATGTGAGGCCAGCGCTCTACCGATTCAGTCACCGCGCCCAGTTTCAGGCAGAGTCCGTGTCCTGATAGAACTGGAAAAGTTCACCTCGGTACCGTATTCTCGCGAAATGGCCACCGCAGGAATTTACAGATTCAAAGAGAAAATAAATTTTCTTGTGTCCAATAATTTGCCTATCGGTTGTTTTTGTTTTTAGCCAGTTTTCAGTCGCGTTGGCGCGCTGAAGGATATAGTTATGCAGCACTCTATGGGTACCACCAAAGGCAGTCCCATGTAGCCGGAAGTTGGCTTCCGGTGGGTAGTGGTCAGAGAAATCAGGGTGGGGTGGAGAGAAAATGTAACCATGGTGCCCAACTCCGGTCCTCTAAGAGGGCTGGGGAAGGTTGGTTGGTTGATGTAGTTTTACGCCTCAGCAAGACCCTAGGCCATACCAGGACGGGCGCCAACTTGTGACAGTGCACACTCATGGCGACTTTATACTTCTGGCTCACTGGGATATTATCCTGATGCTGTGCAAACAGTCCATGTCCAAAACTAGTAAAATAACAAGTATCAATTATATAATTCATTGGTTTGACTTGGCCAGGATCCGATTTGACATGTGCTGTTCCATGTAATTAGACGGGATGGTCGAATGAGTTGAGCCCCCGTCTCCCGCTTTGGTAGATAATAGGATTCGAACCCATGGGTTCGAACCCTGTTCGAGTCAAACCAATGACTTTAAAAATGTATACTTGTCGCTTCCTAGCCAGGCTCTCAGAATTATTAGGATAGGGCAAGGACTGGTTGGCTCAGTATCAGGAAAATGTGACTGAGTGGGATATCAGGTCATGGTGCTGGCGGCCGGGTCTCCCAGTGGGGCAGTACTATAAAGTCGTCATGAGTGTGCACTGTCACAAGTCGGTACGCATCATGACCTTAGATGTTGATATGACGAAAAACTCCAACAATCAACCAGCCATGTATTTAGATTGATTTTAATTGAACTGACACAATTTTATTTTTAATTTAAAAAGAACAACTTAAAAAAAAAGAAGTTTACCATCAAATGTTATGGTGGATGTAGTCGGTATTCCCCTAAGGGGGTCGGTCATCTTCCTGTCTGTTATTACCCAGATGAATCAAATGCGAATATGGCCCAATAGAAACATGGCTTGGGGGGGGGGGGGGGGGGGGGGGGGGGGGGTCTGGACTACTAAGAAGCCCGCCCCCGCTTTATCCCAGACACCGTGGTTTACAACATGGCCTCCTTTGGATTTTGATTTTTAATTTGGTTAAAGAATTTATTTACCCTGGCCATCAGAGATAATTGTGCTCAGACTTATTTTCACCACGGGGAAACACCAGTCCAATTTGATTCAAATCTTTTGAATTTTGTCTTCGTAATAATTTTGGTTTCGTTGTTTATTCTTTACGGGTTTGAACTATTTATAGATTGCAAACAGTCAAAATCCAGGTTTTTACCGTACTTTGTGTTAGTCCATTTATTTACTTATAATTACTGTTTTTCTTTGTGCATTTCTATCACAACTTGTTCATTTTATCAGTTGCTAGTAAGGCATTCAGGTCTAAAGATCTCGACAGGTTTATAATATAGTTACTTGTTTTTTGTTGTACTAAGGAAACATACATAATCAGTCAACATTTTGCCTCTGAACATTGGAGTCATGTCATGCACCTACTCCTATAGGATCACGCTGATCATGATTTTGTAGTTGGGTCACGCTCCTTAAAACTGGTCAGCATGGGGTGGGATTTTAAAACATCAATAAAAAAACTTCCTACTTATTTTTGTCCTTATACTTTTCATATTCATGTTGTTGGTCTTTTGGTAAAGTATTTATTCATCTGAATATGACATTTGTCAGCACCGGAGCACTGGTCTTCCAGCCATCTTACTATTGTAATTGACAGTCTAACTAATCTAAGTTTGATCAGTGCTGTATTAGTTACAGCACCGATCCTGTAGAATTAAGGGAGTGGCTCCTGCTGTATAATCTACAGCACAAGTCACTGTAGTTCATGCAGAAATGGGGAGCAGCACCGTTGTGGGTTACATTTTTCTCTTATAAAACAAGGTAAGTTTATAGTCGCCAATACATTTTCTCTGCCTTATATAATGTTCAATGTGTTTAAACAGGTTGATAGTTGTGTAGGATGTTGGTTTGTTCATGATGGTTAAGGGTGGTGGCAGGGGAGGGGGGCCCATTGGTGTTCAGATTTGATGTAAGAAATAAGGGAAATAAAATAAACTGTGTGCAACTTTGGTCCCTTTAGTTATGAAGTGTTTTTGTACAAAAAAAAAACATTTCACAGTCAGCCATTTGTAACATGACATATGGGACATGGTTGAATCCTTACTAACATCTTGTATTGCATTGATATATCAAACAAAACAGTTCCCAAGTCAAAAAGGAAGTATTTATTAACATGTATGCATGCTTAAATTATTTGATGTCTTCAGAAATAACATTACAAATTTCCGTCACAGATGTAACCAGTGGTGTCTGGATGGCACACAAATAAATATTGTACGCTAATTATTCAGTGAATAAAGCATGTCTGGGAATTACTTTTTTTAAATCAACATAAGCGCTACATATTTCTGTATATTATGCCATGATTAATATGCTTCTAAGTATGAAATTATTTAATTCTGCTTAGTTTTTTATTAAGCAGACTGTGTGGTATCCTAAACATGTGTTACATCTGAGCAACACATGTTATTCTGCCATAAGACATAGCTTAATCATGGACTACACCTTTCTTTTTTATATCATCAATTTATATTTTACATGCTTGTAAAGGTGAGATTTCCAGCTTTCATTTGCAACCAAAAAATGTAAAAAATTCAACTATTAGATTTCAACTCTCCATGTGACACTTCTGGCCAGTTTTCAGGAGAGTGACCCAGTTAGTTAAGCTGTTGTCCTCCTGAGTGGTTCTTCTAGGTTTATTATTTTTCCTAGTTTTTTAATCACCGCTATGTTTTCTGCATTTCTTGTTGGAGCTAGCAGTTTCTTCCAAGTTTCAAATATTTGCACTCATGTTAGCTACACTGCATTTCAACATTACAATTGGATGCACGCTCGTGAACCTCAACCTACGTGACAAAACGTCACACATGACCCACTCCCCCCACCCACCCAGCTAAAGTTGAGATTCCATTCCATTAACACCTAGTGTGTGCTTGCCTGTTGGGGGTTTTACGTCTTAGCAACAGCTGAGCCCAACATCAAGATGCGGTCCCTACCGACTTTTGACAGTGTGCACTCATGGCGACTTTATTATTTATATAGTACTGGTCGTGTAGTACACCCATGTTGTCCGGTACCATGTCACGATATCCCACTCAGTCATGGATTATTCTGATACTGAGCAAACCAGTCCTGCTTCGATCCTAGCAATGCCTAGCATGCACGTTTCAATTTTTGTAAGTCCTTTGTGTGACTCGGCCCAGGGATCAAACCCATGACCTTCCGGGTGGGATGCCAGCATTTGAACTGATCAGGTCATCTATGTGTTCGGTCTAGCCATACTCTGAGTTTAATACCCCTGTCACACTACGACGTAATGAGCCAACGTGAGCCTAACGTGGTGATATTTCGTCATTACGTTGATGTACGTTGGATTACGTTATGATGACGTCATAATGACGTTAGAGTGACGTCGAGCTACGTCACATTACGTCGTGTTACGTCGAGTTACGTCGAGGTTTTGGACATGTTCAAAAGTTTCGACGTAGGTCGAACGTAAGGGTTTACGTTCGCCGTACGTTCTGTTCACGTTCAGCGAACGTCAATGACGTTAAACGGACGTTATTCCAACGCTCCTCACTACGTTCAACTACGTTCCACTACGTTGACCCCCATTAAACCAAGTGCAAATGCCCACGGGGCGTAATGGGAACGTCAGGACAACGTCAGGAGAACATGCATTCAACGTACGTTCAACGTCTCATGACGTAGCTAACGTCACGTAACGTTCTTCTGACGATGGAATAACGTTCATAACGTTCCGTCAGCGTCATTACGTTCACCTCTCTCGTCGAACGACGGTATCACTACGCTTTAACCGACGTTACTCTCTCGTCCACTACGCTGCATCCACGTTCAACTTCTGCCCAAATTTGCATACTACGCCGAGAAGTTCAACGTTCTTCACGTTCTCCCTACGTTGACGTCGTTACGTCGTAGTGTGACAGCTCCATTAGAATGCACATTTGTATATGGGTCAGAAAATGCGTACATTTTTCGCTTCCATGTTACATTGTTAATGATTTTGCCTTCTTTTTGGGGGGTAGTAAGTCAAATAAATATTGTTGACTGCGTTTTAATTATGTTAGCAATACTACATGTATTTAATCTATCCCACAAAATGTATCCAAAATATGCTTATATGATTTTGTGCTGAAGTATTAAAATTAGAAAATTCGCATATCGACACCATACATCTACGCAAACATTTTTTCAACTTTTTTTCTTGTAATAAACAATTCTCTTGTCTTAAGTGAAATCAATCAAATCTTGTTTGAATTTATCGTGTGTGTCAAAATGTTATGGATGTGTGTTAAAATGATGTTATGGACGGATGTTACACGGTTAATTTCAACAGCTTTCTCAGTATGTATAAGATCAAAATCAAAAAGTGAAAATCAAAAATGTCAAGTCTGACATATGCACAAGATTTATTTAAACCTTGATATCTACATTGATTCTATTATTTTAAAATGTTTTCTGTTATTATTTGGAATGTTTTTGTTGTTTTTTAGTTGTTTTTTTTATTGATACGGTATTTATTCTGCCCATAGCGCGTAAGCTCCCGCGAGGGTGCTTGTTTTCAACGCTGGACAACTTTTCATTTCCATGCCACAACATATATATACACTTACCATTGCGTTTTCTGCTGCATTCTTTTGAGTGTGCAAAAAAAAAAAAGAGTGGATAAAGAGTGGAAAAAGAGTGGCATACTCTGTTGGAAAGTTTCATTTATGAACCTTTTACTTGAGATTAGAACTTCACCCCCACAACCCTCCTGAGGTTAATTGAGATTACCAGATCTTTCATGGAATCTGAGTTTTAATTTGTAAAAATAGATGTCAAAATGGGAATACCAGATCTTTAATGGCATTTCAGATTTAATATTAAAACAAATATCAAACTAACGTTACCAAACCTTTAATGGAATCTCAGTTTTAATATTAAAATAAATGTCAGACTGAAGTTATTAAATCTTTAATGGAATCTCAACTTTAATAAAAAAATAAATGGCAAAATGAGGTTATTAGATCTTTAATGGAATCTCAGCTTTAATAAAAAATAAATATGTCAAACAGAGGTTACCAGATCTTTAATGGCATCTCAACTTTAACTGAGGTTACTAGAAAATTAATGCAATCTCAGCTTTAATAAAACTAAAAATTGTCAAACTGAGGTTAGCAAATCTTTAATGGAATCTCAGCTTTAATAATTAAACAAAATTAAAAGTCAGACTTGAGATTACCAAATCTTGAATGGAATCGCCGCTTTAATAAAATATAAACGCGCCAAAATGAGGTTACCAGATGTTCAATGGAATCGCAGCTTTAAGCAGCGTTCGCTCGCGAGAATATTCCCGTTCCTGACTCTATGGCCGACAGTGACAGCACACACGCTATCGGCGTCTGACTGCGGGAAACATGCATTGAGACATTGTTGTACACACAGGCCAAGATGATCTTTAAGTGGGTTGTTAAGGCAGCTCGGAGGTGGGTGGGAGGGGGATGGGGGCATGTATTAGGGGTTGAGGGTGACAATTACCCCACCCACCTGTACAGACCCACCTCCACCCATGGGGGGCCACTCACGACACGGGGCCACACACGGGTCACCGGCATTCCGCATTCCGCACTCAGTGACCCCTACACAGACCGGGCTGCTCAGTCACTCAACAGGCCGCCTCCCACAATCCCCTGCGTTCTGCACACAGTGACCCCTACACAGACTGCGCTGCTCAGTCACTCAACAGCCCGGCTCCCACAATGCCCTGCATTCCGCACTCAGTGACCCCTACACACCGGGCTGCTCAGTCACTCAACAGGCCACCTCCCACAATGCCTGCGTGCTGCACTCAGTGACCCCTGAACAGCCCAGGCTGCTCAGTCATTCAACAGGCTGGCTCACTCACTCAACAACAGGCCAGCACCCACAATGCCCTGCGTTCGGCACTGAGTGACCCCTACACAGACCGGGCTGCTCACTCACTTAACAACAGGTCAGCTCCCACAATGCCCTGCGTTCCGCACTCAGTGACCCCTACACAGACCGGGCTGCTCAGTCACTCAACAGGCCAGCTCCTACAATGCCTTGCGTTCGGCACTCAGTGACCCCTACGCAGACTGGGCTGCTCAGTCACTCAACAGGCCAGCTCCCACAATGCCCTGCATTCGGCACTCAGTGACCCCTACGCAGACCGGGCTGCTCAGTCACTCAACAGGCCAGCTCCCACAATGCCCTCGCGATAGACCTGTTCAATGAGGAATCTCCGCACACACGTGTGTGTGTGTGTGTGTGTGTGTGTGTGTGTGTGTGTGTGTGTGTGTGTGTGTGTGTGTGTGTGTGTGCGGGTGTACAATGTGACATGGATGCATAATGTGTCTCTAGTGTCATATGCATGTGCTGCATACAATGTGATGGATGCATCATGTATGTACAATGTGACATGCATGTATCATGTGTGTACAATGTGACATGCATCACATGTGTACAGTGTGACATGGATGAGTCATGTGTGTGGAATGTGACAAGAATACATCATATATGTACAGTGTGACATGCATCAGGTATGTACAGTGTGACATGCATCATGTATGAACAGCATGACATGCATCATGTGTGTACAGTGTGATAGGCATCATGAGCATACAGTGTGATGTGCATCCCATGTGTACAGTGTGACATGCACCATGTGTATACAGTGTGACATGCATCGTGTGTGTACACAGTGTGATATGCATCATGTGTGAATAGTGTGATATGCATCATGTGTGTATACAGTGTGACATGCATCATGTGTGCATGCAGTGTGACATGCATCATGTGTGCATACAGTGTGACTTGCATCATGTGTGCATACAGTGTGACATGCATCATGTCTGTACAGTGTGATATGCATCATGTGTGAATAGTGTGATATGCATCATGTGTGTATACAGTGTGACATGCATCATGTGTGCATACAGTGTGGCATGCATCATGTGTGCATACAGTGTGACATGTATTATGTGTGCATACAGTGTGACTTGCATCATGTGTGTAGACAGTGTGACATGCATCATGTGTGCATACAGTGTGACATGCATCATGTCTGTACAGTGTGATATGCATCATGTGAGTATACCGTGTGACATGCACCAGGTGTGTATAAAGTGTGACGTGCATCATGTGTGTACAGTATGACATGCATCATGTGTGTACAGTGACATGCATCATGTGTGCATGGTGACATGCATCATGTGTGCATACAGTGTGATATGGATCATGTGTGTATTACGGTATACAGTGTGATATGCATCATGTGTGTGTACAGTGTGATATGCATCATGGTTGTATACAGTGTGACATGCATCATGTATGTACAGTGTGATATGCATCACATGTGTAGAGTGTGACCTGCATCATGTGTATACAGTGTGCCATGCATCATGTGTGTGCACAGTTTTATATGCATCACTGTGGCTATATGCGAAATGGCGGAGATCTTTCATCCCTGTACAATAAAACCTGGGTTCTTTCAGCACTATAAAGTCACCATGAGTGTTTGATGTTCTCATTCGATCGTCCGAGACAGCTTTAGTTGGCAACCGAATGATTCATGCTCCCACTGAGATGCATACCATAATCTAAGGTTCCATATATGCGGCAT
Organism: Branchipolynoe longqiensis; assembly: GCA_030323885.1. Classification (NCBI taxonomy): domain Eukaryota; kingdom Metazoa; phylum Annelida; class Polychaeta; order Phyllodocida; family Polynoidae; genus Branchipolynoe; species Branchipolynoe longqiensis. Next base: position 54,781,179 of record CM059195.1, read on the forward strand.
GCGAATGTGGCATGCAGAATAGATATCAATGCGATTTTCGCTCTTTCTGTCTACAAATGTGTGGTGAAAAGTCAAAGTTACTGTTGTTTTCTATGGCAAATGGGGGCTGTATTTACATTCACATTCACACCAATTGGTCCATGGCACTTTCCGCATTCGCAACCCCTTACCGTGTATATGGAATCTTAGCGTTAACATGTTTCGACTGACCAGGCCAAATTTTGTATGAGCCTGCATTCTGTCACCTATGGGTACAGCAAAGCTGAAGACATAAGAAGATTCTATATACACAGTATGCAGTGTGCAAATGTGGATGAGTTAGAGCGTCCGTCTCCCGTGTTGCTAGATCGTGGGTTCGAACCCTGGTCGAGTCAAACCAATGACTTAAAAATTGATACATGTCGCTTCCTAGCCTGGTGCTCGCCATTATTAAGATAGGGCAAGGACTGGTTGGCTCAGTGTCAGGATAATGTGACATATCAGGTCACAGTGCTGGCGACCTGGTCTTCCAGTGGGGCAGCACTATAAAGTCACCAAGAGTGTGCACTGTTACAAGTCGGTACCCGTCCTGATATGACCTTAGATGTTGCTAGGATGTAAAACAACAACAAATAAACAAAAAGCGAATGCGGCAAGTGGATCGCTCTATGGACCAATCGGTGCGAATGCGAATGTGAATGCTGCTCCATTTGCATAAGAAACCAGCAACTTTGACTTTCCAACACAAATTTAGAGCAAGAAAGACTGAAAATCGCATGGGTATATATATCATGCCGCATATGCACAGACCTACTACACATTCGCATACCGCGGATATGAAATCTTAGCAACATTCGGCTCATCCGTGCCTACTTTCACTTGGCTCAAACAAGCGGATAAGCCTCACTTCGAACGCTCAATAGTTAATACTGCCTGCGTGTTTGTCTATTTACTCAGTATAATTCCTCAGACCTCATACACACGCTATTTATATATGAAAAGCCTAAAGATAAACTCCAGCACCCAGCAGAAATAGAAGCTCCCAATGCAGACCCTGTTCTTCCACATTGTGTTCAAGCAGGGTTTGACTGGAACCCCATAGGGGTTTGACTGGTACCCTAGAAGGGTTCGACTGGTCCCCTATAAGGGTTCAACTGGTACCCTATAGGGGTTCGACGGGTACCCTATAAGGGTTTGACTGGTACCGTATAGGGGTTCGACTGGTACCCTATAAAGGTTTGACTGGTACCATATAGGGGTTCAACTGTTACCCTATAAGGGTTTGAATGTTACCCTATAAGGGTTCGAATGTTACCCCATAGGGGTTCGACTGGTACCCCATAGGGGTTCGACTGGTACCCTATAGGGGCTCGACTGGAAACCCATAGGGGTTTGACTGGTACCCTATAGGGGTTCGATTGGTACCCTAATATGTTTGTTATTGCTATTCATCCCAGCAACATATAAGGTCATATCAGGGCGGGTACCAACTTGTGACAGTGCGCACTCATGGCGACTTTATAGTGCTGCCCCACTAGGAGACCAGGCTGCTGACACCATGACCTGATATCCCACTTAGTCATATTATCCTGACACTGAGCAAGCCAGTCCTTGCTCTATCCTATTAATGTTGAGTGCCTGGCTAGGAAGTAATGAGTATCAACTTAGTAAATTATTGTTTTGACTCGACCAGGAATCGAACACCCGGACTCTTGCACAAGAGCCCTGTGCTGTACTGATTCAGCCACTGCGTCCAGTATGTACCCTATAGGTGTTCAATGGGTAGCCTATAAGGGTTTGGCTGGTACCCTATAAGTATAAAGGTTTGGCTGGTGCCCTATAAGGGGTTGGCTGGTGGCTCATCAGGGTTTGGCTGGTACCCTATAAGGGTTTGGCTGGTGCCCTATAAGGGTTCAGCTGATACCCTATAAGGGTTTGGCTGGTGCCCTATAAGGATTTGGCTGGTGCCTTATAAGGGTTTGGGTGGTGCCTTATAAGGGTTTGGCTGGTAGCCGATAAGGGTTTGGCTGGTAGCCTATAATAAGGGTTTGGCTGGTAGCCTATAAGGGTTTGGCTGGTACCCTATAAGGGTTCAGGTGATACTCTATAAGGGTTTGGCTGGTACCCTATAAGGGTTCAGCTGATACTCTATAAGGGTTCGGGTGGTACCCTATAAGGGTCCAGCTAGTACCCTATAAGTAGGTACCGGCAGCGGCATGAAAAAGTGCAGGAATGGTGCTTTTTTCATCAATATTCACATGCTACTGAAGTGGGCGGGACTACTCGCCTTGTGGCATTCACGGGCGTGCGCCGATTAACCCGTATTTGGAAATACGGGCTACTCGCCAGGGCAGACCGAGAATGCCAAACACTAACGGGGCACCGGGTTTCCGGCCGTAAAGCATTGCTAGGAGACGCGAATTGCGACTCGCCTAGCAACAATGGAAGGTCGGGCGTTCGGGCCCAGACTGATCAGACGTACTTTATGACGCTCTGATGTTTTAGCCGAGTTTTGGGCCTATATGATCGAAATTCTGAAGTTGTTTTACATTAAATATTAGGGGAAGGGTTTGCACCATGATTATGTAATATGTGCTTTGATCGAATGTTAGTTTGAATAAGAATAAACAAAGCCGTGAGCTCTTGGAAAAGTAAATTGGAACGTTCCTTGCATTCTTTACTGTCCTCCAGTTTTCTATGGAGTAAACCGCTATGGTCGAACTTAACATTGGATTGCTTTATATATATATAATTAAGGGCCTGGAGCCTAACTAGGCCCTCTGCAGCTACTTAGCCCATCTGCGGGGAGATTATAACAGACATATGAACAGAACTAACGTATAGATCTTTTGGCTAAAATAAGACAGTAACTTAGGCTGATTATCAGTGACAGTGATAGTGACAGTAGCGCATCTGCTTAGTTCTGGATCAATTTAAACATATTAAATACACCGGAAGGCGAGGAGACCAGCCAGTTAGTTGAAATAACGAAGTAATTGCTTTCGGCCGATAAATACGGGAGGAGGGGCAAAATCTCTGTATTTAGACGATACTCTGGCTGGCCGACTTTAGCTCGGGAAGGACACCGACGGACACGGACTACCTGCAGGCGGGACGAGGGGCAGCGGCGGCCCGCGGCCGGTCCAGGAAATTCACATGGAAATAATTATATAAATTAACACTAAGGCTCGCCTTTAGCGGGGACGGATTAGCCCGACGGTTAAACTACTATTATTGCTAGTAACTATTTCTGTATGTATTTGATTTTGATGAAATTGCATAACCTAGAGGATCAACATGGGTTCTAACCGAGGTTATTGTTGGATTGAATATATTGTAAGTTTGTATTGAAGTAAAATCCATTTGTATGATGAGTGTATTTAGTGAATATTCCTTCATTACTGGTGTCAATGAAAACTACTCTGAAAAAAGGGTATTTTTAATGGGCTCTCACCTCCTGGCACTACATCGTAGCAAGTCATCGATGGGACCAGAAGAAGCGCAATGACCTCAGCTTTCTATCCATATATAGTTTGCCATAGGTCAAATAGGTCAATCAGGTCAGATTCTGCAATTTAAATTATTTTGAAAGTTTAAAACCCATTTACGGAATTAAAAAATATTTAAAACCTAATAAAATTTGGTATGGATATATAGACAATTTGATTCCCTTTCCAATGATACCAATCTTACTATAGTGCTAGTTAGTGCAAAGAGCCACAGACAGAATATTGACACCGACTTGTTTGAACCATTGCTGAACACACTAATTTCTCAATGTTAACACCCATATGGAAACATGTATATGACACTGATGGCTATTACAGAATATATAATCTAATATTCGGCCAGATTTGGGGAGGATGAAACCATTGCTCTAGGCACAGTGAATATTTAAAGATTTACGTAAATCAATATTTTGGTTTCAGACACTTTTAATTTGTATTTGCAATCAAAATGCAGATTTTGATATTTTTAGCAAAATTATTATGATAGCCAATATGCTATGTGTGCAAAATTTGAAGAAGGCCCACACATATTGGATAAGCCACAGTGAGTGTTCAAAGCTTGATGAACAAATCTTTATTTTATATTTGTGTCCACTTTTCTTTTGTATGTGCAATCAAAATGCATTTTTTGTATTTCTAGACAGAATATTAACATGATAATATGTATCAACTTCAGATGATATGCACTGTCAATTTATAGGAAGTTTAACCAATTGCTAAAGCTACAATGAGCATTTAGAGAATCATCAAATTGATATATTTGGTTTTCTGACAATTTGTCTTTATATATTCAATCAAAAATCAATATTTTCCATATTTTTGGATAAAATATTGATATAAATAATATCTATTAGTCTTAGAGAATGGTTATTGTAATACTGTGCCAATTATGTGGAAGATTGAAAAGATTGATTTGCTGCAATGAGCTTTCAAACATTGAAATGTTGGAAATAATTCACTTACAGATGCTGTTTACATGCAAACAATTGCACTTTTTGACATATTAGGATGCAAATATCTTTTGATTCTCTGCAGATACAGGTCTGAAAAAAAAGGGTGTTACACTGTTATGAATAGGTGAACTATTTAGCATTTATTCAGGCTTGTTGCATTTTCCCAAGAAAATACCATGCTTTGAAAATGGCTACTTGGCCAAATCAGAATGATTTTTTCTTGTTATGAATTGCACTTTTTGACATTGCCTTATTAAAAATCTGCTTGACTAATTGATTTAGCAATTGACAATTTAAATTCCTTTATATATTTAGAATGGAAATTGGTTAGCAGAACTCCCCTCAAATCCTTCCACTTTTTATTATATTTGGTCAAAGTTACAATTTGAATGCATTTTTATATATTTAATCTTAAAAAATTATTGTCTCAAAAACAATAATATATATAGCCTAACTGCCTTTGGATTTGGGGGGTGTAATTTCAATGTCTACGGGATGGAATAACAATATTGCACCATAGGCATATTTTAAAATTTCGCTGCCGGTACCTACTAGAAGGGTTCGGCTGGTACCCAATAAAGGGACAAAGCAGCTTATTTGAGAGTAAACACACATGTATGTCAAGAGAAGGTGAGAAACATAACAAGAGTGGTGGGTGAGGCGAGTTGGGGAGGGAGGGAGAGCGTGAGAAGAGAGAGCATGGGAGAGCGTGAGAGAGAGCATGAGAGAGATGGATGGAGTGACAGCGGGGAGAGAGGGGGAGACGGGGAGGAAGGGAGGGGAGTGGGAGAGAAAGAGGGAGGAGGAAGGCAGGTAGGCGTAGAGAAAAAGGGTGGGACGGGCAGAAGCGGTTCATTGAGAATAATGAGATTTACCATATCTGGCTGGGCCAAAACCGCCCAACCGAATCAACTTAATAAAGAAGCGGGGGAAAAAAAAGTGTGGTTCAGTCAACCCGATGATAATGAGGAGAGGCAGCTCGAAACTCATCATAATGCTGTCGGTCGCCATGCGACAAAGACTGCTTTCATTATTTGACTGTCGCTCTCCATTTAGCTTTTTTGTGCTGTTGTACATTTCATGAAAGCTGGCTGAAAAAGTGTTGAAGTCCTGCTGGCTTTTGTAAGTTACCACCGGCACTCTCTCGGGGAGCAAATAGAGGTCTCACACCGGCAAGAACATGTCCAGACAGGCACAAAACTATTTGTCCCTGCAGTGGCTGGTCGGGAGATGTTGGAAGTTCCATACATCAACCGCCCTTGATGCTGCCACAGTGACATGGTTTTCTGTTTAGGGTTTGCTCCCTTAGCCTTCGGTTCTGTCAAGAACCTGTACCACAAGGCAGTGGTTTATAACTCTGCAGGGGAGGGGCGAAACTCATACACCCCATATATACAGCGATCCAAGCGCCACCTGGTGGATCAACACAAATAATAATGGACACTGCTAGTCCACCGTTTGCGGTGACGCAGCGTCGACTAGCGTTGGGTTCTAATTAAGAAGTGATACCATGAATAATTACATTCGCTAACATTGTCAAGAATTGATATTATTAAAAACCAGGAAGGAGCCAGGGTTCCTTACACCCGCATATACAAGTATATACTGAATATATATTTATTAATATAACATGTGTATTCAAAATTATATATGCGTACATGTATACATATATATATATACAGTATAACGCCGTTAAACCAAACTTGAAGGGACCATAGAAATTTGTTTGGATTAACCGAGCTTTGGCTTCGACTTTGAGTAAGCATGTATTGCACATGTAATATAGAATGTGTGTGGATACTTTGATTATTGTTTTTTATGTATATACAGTATAACCCTGTTGAACCAAACTCAGATAAACCAAATGATTGGTTAATCAAAACTTTTTTCGGCAGCCCGGAAAAATACTACCCTTTATCATATAAAAAAGTTGGTGGGCTCTCAGATGACCTTATAAGAACATGAAAGTTTGGTTTAACCATACCAGAGTGGCCTGGGGTCTGACAATTTTGTTTGGATTAACCGATACTTTGTAATAACCGCCTTTGGTTTAACCAACTTTTTTTATACGATAAATGGTAGTATTTTGCTGGGCCGCCGACAAAAGTTTGGATTAACCGATCGTTTGGTTTAACCGAGCTTGGTTTAATGGGGTTATACTGTATATGTATATAACATGTGTATTCAATATAATATGAAAAAAATCCTCTGGTGTGACTGACTGTGTGGAGCATCCGTTAGGGGTGATGAAGACCAGTGGTGGCGCCACCGGTCACACGCGTGAGGTCGAGGAGTCCCTTCCATGCCTTTATACTCGCTTAATGTTTGTTTTTTTGTTTGTTGTTGTTTTAAGTCCTAACAACATCTAAGGTCATATGAGGACGGGAACTGATTTGTGACAGTGCGCACTCATGGCAACTTTATAGTGCTGCCCAACTGGGAAATCATGCTGCAAGCACCATGACCTGATATTCTACTCAGTCCCAATATCCTGACACTGAGTGAACCAGTCCTAGCCTATTCTAGTAATGCCAAGCACCAGACTAGGAAGCGACAAGTATCAATTTTTAAGTCATTGGTTTGACTCGACCAGGGTTCGAACCCACAAACTCATGGGTTCGGATCCCCCGATCTCCCAAAACACGGGACTGACGCTCAACTCATTCGGCCATCCCGTCTGGTCTGTGTGTGTGTGTGTGTGTGTGTGTGTGTGTGAGCGTGTGTATGTGTGTGTGTGGTGTGTGTGTGTGTGTGTGAGTTATGTATGTAATGTATGTATGTATGTATATAATATATAATTATATATATATATATATATATATATAAATATAAATATATATATATATATATATAAACCGGAAATCCTATCTACCATGGTGACCTGATGCAAACCTTAGCTCCGACCGTACATACACATACAGTAAAACCTCTCTAAAATGACCGACCATGGGACCGACTTTAAGTGGTTCATTTAGGAAGATCGTCGGTTTAGGGAGTTAGAATATCCTTAGAATGGTATTGTTGGGACCCAAATGAAGCGGTTGATATATGGGAGTGGTCGATCTGTGGAGGTGGTGGGTTAGAGAGGTGTTACTGTATACACACGCTTAAAGTTGCATAATCCGATGGTTTTGAGTTCCGGCCATCATTTGAGGTAAATACATTAGGTTAATCATTATAATCTACCTTATTATAGTTTCAGATAACTTTTCATTATAAATGATTAACTTTGGAAATGTTTGAAGTGAAAACATGCCAAATGAATTTTGGCATGCGTGTCAAATTTGGACACCATAGGCTTCAGCAGTAACAGGTTGTTAGATTGACTTAGTATCTGCTTCTATCCAACAACAAACGCTTAATACGTGAACCGGTCTCTAAAAGGGATATGTCAAATCAAATCTAGATAAGTGATTTTGGTTTTGCAAATGCTGGTGGTGGGTGGTGGTGGTGGTGGTGGATGTGGATGTGGTGGAGGAGGTGGTGATGGAGGTAGGTGGTGGAGGTGGTGGTGGTAGTGGTGGTAGTGGTGGTGGTGGTAGTGGTGGTGGTGGAGGTGGAGGTGGTGGTGGTGGAGGTGATGGTGATGGCGGTAGAGGTGGTGGAGGTGGAGGAGGTGGTGGTGATTGAGGTGGTGGTGATGGAGGTGGTGGTGGTGATGGTGTGGTGTGGTGTGGTGGTGGTGGTGGTGGTGGAGGTGGAGGTGGAGGTGGTGGTGGTGGTGGTGGGGGTGGAGGTGGTGGTGGTGGTGGTGGAGGTGGAGGTGGTAGTGGAGCTCGTGGTGGAGGTGGTGGTGGTGGAGGTGGTGGTGGGGGGGTGGTGGTGGTGCAGGAGGTAGTGGTGGTGGTGGTGGTGGTGGACGTGGTGGAGGAGGTGGTGGTGGAGGAGGTGGTGGGTGGTGGAGGTGGTGGTGGTGGTGGAGGAGGAGGTGATGGTGGAGGTGTTGGTAATGGCTACACGTGGTGGTAACTTTTTATGGATCCGAACGATCGCGTTATAATTTCGTTTGGATTAACCGATAATTTGGATGAACCGACTTTGGTTTAACCAACTTTGTTATATGATAAATGGTACTATTTGGCGGACAGCCTAAAAAAGTTTGGATTAACCGATCGTTTGGTTGGATCGAGCTTGGTTTAACGGGGTTATATTGTATTGTGCTTTCATCGTACTATGCAGCTTGAACTCTTGTCTGAAACTGAGTGTGCATATGAAAGAGCAGAAACTATTTTCATTCAGGGTCAATTGTGCAGGTCCAACGATGGGCTCTACACAGGCTTAATAGGCAGTTTAATGGGCAGTTTTATCTAGATCTTTTTGCAGGTGTGAAGGATCGTTTTGCAATATGGTGTTCTCTGTGGCAGAGTGGTTAGAGTGTCTGACTTTTTTTCTAGGTCGGACTCCTAATCTGAAGGTCGGTGGTTCAATTCTCCATGCCCCCCCACCTCTGCCAATTTGGAATTCCACTGCTGTGTATAACTTACAGCGTCATCAAAGGCCAGTTGCTCTCATACCATGTCTATGTGGTGTTCGAGGTTAAAAATCCCTTGGGTCGGTAAAAGTGTAGGCTTGGGCTTTCTATCGACAACCTGTCTAATGGTGAAAACAAGTCTAGTCAGACTTATCCATAATAGGCAGTATAAATCTTCAAGAAAAAAATAATAGATTAGGTTGCTAGGCTGCATATGAATAATAATATTGAGAAAATACCACTTGTTTTGCTGGCCTCCACCTCCCTAGAGTCCCTTCCCACCACCATCGGGATTCCTCATTCCTCACAAGTGACTGAGTGGGATATCAGGTCATGGTGCTAGCAGGGTGGTCTACACCTGGTGCAGCACTATAAAGTCACCATGAGTTGCGCACTGTCACAAGTCGGTACCCGTCCTGATATGACCTTAGATGTTGCCAGGATGCAAAACTCCAATAACCAACCAACCAATTTAGCTGGATTTGAACCTACTGACTTAGAAACTGATGCACTTATTATTTAATATTAATGTGTTTTGCTTTCGGAAATCTGATGCTTTAATCGGACTATGCAGCCTTAAGTCAGTGACCCAGAGCAACCAGGATTACCTTAAGGGTCACCTGGTTTGCGTGAGCAATGTGGCCCAGCATCACTGATCCATGACTGCTGTCTCAATGATCCAGTGGTCCCCAAGAGGTCATGCACATTGTCATGAACCTCCCGGAAGAGGCTCATATAGCGAATGGTCGACAGGAAGTGTGAACACTTATTTGTCTGTCTTCTTTTTTTTCTGGTACATTAGTTGTTCCAAGCAGGGGAAATCCCAGTCACAGACGACTGGTCTTCCCCACTCCACTGCTGGTCGATAGAAAGCCCCAGCCTACACTTTTACCGACGTAAGGGATTTTTAACCTCCCACACCACATAGACATGGTATGAGAGCAACCGGCGTTTGATGACGCTGTAAGTTATACACAGCGGTGGAAATCCAAATTGGCATAGCTGGGGGCACGGGGAATCAAACCGCCGACCCTCAGATTAGGAATCTGACCTAGAAAAAAGTCAGGCACTCTAACCACACCGCCACAGAGAAGGCCACTCATCACATACTGGTCTCCTGATAATACCTTAGATGTTGCCAGGCCGTAAAACTCCAACAACCAACATACTGTTTTCATAGACGCACTCCAAGTCACTAATGTAATTAATAGATGATCCTCACCTAATACATTTGTACAGGACGCGGTGGTTGATTTGCTTAGCGCACAGGCTTCCCATGCGGAAGGTCAAGGTCAGGCGTTTGATTAACGGCCGAGTCAAACCAATGGCTTACCAAATTTACACTTGTCGCTACATAGCCTGGCATTCGGCATTAATAGGATAGGGCAAGGATTGGTTAGCTGAGTATCAGGACAATGTGACTGAGTGGGAAATCGGGTCATGGTGCCAGCAGCCTGGTCTCCCAAGTGGGGCAGCATTATAAAGTTGCCACAAGTGTGCACTGTCACTAGTTGGTACCCATCCTGGTATTGAAGTAAAATGTAGTTTATTCAGTGAACAATACGTTTTGTCAGCGCCAGAGCACTGGTCTTCCAGCCGTTCAGTATAATTTGTTGGTACATAAATGAAACTATCAGTTGCAATAATAATCGCATGCAAATCCTGTTCGATAATAAAAGTATTATACATAATATAAATGAATTATTAATTGTAATAGTTACTGTATACAATTCCAGTTCAATAAAAGTATTATGCCCGTAGATGTTGCCAGGTTGAAAAAACCCAACAAACAAACAAACATAACACATACGTAGCTTTATGGTGGCTGGAGTGAATATGTCTACTGACTCTTATACATACACATGGCCAGCATTTTGGTCGAACAGAGAGCCGAGCAGCCACCAGGAATCCTCTTAGGATTTTCTCGTCAGATTATTGGCATGTGTGTATAGACACTCTCAGTCTTGTTGTTTAAGGCCCTGTCACATTACGGCACATCTCACAAGCGCACAGCCAACGCGTAAAACCACTTTTTTATGTCGAGAAGCGTCAAACCTTTCGGCGTGGGGGCAAAGTTGGACGTATACATACCATATACATAGCGTGTGGCCAATGTATGACCAACATATGGCTAACGTATCTCCTGGCGAAAAATGCTCGAATTATGCTCACGGTATGTTCACTGAATGCCGGTGAACGTTATATACATTATTCGATTGCCAGAACTACGCCTCATATGTTACATACGTCAAGATATGCTGGAGAAACGCTAAACGTACGTTATCCATACGTTGTCAGTACGTGGACTGTACATTCCCACTGCCTTTAACGTAGGTCAATGCAGTGCAATATCGTGTACAAAGTTTGTCTAACATACATCGACGTATGCCTAATGCATACATAACATACGCCGGACTTAAAATCCACACGTTGTCAAACGTAAAAAGTTTTGTGCATGCACACAACTTTGCCGACCCCCTGACATGCGACGCCGTATCTCGATGAATGTCGACATACATTGACATATACCAATGAGCACCTAACGCATGTTTAACGCATAATGGCGTATCCCGATGTAGCAGCCAGAAATCGCATACTTCGGCACGATGCGTCGTAATGTGACAGCCCCTTTACATCACAGATTTAACGCACATGCGCACTGCCTGGTTGGAAGAGGACACTGGTTTTGTTTGTTTGTTTGTTTGTTTCAGTGACTAAAGTTATTTAGGCTCCGTACACATGTGAAGATATGGAATTCAAAGCTATTTAAAGGCTGTTTTTGATAGGAATTCAGGCGAGTATTGATGTTTTATTGTGTGTAGGGATGTCAGATTATTTTATGCCGAATGGAGATTTCAGACTAATTTAGATTAGTGTCGACAGTTTAATGGAATTCAAGGCTTTTCGAGGCTAATTACCCAAAACAGACTAAAGTCAAGGCCTTTTAAGGCCTTGAACTTGAAATGGAGCAAATGAAGGTCAAGGCTTTGCAGGCCCCGTACGAACCGTGGGTATTTCTTTCAGTGCTGAGGCAATGGTCTTTCAGCCGTATTATGTTACATTCATTCATATAAGTTATAACAGTCTAAACTAACCAAAAGCTTGCTACAACGGGGAAAAGAAATTGTACATTTGATATTTACAGTGTTAAGTTAGGGTAAATTTGTACTAATATATATGTCGTGGGGGGGGGGGGGGGTGATGAAAATTGGAAATATTGCGCCTAGAGCGGGACCCGAACCCACATCTCTTTGCATTCCAGGCCAGTGTGTTAACCATTACACCACCTAGGCTCCCTGATGTCACGACCCTACCCACGCTTACCTGTCTATTCGGCTCCTTACATGAGGTCAGTGCAGAATACTACACTCGTCCCCCTGCAATTGTAAGTCTTTTAATGCTTACAATTACATACATACAGGCAATGCACTCACACATACACAGGGTAGGTTCAACAACTATACTGTGCTTAGCTTGTACAGAATCCTGGTCATGGCACCAGTGTCATGGGGGTGACGAAAATGGGGAATATTGCACCTCTTTGCATTCCGGGCCAGTGTGTTAACCATTACACCACCTAGGTTCCCTGATGTCACCACCCTACCCACGTCCACCTGTATATGGGGTTCCTTACCTGACAGGTCAGTGCAGACTACTACATATATATACATACATGTGAAGTGGGCGAGACTATACTCGAGCTATGACCGTTGCGGGCTTGGGCCGAGCAACCCGCATTTCGGAATGTGGGCTGCTCGCCGGGACAGACCCGCATCGGCCATCAAATGTGAGGCCGGGTTCACGGCTGTAACGCATTGCTAGGAGATGCAGATTGCGACTTTCTTGGCAACGGTGAAAGGTCGTGCGCTCGGGCTCAGACCCATCGGACGTGTTTCTACACGCTCTGATGTTTTAGACAAGATTTAGGCTTTAATTGTCAGAATTCTAAATTATTCTAACTTAATAAACTGGGAGGGGATGTATTTATTATTATCGATTGTGATTCAAGAACTTAGATTGTACCAGTAGGAACATGAATGAAGTTGTGAGCTCTCAAAAGTGATTGGAACTTAAGTATATTAACCGCGATGGTCAACTTGATATTGATATTCGATTGCTCTATATGTAACTAAGGGCCTTCTGCCCGGTGGGCTGTATGTAGCCGATCAACCCCACACCGGGAACACAGTAACCACCTCCTGAATAAAAGTACAAATTGCAATAATAACAAACTATCTAGGCTGTCCATAAGTGACAGTGGTGACACTAAATATCGAGTGTCTGTTTTGGGTCTAGATTATTGCAAATATCACACGTAACAAACTACAATGGCGGGGAGGAGAGCCAGAGGATTAAGGGAATAATTAATACACGTCTATAAGATGCGGGGAGAGGGTCAATCCATAGCTCTATGAGACTCTGGCTGTCCGCCCTTAGCCTGGGGAGCACACCGACGAAGGCGGTCAACCGGCGGCAGGACGAGAGGCGGCAGCGGCCCGCGACAGGCCCAGGAAATTCACACAGAAATTATTATATAAAATAACACTTAGGCTCGCCTTAGGCTGAGAGCGAAATAGCTGAATGGTTAAACATGTATTAAATATATAAATATATTAGGTTCATTATTATAATCCAGGAAGGTTGTTGTCACCATCACTACTTTGCCCAATCACCCACCAACACAAAAACACAATTGAGAGATAACGGGGTGTACATTTGATATATTGTATTTGATATACTAGTAATATTATTACATTTGATATATTGTACAGTATCATGGCTAGGGTAACATTGTGCGAATAATATATAAATATAAATGTTGTACGAATAATACATATATATATAAATGTTGTACTAATAATATATATATATATATATATATATATATATATATATTAGTACATTATCCTAACCGTGACACTGAAAATATGTAATAATGTACACCCTGTTATCTCTCAATGGTGTTTTTGTGTTGCTGTTTGGTTGGGCAAAAATATATTAGGTTCATTACTATAATCCAAGAAGAGTTCTTGTTGCCATCACCCCTGCTTTGCCCCACCATCCACCAACACAAAACACCATGAGCCAATGAAAAGACGCCCCCTGCTCCCCAGGGACTGACTCCATTCAGGCTATACTATAAATAATCTCTCAGCTAATTGGTGTATATTAAAGATGGCGACCCGCCTCTGATCCATGGCGGCTAACATCACAAAGCGCGTCTAAGTTTTCCTCATTAGCTGACATTGACAACCATCCCACCCACGAGGACAATGGTTGGTTGGTTGGTTGTTGGCGCTTTACGTCCTGACAACATATAAGGTCATATCAGGATGGATACCGACTTGTGACAGTGCACACTCATGGTGATTTTATAGTGCTGCCCCACTGAGAGACCAGGCCACCAGCGCCATGACCTTATATCCCACTCAGTCACATTATCCTGGCACTGAACCAACCCGTCTTTTCCCTATCCTATTAATGCCAAGTGCCAGGCCAGGAAGCAACAAGCATCAATTTGATAAGTCATTACTTTTACTCGACCGGGAACCAAACTCGGTGATATCGGGTTACGGTGCTGGCAGCCCGATATCCCAATGGGGTAGCACTATATATCTTCCATGAGTGTGCACTGTCAAAAGTCGATACATCCTCATGACTTTAGCTGTTGCGAGGACATAAAACCCCAACAAACTATATATATATATATATATGAGCATGTCTCAAAAGGTGATAACTCTTTTCTTTTTTTGTTCATTGTAACGATTGACACAAAACAGCACAGAAATGGTTACACTGAAAACACAAGGACATTTGCTTCAAATCAATATGTATTCTATTGGGATTATGAAACACCATTTAAAAAACAAATCAGTTTACCTGGAGCAAATGCATAAGCAGATAGTATGTTGATCGTTACAATGGACAAAGTTTTGTCCCATATTGCTTAGCACCTTTTTGAGACAGTCTCATATATCTGTGACATGTAAGTCTTATGCGAGAATAAAGACCCGGAAGGGAATTCCATTATTATTATTGTTATTATTAGTGTCATGGGGGTGATGAAAATGGGAATTATTGCACTTAGAGCGGGACTCGAACCCACATCTCTTTGCATTCCGGGCCAGTGTGCTAACCATTACACCACCTAGGCTCCCTGATATCAACACACTCCCCACGCCGACCTGTCTATGTGGTTACTTGCCTGAGAGGTCAGTCCAGACCACTACACTCATCCCCCTGGAATTGTAAGTCTTGTAATGCTTACAATTACATACATACAGGTAATGCACTTACATACACAGGGTAGGTTCAACAACTATACAGCATGTAGCTTATACAGGATCATGGTCACGGCAACCAGTGTCATGGGCGTGATGAAAATGGGAATTATTGCGCCTAGAGCGGAACTCGAACCCACATCTCTTTGCATTCCGGGCCAGTGTGCTAACCATTACACCACCTAGGCTCCCTGATATCAACACACTCCCCATGCCTACCTGTCTATGTGGTTACTTGCCTGAGAGGTCAGTGCAGACCACTACACTATTATATGTACCCATTTGCTACTCTGCGCATCCTGACCACCATGATCGGACTGGTGGCGCCGCCACCGGCTCTCCTCCCCCCCTCTAATGGACGCCCGCATCTGTTCATTCACACCAAGGAATTTATCTTTTTTTTTTTAAAGGCTAGGGCGCCATATTCCCTATGCCAGAGAATATATCTATCCCAACCCACCGTTTGTTTGTCTATTTCATACTGTAGCCCGCCTTTATATAAACATTGTTTGTTTGTTGTATGTTGGACATCTAAAGTCAGATATAAATATATAGATACACCCATGCATACATTGCGAGAGTGTTACAGGTGTGAGGCGAGTGTCAAATAGGAAGACGCAGCAAGGTAGTGCCAGGCAGAAGGCCTGACCAGTAGATGACTGGAGGAGTGATTGATTGATTGATTGATTGGAGGTTTCTTTACGCCGTGTCGGCAGCATAGGCCATATTCACAGTGAGAATTGTTTGTTTTTTATTCAACCATCGCCTTTACATATAATGTAAAAGCATACAATCAATTATGTGTCAATAGACACTCGTGAATTTTTAAAAGCTCACAATGATATAATTTGTGGTCAAGATAAATAAAATAGATGAAAGAATTAATTGATAAAAATTGTTTTAATGAACTATATGAGGTGGTACAGACCAGCTGCCCTCAGAAAGGCTCAAATGTTTTCTTGTTTTACTTTAGTAAAAAGGTCATGCATACTGTCTGCAGTGTAGAATTGTTGGCGCAGGGCCAAAAAATCAACACAACTTAGTAAAATGTGTTTGAGTGTCAGCGGTGATTGACACCCAATACATTCAGGGGGAGGTTCCCCCTTGAGCAGAAAAGCATGTGTAAGCCACGAGTGGCCAATACTGCAGCGGCTAAGGACCATTTGGTCCCGCCCACCTCCCGCATGAGTACGTGGTCGTTTTCCCACAGATCTGGAGGAGTGTCAGTTATGCAGGAGCGAACCAGTAGAAGACTAGTGGACTGTCAGATAGGATTAACGGTGAAGACAGTTCATAGTTAATCGACTTCCAGATAATTATACTCATAATGGCTCTATAAATATTTTTGTATCGTATATCTCAAGCTAAACAAAAGCGTCAGCAGAGGAAAGATCGTCTCCTTCATGCACCAGACTCTCTGACTGCAGCTACACACACATGTCCAACGTGCCACCACATATTCTTAGCACAAAATTTAATTGGACTCATCGGTCATCGATGAGTTCACAACAAATGATGAGTTGCTCCCGTTATCGCCCCCAATGGACGACCAAGAAGTATAGAAGATTAGTTGGTTCTGGGGTTTTAAGTCCTGGCAACCAAGAAGAAGATATATTTATTTGTATATGTATATATACAGTTTATATTTATATTAGTTTCATTCCTAATGATCTTCTTTAATACTATTCCAATGATACGATGACGCACCCAATCGCTGCTTTCACTTATAATGTCACTAATGCTGAGGAAACGCGCGTTGTCCGTTTGGTTTAGGGGCGCTGGCACGGTGCCAAGTCTGTGGTTTACTAAAGATCCAAAGTTCCCAGTTCATGACAGCAGTAGGTTTCCGTTTATGAATAATGACTGTTTATTGAAGGCGTTGTGTGGAGAGTTTGATCTATTACTACTACTACAGCTGGTGTGTGTGTGTGGAGAGTTTGATCTATTACTACTACTACAGCTGGTGTGTGTGTGTGTGTGTGTGTGTGTGTGTGTGTGTGTGTGTGTGTGTGTGTGTGTGTGTGTGTGTGTGTGTGTGTGTGTTTGTGTGGTAGTAGTAATAGGAGTAATAGATCAAACTCTAGTAGTAGTAATAGATCACTCTCCACACTACACCAGCTGTAGTAGTAGTAATAGATCAAACTCTCCACACGACGACTTCAATAAACAATCATTATTCATAAATGGAAACCTACTGCTGTCATGATCTGCGAACATTTACGTTGGATCTTTAGTAAACCACAGACTTGGCACCGTGCCAGCGCCCCTAAACCAAACGGACAAGTTTACAGGTTCTCCACCTAAGTAGCCGTTCCGCGTCTGCGCATGCGTGAGAGCACCGGAAGTAGGTGCCGTGTTCGGTATATTCAGCAGGGGGAGCGAGCCACCACCCAAGAGCAACTAGATAAAAAAGATTCACCCCATACTGCAGTAGCCTGAGTAGGGGTGAAGAACAACCCTATATAAAAGCTGGCGAAAAGTATATACACATACTGGGTAAATTATATGAGCAGGTAAATTCTTAATCTAAGAAGCAAAATATATTCTTCACATTCTTAATATTTACCTGCTACTTATGATTTGAAAAATATAATAAAACATATAGCATAATGCACTTTAAAAGTGAAATCGACAACATTCTATGGTCGCCATTTTCTCTTTTTGCATTCTCTCCCATTCCACCAACTCTGTGCCAATATAAGTAGTAGCCATTTGATACTGGAACCGACCGAATGAGTTAGAGCACCCGTCTCCTGTGCTGGTAGATCGTGGGGTCGTCGGTTTGAACCCTGGTCGAGTCAAACCAATGACTTAAAAATTTATACTTGTCGCTTCCTAGCCAGGCACTCAGCATTAATAGGATAGGGCAGGGACAGGTTGGCTCAGTGTCAGGATAATGTGACTGATTGGGATATCAGGTCATGGTGCTGGCAGCCTGGTTTCCCAGTGGGTCAGCACTATATAGTTGCCATGAGTGCTCACTGCCACAAGTCGGTACCCGTCCTGATATGACCTTAGATGTTGCTAGGACTTAAAACAACAACAAACAAGATACTGGAACCAGGGATTTTACTTTCTGTTCCATACTAAAGCTATTTTCGTCCATATTTAGACCACGTTGTGATTCACCCCCTATTGCAGGTATGTGGTGAATCTTTTTATCTAAAGAGCAGCTAGCTTTTAAAGTTGCATAGTCTGAGAAAAGCATTACATTTTCAAACACAAAACACTTATCTAGATTTGAATATACATATCTAACTTACTGGTGCACTTATTAAAGCTGCATAGTCCGATGAAATCTCAAATTTTCAAAACCAAACCAATTATCTAGATTTGATTTTACATATCTAACTTAGATACTGATGCACTTATTAAGCATTTGTCGCCACATAGAAGGGAATAGTGAGGCAATTGAATAGATCATGTTACTGCAGAAGTCTATGGTGTCAGAGTTTTGGCAAGCTTGCCAAAACTAATTTAAAATTAATATAAATCCAGGACCCTAACCATATAAATTTAATATAATCTTGTTGATAAACATGTTTTCTATATGTGTTCCAAGCGGTTTGTGTCTAGGTCGTGTGGTTTTAGAGATATTAAATATTTTCTGTAAGAAGATTGCTCATGGCCATTGACAATGCATTGAGTTTGCCGGTACGCGCAGTGCAAAACGTCAGTTTTAGTCAAAATTAATAGAAATCCAGAACCCTAACCGTATAAATTTAATATAATCTTGTTGTTAAACATGTTTTCTATATGTGTTCCAAGCGGTTTGTGTCTAGGTCGTGTGGTTTTAGAGATATTTAATTTTTTCGGTAAGAAGATTTTCACGGCCATTGACAATGCATTGAGTTTACTGATGCGTGCAGTGCAAAATGTCAATTTTATTCAAAATTAATAGAAATGCAGAACCCTAACCTTAAAAATTTAATATAATCCTTTTGTTAAACATGTGTTCTATATGTGTTCCAAGCGGTTTGTGTCTAGGTGAGGAGGTTTTAGAGATATTTAACTTTTTCTTTATGTAGATTGCTCATAACCATTGAGTTTGCAGTATGACACTGTGTCGTCCAGCAGCCAAAATGCGCGCGCACTGACCTAGATACGTATGCTGACGTCATATGAAATAGGTCTATATATACGATGGGGCAAGATCACTGCAATCTACATCAGAGACAAATGTAACCCCAACAAACAAACAAAACACTCACTCACACACGCACTCTCACTCACACACACTCACTCACACACACTCACTCACACACACACTCACTCACACTCTGACTGACTCACACACACACTCATGCACTCACACTGACTGACTCATATACACACTCAGTCACACTTATGCACTGACTCATGCACTCACACACTGACTGACTCACACACACTGACTGACTCACACACACACTCACTCACTCACTGACTAACACACACTCACTCACACACACACACTCTGACTGACTGACTCACACTTACGCATTCACTTACTGACTCACACTCACAGACTGACTGACTCACACTCACACAAACACTGACTGAATGACTCACACTCACTACCTCACTCTGACTCCCTCACTCTGACTCACTCACACACACACTCACTCACACTCAGACACTGACTGACTCACACACACTCACACTGACTCACAATCACACACTCACTCACTCACACACTCACTCACTCACTCACTCACTCACTCGCACACTCGTTCACTCTGACTGACTGACACACACACAGTCACTCACACTCACTGACTGACTCAAACATTCACTCACACTCATGCACTCACACACTCACTCACACACTCACTGACTCACACTCACTGACAGTCACTCACTTCTGTCTGTAAATGAGCGCATGGCTTGTAGTGCATTGTTGCATACACACAGGGAGGGTTGAGTGGTTTATTTTTAAATGGGCAGTTTGTTGTTGGTTGTTGTTGTTTTACGTCCTAGCAACATCTGAGGTCATATCAAGACGGGTACCGACTTGTGACAGTGCGCACTCATGGCAACTTTATAGTCCTGCCCCACTGGAAGACCAAGGCGCCACTACCATGACCCGATATCCCACCCAGTCACATTATCCTGACACCGAGCCAACCAGTCCTTGTCCTATCCTAATAATGCCGAGCGCCAGGCTAGGAAGCGACAAGTATCAACGTTTAAGTCATTGGTTTGACTCGACCAGGGTTCGAACCCACGACCCCACGATCTACCAACACGGCAGACGGACGCTCTAACTCATTCGGCCATCCCGTATGGGCAGTAGAAGTATGTCTATGTGATATCACAAGTATACTTACATTCACTCGTGTCTCTCACCATTAATTACAGCGCTCCACATAGGACTACTGTATGTATGTATATAATGTGTGTACTTTTATATCTTGGTGTCTTTTATCCATGTAATGTATGTACATGATGTGTGTATGTACATATGTATGTATTATCTATGTGTGTATGTATGTATGTATGTATGTATGTATGTATGTATGTATGTATGTATGTATGCATTCATGTATGTACGTACATATGTATTATGTATGTATGTGTGTATCTATGCATGCACATTATATACATGCATGTATTACCTAGACCAGACTGGATGGCCAAATGAGTTGAGCGTCCGTCTCCCGGTTTGGTAGGTCATGGGATTCGAACTCACGGGTTCGAACCCCAGTCGAGTCAAACCAATGATATAACAATTGATACATGTCACTTCCTAGGCAGGCGCTCGGCATTATTAGGAAAGGGTAAAGACTGGTTGGCTCCATGTCAGGATAATGTGACTGAGTGGGATATCAGGTCATGGTGCTGGTGGCCTGGTATCCCAGAGGGACAGCACTATAAAGTCGCCATGAGTGCGCACTGTCACAAGTCGGTACTCGTTCTGACATGACTTTAGATGTTGCCAGGACGTAAAACTCCAACAACCATATGTATGTATGTTTTATGTGCGTATGTGTGTACATCTATGTATGTGTCTATGTATATGTAGATAATCACTTTATGTATGTAATATAAGCACGAATATGTACATTTATGTATGTATGTCTATGTACAATCTATGTACAAAGCAATGTATATGTGCATGCATGTATAGATGTATATACCTATGTACCTCGTACACAGGTGGGACATCAGGAATTGGACATGTATATGTAACAACCCCCCCCCCCCGATCTCTCCCCCCCCCCCACATCGCTGCTCCTGTGTCCTGACCCAATGAGACCCCAGGGAAGAGCGCGGTCACGTGACATATCCCACGTGAGGCTCCAGGTGTGGGAAAGTACTACACTCCAGCTAGGGTGTGTAGGGGGGGGGGGGGGGGTTAATCGCAGGTGGGGACGTTCTACTGACCAAAGACAGTCCAAACTCACCGAAAACAGAAAAACAAAAACAAAAAACAAGCCATTTTGTATCTGACACCAAAAACCAAAGCTTGTTAGAATAGCTTTGTCCAATTATTTACTTAAAGCTAATGAAGCATCAAATTTCCTAAACCAAAACACTCACCTACGTTGGATTCTACATATCTAACTTGAATATAGTAAAACCTCTCTAGCTGACCACCTCCACAGATCGACCACTCCCTTATATGGATCGCTTTATTTGTGTCCCAAACGATCACCCATACAATACCATTGGGACGATTTTTTTTTTTTAACTCCCTAAACCGACCACTTCCTTAAATGGATCATTTAGTCGGTTCCATGGTTGGTCGAATTAGAGAGGTGTTATTGTACTTGTGCACTTATTAACCATTTATTGACACATAGAAGGGCATACTGAGTCAATATAATACAACCTGTTATTAATATTATTGTATAAGCATATGGTGTCACAGGTTTTGGCGTGCTTGCCAAAATTCATTTTGCACGTTCTCACTTCAAATATCTCCAAAGTTTGCCATTTAAACTAAAAGTTGCTTCAACCTGAAGTAAAGTAGATTATAATGATCACTTTAATGTTTTTAATCTCAAAAAGTTGCAGAAACTCAAAACCATTGGACTATGTTACTTTAGGTAGTCGATAGCTACCTGGGTCGCGTTCAGGCTCCGTCTCGGAGGTGCCTCGGAGGCGCCCGTGACGTCAGGCTAGTCTGAACGACAACAGCAGTTGGTCGCCTCGAAAATGGCCGCCCCCCCATAGCTGGTGGCATTTGCAATGGACAAGCTGCGCTGTGATTGGCTGAAACGACTAGATACGGCAGCCATTTTCGAGACGCTTTTTGTCTCTACTATGAAAAGGGAGGCGTCGCCGAGACGGACCCTGAACGCAAATAAGCCAAAAAGCATCGCCGAGACGTCTCCGCGGCACCTCCGAGACGGACCCTGAACGCGGCCCGGGTTCAGTCTCTCCGTCAAACAATGGCTGCCCTCGCCCACCATGGAGGTAAAGAAAGACATCACAAAGCACTAATCGCTGTTTCTAAATAATCAACCTTCCCCAACAGCTTTTAAAAGAAAGACACTGTTCCACTAAGATTCCATATACGCGGAATGTGGAATGCGAATGCAAAAAAAAATTAGTTTTATTTAACGACGCCTCTAGAGCGCATGGATTTTTATCATCGGC
The DNA here is from genome assembly GCA_030323885.1 of Branchipolynoe longqiensis. Taxonomy (NCBI): domain Eukaryota; kingdom Metazoa; phylum Annelida; class Polychaeta; order Phyllodocida; family Polynoidae; genus Branchipolynoe; species Branchipolynoe longqiensis. The sequence continues at coordinate 54,803,956 of CM059195.1, forward strand.
TATTGGGCGTCAAACACTTGGTCATTCTGAAACATTTCTTTCGAGGAAATCTGCTGCCGCCACATAGGCTACTCTCTCCGATAAGCAGCACGGGGTCTTTTATATGCACTTTCCCACAGACAGGACAGCACATACCACAGCCTTTGGTGAACCGGTGCTCCACCGAGTTGGCTTTTCCATTTGGGGCTTAAAAAGACCCCAAATCTTTCTAACACAATTCCATTTTTCCGCATGATTTGCATGATCAACTGGACTAAGTCAAATAACCATCATAATTTAGTTTCATACACAGGACAAAGACATGTTAAGGCCCTGTCACACAGTACCATATTGCATCAGCGTATGCCGATGTATGCGATTTTCACCAACACGTTGGTGTACGCTGAGACAAGTTAAGGGTACGTTTGGCATAAGTAGTATTCGTTAACAGCCCACTGGTGTACGCTGAGACAAGTTATGGGTACGTTTGGCATAAGTAGCATTCGTTAACAGCCCACTGGTGTACGCTGAGACAAGTTAAGGATACGTTTGGCATAAGTAGTATTTGTTAACAGCCCACTGGTGTAGGCTGAGGCAAGTTATGGGTACATTTGGCATAAGTAGTATTTTTTAGCATGTTCAAAATTCCCGCCATATGACAGTGTGTCACATACGTCGGCATACTCTTATGCAGTGTGACAGATCTGTTTGGGAGAGGAGACCAGGCCACCAGCACCATGACCTGATATCTCAGTCGGTCACATTATCCTGACACTGTGCCAACCAGTCCTTGACATATCCTAATAATGCCAAGCGCCAGGATAGGAAGCAACAAGTATCAATGTTTAAGTCATTGGTTTGACTTGACCAGGGTTTGAACGCACAAACTCATGGGTTTGGATCCCCGGAACTCCCAAAACAGGGGACGGATGCTCAACATTTGGCCACTCCATCTGGCGCTAGATGGTACTTGTTACTTCGATCAACAGGGCATATGTATGTATACTAATGTGTGTACTTGTGTGTGTACTCATGTGTGTGTCTGTGTGAACTAGTGTGTGCGAGTGCTGTGAACTTGTGTGTGTGAGTATGTGTGTACTTGTTTGTGTGTGGGTGTAAGTACTTGTGTGTGTGTGTGTGATTGTGGGGCATGTTATACACCCATAGCGGTATCCTTAGTGGGCTCTGTGACCCGGAAACTGTAGACATAGCCGCGTGGTGCATTGTGGGAGACGCCTAACAGGGCATTGCATGCTACATGCGCAGGAACCTGCATCACTAACAATCCGATTAAAATCATTCAAAAATCAATTCACGATATTCACACGCATGTGCTGTGGCAACGGTCCCACAACCGTAGTGTTCATCGTCGCCATCAGATGTCGCATCCGTTGTGGATATCGTGTATTAATAGTAACTGACTAGTTTGGTACCCTCCTAAAATTTTCAAAATGGTCCAAACATGAAAGTTTTATTTTTCTTGGAAGCTCCAATGATCCAAAAGGAAAATACTTTTGGAATTTTCAAAATATCCCAAAATTTGACTGACATACGTGCATTTGAAACTTAGTAATTTCTACATCTTTTGTATGCGCTGTGGCAATGGTCACACAACCGTAGTGTTCGTCGCCGGCGTCAGATTCAAATTAAATACATTTTTGTCTTCTTTTATTAAAAATAAAAGCCGTACAATTGGATGAAAACATCAACTTTTTACGAAAAGAAAACATGTGACCCAGATTTGATCCTACATATCCTACATAGATACGAGTATGCTTATTAAAGATGTATTGCAGTTCGGTGAAGAGTTCACGCACAAAACCATGTAAACGACAATCCAAAAATGGAGATAAACATTGGAATCAAACCTACAAAGAGTATATTTTGTTATATTCCTATTTTTGTTGTTCATTGCTCCATACCCATGTGATCATATGAATAGTGGAATTAGTGAGAATTAAAATTATTATCATGTACAAATCTTTTATTTAAACTACATTTTTGGATTGGGGTTTACGTGGTTTTGCACCTAAACTCTTCAAGTTTTGGATTATTATTATGCTGCTGTGATGGCAGGATCGAAAATAGGTAGAGAAAGTCCGTACCTGGTATTTCAGTGTGCACACCAAAATAAATTTGGCCTTTTTCTTTTTTCACTTCCAATATCCCGAAGGATAACACTTTAAAATAAAAGTTATTTTACATTGAAAGAAAAGTGACATTCAAATTAATGTAGTGACTTTAAATTAATAACTCGGAAACTAAAAGCCATCGAACTATACAACTTTAATATCAAATTGTATACATACTTTCACACACCCCAAAATGAGAAGAAAACATATACCAACTATTTCGTAAAAATATGTTAGTTCGGATAGTTTGTTTGTTGGAGTTTTATGTCCAGGCAACATCGAAGGTCATATCAGAATGGGTACTGACTTGTGACAGTGCACATTCATGATGACTTGATAGTGCTGTCCCACCGGGAGACCAGGCCACCAGCACCATAACCTGATATCCCACTCAGTCACATCATCCTGACACTGAGCTAACCATTCATTGTCCTATCCTAATAATCCTGAACGCCAGGCTACGTAGTGACACGTATAAATTTTGTAAGTCATTGCTTTGACTCGACAAGGAATCTAACTCCTGACCTTCCGCACGGGAAGCCAGCACTAATCCGAATCGGCCACCGCATTCGGTAGGAGTTCGGATAGATTAATGTTAGTCCCCACCACACGGGATGGCCGAATGAGTTGAGCGTCTGTCTCCCGTTTTGGTAGGTCATGGGATTTGAACCCTGGTCGAGTCAAACCGATGACTTAAAAATTGATACTTGCCACTTCCTAGCCAGGCACTTGGCATTAATAGAATAGGGCAAGGACCGGTTGGCTCAGTGTCAGGATAGTGTGACTGAGTGGGATATCAGGTCCTGGTGCTGGCGGCCCAGTCTCCCACTGGGGCAGCACTATAAAGTCGCCATGAGTGCGCACTGTCACTAGTCAGTACCTGTCCTGATATGACCGTTGTTGTTGCCAGGACGTAAAACTCCAACAACTAACCAACCAATGTTAGTCTAGGCCCAGAGGCACTGCTGGGGCACAATGCGGACACACAAACATAGCTGTGTAACTGTTAGTTGCACAGATCCAAGGTGTCGTGTCTCCCATACCCCCTCCTCTCTAGCGGCAGGGTGGGTCGACACGACGGGTTTACCAATAAATCAACAACCCAGAAGTGTCCAAAAACGACAAGTCCCCATTCATCAATTGCAACATGATGCGTTTCTCTTGCTGTGCATTTTGTGTTATATTCTGATCTTCGTGGGTTTTTTTTGTGCTTTTGTTATTTATAAATCATATCCACATTAAAAAAATTATATATAAAAATATATTTATGTATAAATAGAATTTAGTATGTGGATATAAAGATCTCTCTTTATATATAAAGAGAGATCTTTATATGATCCATGGCGTATTATGCTCGTAAAAATGTGCGGAATGGAATTATTTTGTTATATATGCACTCATTATTCTATACTACACCTCCTCGACCTCACCCATGCGACTGGTGGCGCCCCCACCGGGCTTCCTCGTCACTAACGGACGCGCCACGCTGTCACTAGTCAGTCAGACATACCCATACTAGGGGCATACCCAGACTAGGGTCATAGCCAGACTAGGGGTATCGACAAGTATAAAGTCACTGGTCTGACTCGCTAAGGGCTCCAACCCTGGGTTCGAATCCCATGACCTGCCACACGGGATGGCTGGTTGGGTGTTGTAGTTTTACATCCTGGAAACATCTAAGTGCCCCACTCAGTCACATTATCCGGACACTGAACTAACCAGTCCTTTCCCTATCCTAATAATGACGTGCGCCTGGCTAGGAAGCAACGAGTATCAATTTGGTAAGTCATTGGTTTGACTCGACCGGGATTCGAACTTCCAATCTTCCGCATGGGAGGCCTGCGCTCTATCGATTCAGCCACCGCGTCCGGTTGACACACAGGAAGTAGGTGCCCAACTTATTCGGCCAGTCAGTCCGGTTACAGCATATGCTGTCTTCCGTGCCCAGTGTTTCCTTCTAGAGATTATAGTATGTTTAAAGTATTAGTAATCGTAGAACCAGACAGGATGACCAAATGAGTTGAGCGTCCGTCTCCCATTCTAGTAGATCATAGGATCAAACCCTGGTCGGGTCAAACCAATCACATAAAAATTTATACTTGTCGCTTCCTAGCCTAACAGTCGGCATTATTAGGATAGGGCAAGGAGCAGTGGAATGAGGAAGACCAATCGTCCACGATTGAAACTTCCCCTGCTTAATCAACTAATCTACAATTTTTCTTTTTAAATGTATATGTATTATTTTTTTAACTGGGGAAAGCGCTTCATAAGTATTGTACTTCTGCTTTCTCCTTTTTCATTTGAAACATTACTAATATAAATATCAGCTTGTATGTACAATGATCATGTGGAAATAAATTTTGTATTATTATTATTATTATTATTATTATTTAAAAGAAGATTGGAAATTTATGGAATTTTGTTGTATTGGTGGTATCTGCATCTTGAATTTTTTTAAATATTTTCTTTTATATATAATTTTAAATCTTCATTCTTGCTTATTTATTTCTTCTCACTTCTTCAGCACAAGCATCCATTAAGCATTCAGGTTCTGCATACTAAACTAACGCTACTGCTTAGTTACGCAGAACCAGCGTCTGCTGACGGAAACAAAAGCGTCGGTAGCAGGGCGCCACGCACCGGCGGCGGCACTAGACTCACTTCCGGTGTTCCCATTGTCCTGCCTGCCCCCTGGTGGCGAGAAGTGTGTCATTTACCTGAAAGGAGGGGATGGCGGGGGTGGGGGGGGGCGATCTACACGCGGTTTAGGGGAGTAGTATTACAGCCCTAGGGACATAGCCGCCATGTTGGGAAGTGAGTCCAGTACGCGGAACCAAACAGGTCTCACTACACAGAATATTTAATTGCCAGAGGGTCATCTCAAAGTTAGTGTAGCTGTGTATATGTGCACACAGGTGTGAAATGTGTGTGGCATGTTATGGGGGTGGGCTTAGCTACTGCAACTCCAGGGGCATAGCTTCCATGTACGCAGGTACTCAGCTGCATACCGCCTGAGATTACACATTTTTGTTCCCCTTAAAATATATGATGTAAATGCATGTATAATCTATGTCGTAATAGTAGTATGGCGTTTTATTCTGTCGCTTAAAGTTGGATGGTCCGATGAAATATATTTTTTTCAAAACCAAGACACTTATCAAGATTGTATTCTATATATCCAACTTAAGATACTGGTGCATTAGCTAATGGGGCTGTCACATTACAACACTTCTCGCCGGCGCGCCGCCAACACACAAATTAAGTTGTACGCGTTGAGACACGTCCAACTTTTCGGCGGAAGTTCGACGTCAGCGCAGGATGTTAGTAGCGCGTGGCCAACGTGTGTCAACATGTGGCGGAAAAAAACAAAAAAGATGTTGGCGCGCCGTCCTGATATGACCTTAGATGTAGCTAGGACATAAAACAACAAAGCAACAATTTGGCGCGATGTGTGGGAACAACCGTCACACGTGCGCGGCGTGCCCATAGCATTCCCATAACGTTATTCCAGCGCGTCCAATGGATCTCGACGTGCGCCTAACGTCCCCGTAACGGTCGCACCCAGACGGTGTCCAGTCGTTTCACCCAAAAGTGACACACGTCGACGTGCGTTGGAGAGAAACGTCATAATGTGACAGGGCTATAAGGATTTGTGACAGCAAATACAGTATAATCAGTGAATTTATTACCCCAATCCTTGGATACTTACTTTGCCATAGCCATAAAAGGAAGAACACCATTAACCATTAGGTCAATCTCGTGGCCTCATTAGCGATCTGTGGAAAATACCAGGATACCAGGCTACATTTGAATTATGTCATCCTACATCACGTGGTCATCGCGAGACGTCAATACACGTCATAGCTAGAGGACTTTTGGAAAGCTTGTCAAAAGTATTTTGGGTTCTTTCAGCTCAAATTGACATTCATCAAAATTACTCAGGACTAATGATTAGAAGGTTATAACGATCAATTTGATATATTTATTTTTTAAATAAAACAAAAATTCAAAAGCCATCGGACCATGCAACTTTAAAAAGTCTGCCTACCATCTGAAAATCCGAAGCTATGCCCCCCTGTACCTGACTTAATTAATTAAATTATCAAAAGCAGAGGAATCTTTTGCTTGACAAATTACACTAGTAATTATTTAGGCGCGACTGACTCCCTTACAAAGCCATGACTTATGTGTTTGAGACTTTTCTGACTACAGGGATGAAAGTGGTCTCCGGGAAAAAAAGCGGAAATGCTGATATTCTCCCATAGCTTTAGCATTGTCAGGGAATCGCGGAAAATTCCCAGAAGTCGGGTTACATATATATTGGTATACGCTGATAGTGCTGCGCCATTTGAAGCATGGATTAGTAGAGTACGCTGCTAGTGCTGCGGCGCTTGGAGAATTTATTAATATTAGTAGTGTACACTGATAGTGCTGCGGTCTCAGCACCACATATTATTATACACTGATGGTGCTGCGGGATTGCAAAATCTCGGAAATCCGCGGAATCGCGGAGAGCTTTCATCACTGTGACTAACACTAACAGGTTGGCCTTGAGCTCTCTCAACCCTGACACTGTTTGTTGTTGTTTTACATCCTAGAAACATCTAAGATCATGAACCGACTTGTGACAGTGTGCACTCATGGCTACTTTATAGTGCTGCCACACTGGGAGACCAGGCCACCAGCATCATGACCTAATATCTCACGCAGTCACATTATCCTGACACTGAGCCAACCAGTCCTTGCCCTATCCTATTAATGCCGAGCGTCTGGGTCGGAAGCGATAAGTATCAATTTTTAAGTCATTGATTTTACTCGACCAGGGTTCAAACCCCACGATCTACCAAAACGGGAGATGGACGCTCAACTCATTCGGCCATCCCGTCTGGTCTCCGCAACCCTGTGTCACTATCACGGATGACAGTGGTCTCTGGCAAAAAAAATCCCCGGAAATCTGCGGCGAGGTGACTATTGAGGATTTGCGCCAAACGATTAGCACCACGTGATCAGTGCCTCGTCGGCCATCATGGTTGGGTAGAAAGTACAGCATAACACTGCCGATGCGGCGGCGGCGTTAATATCACTTGGATTTTGGGTTTAATTTGACCAAATTTCATTTTTTGAGTAAGCTATTCTCATAAATAACATTATTTCAACCCCCAATACATGATATTCACATGCATGCGCTGTGGCAACGGTCCCACAACCGTAGTGTTCGTCATCGCCATCAGATGTCGCATGCGTTGTGGATATTGTGTATTAAGAGTGACTGACTAGTTTGGTACCCTCCTAAAATTTGCAAAAGGGTCCAAACATGACGATTTTATGTTTCTTGGAAGCTCCAATGACCCAAAAGCAATATACTTTTGGAATTTTCAAAATATCCCAAAATTTGACTGACATACGTGCATTTCAAAGCTAGTAATTTCCATAGCTTTTGTATGCGCTGTGGCAACGGTCACACTACTGTAGTGTTTGTCGTCGCCGTCAGATGTCGCATGCGTTGCGGATATTGTGTATTGAATATTCATGTTTCTAAATAACAGAATTAGATAATAGCAGTGAATAGATTCGTGTTTTTTGTTTTATTTAAATTTGCAATAACGCTGCCGATGCAGCGGTGGCCTTAATATCGCTTGGATTTTGGGTTTAATTTGACATAATTTCACTTATTGAGTGAATTATTCTGTTAAATAAACATTATTTCAACACCCGAGTGAATATTCATGGTTCTAAATAAGAGAATTAGATCGTAACAGTGAATAGATTTGTGCTTTTTGTTTTATTTACATACACTTGATAGTAGAACAAACTGCTTCAAACCAACCACGATGCAGGAGTAGTGTGATGCCTTTGTCACACGCAAATCCTCAATAAAAAGCTGAGAACACTGAAAACAAAACGTTGTTCCATGACAGGATTATAATCCTAGTTATTGTAGTAGCTGCACTGACATCTCAGGCAAGGAGCCGCATAGCCAGGTAGGCGTGGGTAGGGTGGTGATATCAGGGAGCCTAGGTGGTGTAGTGGTTAGCTCACTGGCATGAATGCAAGAGATGTGGGTTCGATTCCTGCTCTAGGCACAATATTTCCCATTTTCATCACCTCCAAGACGCTGGTTGCCATGACTATGATCCTATGTACAAGCTATAAGCGCTGTATGTTTGTTGAACCTACCCTATCTATGTATGTACGTGCATTGCATGTATGTATGTAATTGTAATCATTAAATGACCATTTAAAATAATTACAATTCCAAGGGGACGAGTGTAGTAATCTGCACTGACCTCTCAGGCAAGAAGCCATATAGACAGGTAAGTGTGGGTAAAGTGGTGACATCACAGAGCTTAGGTGGTGTAATGGTTAGCACATTGGCCTGGAATGTAAGAGATGCAGGTTCGATTCCCGCTCTAGGCGCAATAATACCCATTTTCATCGCCCCCCACGACATTATTATTGCATTACATTCTCCAATATTATAAAAATGTTGTGATTAAAGTGTTCAACGAAAAAAACAAAGGTAAAATTGAGGTGGGTGATAATACAGTCACAATGACAGGAAAACACTCTCCTATGATAGACTGTCCTAACTCATCCGTGGAATGGAGCTAGAATAGTGCTTGGAGCGTACTAGATCAAATCTGACTTTTTTCAGCCTGAGAGAATTTCTGAGTTTTCGTGGAAATTCACCACATTTATGTATAAGGGCAGTGGTCGGTTGGCTGGTTGGTTGTTGGAGTTTTACGTCCTGGCAACATCTAAGGTATTATCCGGACGGGCAGTGGTCAGTCACCAGCCTGAGGCATAGTTGAATGCTTCAAATACCTTGGGAAATTTTGTGTTGATATTAGGTAGTAGATGGAAATTTAAAAAAACCATGAAATTAGGTTGAGTTTTGTTATTGGGGTTTTACGTCCAAGATGTGTTAGAAACAACATAAATCGCAAATTTATCCAAAATCGCCGAGATTTTTCATCCCTGAACTACACTGTGTCTGACTGTCAGCTCCGACAATATGTTGCTGGTTGGTTGTTGCAGTTTTATATCCTGGCAACATCTAAGGTCATATCAGGATGGGTACCGACTTGTGACAGTACAACCTCATGGTGAATTTATAGTGCAGTCTCACAGGGAAATCAAGCCGCCATCACCATGACCTGATATCCCACTCAGTCACATTATCCTGACACTGAGCCAATCAGTCCTTGCCATATCCTAATAATGCCGAACGTCTGGCTAGGAAGGGACAATTATCAATTTATATGTCATTGGTTTGACTCAACCAGGATTTGAACACATGGGTTCGAATCCCACCATCTACTAAAACGGGAGACGGACGCTCAACTCATTCGGCCATCCTGTCTGGTCCCAACAATATGTTGCTACACACATAATTCACGGCGTATTTTATTCAAAGGTAATTCAGTCAACCCCGATTTACCGTGACTCCGCTTTCTTAACGATGATGTTATGGACCCCATCGATCGTGTTATAACAGGGCATATATGTATATATCGTATATGTGATGTACAACAGATTATATGAATATAAAGACACGTAAGGGTTAATTATTATTATTATTGTTATTGTTATACTCCAAGACCAACACTGTACCGGTGGCTCCACCTTCTCCTCCGAGAAGGGTCCACAGCGACGAAAGGAGCAAAAGCGGCTGACCACTGGGTCATATTGAGCATACCCTTGCAGGATGAGTTTCCCATTCTTTAAGTCCTGATATTGTGTGATTTAAACAGCAGTCGATGTTGATAAATTAAAAATATACTTCAAGCACTTTAATCTGTGCAAAAGATACATATATATGTGTAAATATATCTGAACAAGAAACTACTAAAATAATAATGTGATCTTTCCATAATTTTAGCCAATCAGAGCTCTTCTTTTCGATTGCAAATGGCTGCCCCTTATGGGGGCCGCCATTTGCAATATGTTATATGACCATCGTTTCGGTGGAATAAAGTAATAATAATCGCTGACCCCGAATACCTTTGTAGCGGAAACAAGTTCAAACGAGTTCAACCGTGGCTGGTTGGGTCACAGCCGTGGCTGGTTAGGTAGCAGCCGTGGCTGGTTGGGTCGCTCCATAGAGCACTGAATATGCTTATGTCTCCTCCTCGCCTCCACCGGATGTAGACCAGTGTCAGTCGCGCTGGAGGATTATTTCTTCAAATATATATTATAAGTATATGGGTCTTTCTCTGAAATTGAGTTCCACTTTTCTGAGATGGAAGCCAAAAGTGAAAACAATCCAAATTAGAGCAGAAAAGATTAAACATAAAATCAAAACCCATATTCATATGGAGCTTTACATGATGTGGATAGGTCAGAGTTGAAAAAACAAAAAGCTATTTCATTTCTTCATTTTGATCTTATGCAAAGTAAGAACAATGTTAAAATGTTGTGTGTAATATGGGAAATTAAACACATATCCAGAACATCATTTTAACATACAAAACACATTTAAACAAGATTGTATTGCTTACAGTTAAGGTTAAGCAAACAAAATCATGTTTTATGAGAAAACCGTTGAAACAAAGTTGAAAAAAAAACGGTTTGTGATAATTTTGATGACAATTTCCACATTTCCAGTTCAGCACAAAATCACATAAACATACTCTTGATATATTTTGTGGGAAGGATTAAATACATATATAGCATTGCTAACATACTTAATACACAGAAGCAACAATAATTATTTTACTTGCTATTAATTAAATAGAAAGTATTAATTAAGTCCATCGTAACATGGACACCAAATTATTTGGTACTCAGCTTCAGAGAATGATATACCTCTAAATCGACCGACCATGGGACCGACTTCAAATAGTCCATTTAGGGAGGTGGTCGGCTTCGGGAGTTAAAAAAAAAATCATTACAATGGTATTGTATGGGCGATCGCTTGGGACCAAAATAAAGCGATCGACATAGGGACGTTGTCGATATGTCGAGGTGGTCGTTTAGAGAGGTTTTACTGCATATATATAGTCAGCGGGCCATGAGAAGTGCTCAACAGAGCAAGCCTAAACTGGGTCAATGGGGTGAGTGAGTGACAGCCTAATTACTCTCCATAAAACCTAAACTAGGTCGCTGGGTTGAGCAAAGGTTGGTGGCGTGCACCACCTGTGGGAAAACTGGGAACTACTGCAACATGGTGTTGAAATGATCACTCTTAGCAGGTTCAGGACCGGGCTTCTTTTAAAGTTGCATTTTGTTTCTTTGTTGTTTTACGTCCTAGCAACATCTAAGGTCATATCAGGATGGGTACCGACTTGTGACAATATGACCTCATGGTGACTTTATAGTGCAGCCCCAGAGGGAAATCAGGCTGCCATCACCATGACCTGATATCCCACTCAGTCACATTATCCTGACACTGAGCCAACCAGTCCTTGCCATATCCTAGTAATACCGAGCACCAGGCTAGGAAGCGACAAGTATTAATTTTAAAGTCATTGGTCTGACTCGACCAGGGTTCGAACCCACAAACCCATGGGTTCGGATCCCCTGATCTCCCAAAACAGGTTTAAAGTTGCATAATCCGCTGTTTGGTTGGTTGTTGGAATTTTACCAAAGCTGCATAATCCGCTGTTTGGTTGGTTGTTGGAATTTTACCAAAGCTGCATAATTCGCTGGTTGGTTTGTTGTTGGAACTTTACCAAAGCTTATCTTGAACTAGATGGGATGCTCAAATGAGTTGATTGTCCACCTCCCGTTTTGGTAGGTTGTGGGATTTAAATCCCTGGGTTTGAACTTTGGCTGAGTTAAACCGATGACGCAAACATTTTTTTTTACTTCCTAGCGTGGCGTTTAACTTTACTAGAAGAGGGCAAGGAACAGTGGAGTGGAGTAGACCAATTGTCCACGATTTAAATGTTCACTGCTTTATCAACTAAGGTACCAAAAATTTAAAAAAGAATTAAAAGTTTTAAACAGACGGTTTCCACCACCGCTGACAGCAGTGGCAAGAACCTATTTTGTTACTAGCAGTCCCCTATGCAGCCTGCTCTTTGGAAAAGGTGGCATAGAGGATTTTCACCACCAACCAGCCCTCTGATGTCAGTGGCAAGAACTAATGTTATGAACAGTATCTCACAACACAGTGCAGCATGCTCCACAGAAAATATCTGCCTGTCGCTTCTCAAGTTTAGAACAAGACGGGATGCCCAAATGAGTTAGAGCGTCCGTCTCCCGTGTTGGTAGACCGTGGGATCTTGGGGTTCGAACCCTGGTCGAGTCAAACCAATGACGTAAAAATTGATACTTGTCGCTGCCTAGCCAGGCACTCGGCATTATTAGGATAGGCCAAGGACTGGTTAGCTCAGTGTCAGGATAATGTGACTGAGTGTGATATCAGGTCATGGTACTGGTGGCTTGGTTTGCCAGTGGGGCAGCACTATAAAGTCACCATCAGTGTGCACTGTCACAAGTCGGTACCCGTCCTGATATGACCTTAGATGTTGCTAGGACATAAAAAAACAAACAAATACGCCATGTCGGCAGCAAAAGACCAGATTCACGGCGATAAGTTCTTAACTTGCATTCTATCCATTTTCATTCAATCATCGCTTTTTTAGAAAGTCAATCATGCCTAAATAATTACTTTTGTATTTATACTGCCTATGATGGATAGGTCTGAATAGTCTTGTTTTCACCATTAGACAGTTGGTCAATAGAAAACTTAAGCTTACACTTTTACCGACCCATGGGATTTTTAAGCTCCCACACTACATAGACATGGAATGAGAGCAACTGGCCTTTTATGACACGCTGTGAGTGCTTTTACACAGAGTGTAGGCCTATCACTATCAGGTTCAGCTGATTGCCAAGTGTCAACTAGAATACTAGTGTAGACATAACAGGCTGACAAATTACCTGCACTCTAATCACATTTAAATAGAGCTGTGAATGAAGCACACAATAGGATCCTCTCCTGTCTACAATAGCTGAGTTCCCAGGCACCTGTTGGGTGTATGGAATCGCTGGTTTCTATCAGCTTTAAAGTGGACAGGAATTAAAGCTGCATAGTCCGAAGGAGGATCAAATTTTCAAAACCCAAACAATTGTCTAGATGTCATTCTACATATCTAACTCATATACTTAAGCATTTGTTGCCACATCGAAGGGGATACAGAGTCAATTTAATAGAACCTGCTTCTGATGAAGCCTATGGTGTCAGAGTTTTCGAGTGCTTGCCAAAATTAAATTTGCATATTTACACTTCAAATATCTCCAAAGTTAGCCATCTTAAATCAAACTTATATAGTGGTCTGCACTGACCTCTCAGGCAAGGAGCCCCATTGACAGGTAGGCGTGGGTAGTGTGGTGATATCAGGGAGCCTAGGTGGTGTAATGGTTAGCACACTGGCCCAGAATGCAAAGAGATGTGGGTTCGAGTCCCGCTCTAGGCGCAATATTTCCCATTTTCATCACCCCCCATGACACTGGTGCCGTGACCAGGATCCTGTACAAGCTACGCGCTGTATGGTTGTTGAACCTACCCTGTGTATGTATGTGTTAGTGCATTGCCTGTATGTATGTAATTGTAAGCATTACAAGACTTACAATTCCAGGGGGACGAGTGTAGTGGTCTGCACTGACCTCTCAGGCAAGTAACCACATAGACAGGTAGGCGTGGGTAGTGTGTTGATATCAGGGAGCCTAGGTGGTGTAATGGTTAGCACACTGGCCCGGAATGCAAAGAGATGTGGGTTCGAGTCCCGCTCTAGGCGCAATATTTCCCATTTTCATCACCCCCATGACACTGGTTGCCGTGACCAGGATCCTGTACAAGCTATGCGCTGTATGGTTGTTGAACCTACCCTGTGTATGTATGTGTGCATTGCCTGTATGTATGTAATTGTAAGCATTAAATTCCAGGGGGACGAGTGTAGTGGTCTGCACTGACCTCTCAGGCAAGTAACCACATAGACAGGTAGGCGTGGGTAGTGTGGTGATATCAGGGAGCCTAGGTGGTGTAATGGTTAGGACACTGGCCCGGAATGCAAAGAGATGTGGGTTCGAGTCCCGCTCTAGGCGCAATATTTCCCATTTTCATCACCCCCATGACACTTAGTTCGAGTTCATGTAAGGTAGATTATAAAGATCAACGTCATATACTTATCTCAGAAAATTATAGAAACTGATCAGACTATGTAATCTTAACGTGGATAGGAATTAAGTAGATCTATCTGAGACTAGCTTAGACATCACCCCTGTTTTTTCAGCTATCTGTACAACACTGAACTTGTTTGTAGCAGTATTGTCAACAGCTCCAATTTTGAGAAAGCAAGCATTCTCATTCAAAATAGAATAAAAGTAGTTTCCACTGGTCCCTTGACAACCTACATTGTTCTGTCGCCGGGGGATGATTGTTCACCTTGGAGACCTCCTGCTTTGCCAATGACAGTATCTTTTTTGCATATGTTTGTTGTTTGTTGACGTTTTTATGTCCTGGCCACATCTATGGTCATATCAGAACAGGCACCGACTTGTAACAGTGCAGTCTCATGGCGGCGTTATAGTGCTGCCCTAATGGGATACTTCAGTCTCAGGATAATGTGACTGAGTGGGATATCTGGTCACGGTGTCAGCGGCCTGATTTCCCTGTGGGGCAACACTATTAAGTCGCCATGAGTGTGCACTGTCACAAGTCGGTAGCCATCCTGATATGACCTTAGATGTTGCCAGGATGTAAAACTCCAACAACCAACCAACCAATCCATGTCACAAAAGTGGTACACAGTTTCTGAGAAAGACCCATATGCGGAAGTAACCTGATCACAGGGCACGGGGGGGGGGGGGGGGGGGGGGGGGGGGGGTCCCACTACTGTTATATCCAGATCAGCCAAGGTCAACTCCAAAGGCTGACCTAGAAAGAAGGTCAGTCTAGCAACTCGTCAAGTTGAGCTGTGCTTCTCGGAACTATTCTATACACTCCTTTCATCAACCCCCTTTCATACTTTTGTCATTCACCTCCATGGGGAAACCTTTTTTTTTTGTTCAACATTTTTATTCCTGTTGAATAACAGCTTTTTTCAGCACTGAGGCACTGGTCTTCTGGCCTTAATAGTTATGGCGCACATGACAGGTGGTCTTCTGGCCTTACGGTACATATGGACTATTTATGGATGAGATGATGAGACGGTATGAACAATATAGATAATAGCAGGTAGCAATCAGGCATTACAAATACAGTGGGACCTTATGTTGTACATGTAGACTGGGGGATAGTCATTTACCATTAAGGCCCTGTCACATTACGGCGTATGGCGGGAGCGTATTGAAAACCTACGTAAGTCCTGTGCGTGCCGGCCTTTGGTGACCTTTGGTGACCTATCGGGTGTTTTTGAGCGTATGCGTAACCTATGAGGAGCGTATGAGAGCGTACTGTGATATTTTTTTGACAGTTTTGATTGGCATATGGAACCTATGCGTAGCGTATGCATAGCATATGCATAGCATATGCATAGCATATGCATAGCATATGAGCATATGAGTAGGGTATAAGTCAAGATCGATGTCGAGACCTATGGCATACACTTGGAATACGCTGTGCATACGCTGTGCATATGCTAGGAGTACGCTCCCATACGTAACTCGTAGGTTATGCGTACGCTACATACGTTAGAGATACGCCAGTGACGCAAATTGAACGTATGCGTAACCTACGCCGGCGCACCCCTAGCGTACGCATGCTGATAACATTTGACCAAAATCGAGACTGCACACACTGAACCGTTATTACAAACTAGATACATCACAACCGCTTAGTTAGCTAAATTTGGATTATACCTAAAGCCAAATGATACTGATATAATCCTGCATAGGAAACTAGATAAAACACTGCATACATATAAATGCATACACTAGCAGACCTGTGCCTTGGCACTAAAGAAATTATGGGTTCAGGTGCAAAAAACTGACAAGACGCCATTCGGGCTGAACTGAAACCATGACTACCATGTTTGAGCTGAAGCTGCCATCATTCCGATAATCAAATCCATTTTTTCCCCCACAGAAACGACCACATCTCTTATATAATGCCGTACTCAATATTAAATTGATAGTTGATTGACTTTAATTGGAAAATGCAACAATAAATTCTTTTCTTTTTTAAATTTAAACAGAAAACCCTTCAAATATTGTATTCAGATGAATTAAAAAAATTGTTTACCAAACACACATTTCTTAAATCACTTGTATCCTGCATCCAGCACTATGCAAATAGACTACATCACGGTTCCAGCGGCGCGGTGCATTGTGGGATGCATCAGAGCAAAACAACCCCCCCAAAAGCACATGGCACATGCTAATACACTGGGTGCAGCTATGAAATGTGCTAGTTTCAGCTCATCTCAGCTCTTGTTTGAAACATAGAATACTAACTAAAAAAATATATATAATAAATTAAGATATTAATCTTTTATCCAGCATTACATTTACATCAATATAATCAGCACATCTTATACCATGTGCATTTAGAATTAGAAAGATCTAGGCACTCAACTAGTGTTAGAGCCATAGCCAGAGTACTCAATGCATTGTCAATGGCAGTGAGTAATCTCCATACAGAAAAAGTAAAATATTGATAAAAACGCAACACCTAGAGACAAACCGCTTGGAACACATATAGAAAACATGTTTAACAAAAAGATTATATTAGATTTTTAAGGTTAGGGTTTTGGATTTCTATTAATTTTGAATAAAACTGACATTTTTCAATGCGCATATAGGCAAAGTCAATGGCCGTACGCCTTTGCTTTGCTCCCACGGCCGTTTTCAGCGCATGCACAGTCGGAACCGTGATGTAGTCTATTACTTTACGATGCTACGTCGACGGGCCGAATTGCGTTACCGCGCCACCTGTAGGATTAGTTCTTGAGGTAGCCCAAGGCGGTTTCATAATTGGTGGCGCCACCTGGTGTAAGTAATTCGTACTAGAAAGGGCCGCTTGCAAGGCATGGCGGCTGGCTATCATTAAATCTGCATAGTCGGATGAAAGCATCAAATTTCCTAAATGAATCCTACATTTGATTCTACCTATACAACTTAGATACGGATGCACTTAATATGTATTTGTTGCTACATAGAAGAGAATACTAAGTCAACTTAATAGAACATATTACTGCTGATGCATATGCCTTCAGAATTATTATGTGCATGCCAACATCAATTTGGCAAGTTTTCACTTCAAATGTCTCCAAAATTAGCCATTTATATTAAAGAATACTTCAGACTAAAATAAATTAGAAAATAACAATCAGGTGGTACGCAGATGGAATAAAACACTATTGGAATAAAACAGGAAAGTTTTATTTAACGATGCCTCTAGAGCGCATTGAATTTTATCATCAGCTATTGGACGTCAAACATATGGTCTTTCTGACATATTTCTTTGGAGGAAACCCACTACCACCACATAGGCTACTCTTTCCAATAAGCATCAAGCGGTCTTTTATATGCACTTTCCCACAGACAGGACAGCACATACCACAGCCTTTGATGAAACAGTTGTGGACCACTGGTTGCAATGGAATAAAATGCTATAAAACATCATATATACATATATTTGCTTAAATATTTGTAACCTCAGGTGGTGCACAGCTGCGTCATCATCATCATCATCATCATCATCATTTCATGAAAGCTGCCTGCAAAAGTGTTGAAGTGCTGCTGGCTTTTGCACGTTACCAGCGGCACTCTCTCGGGGAGCAAATAGAGGTTTCACACCGGCAAGAACATGTCCAGACAGGCGCAAAACTATTTCTCCCTGCAGTGGCTGGTCGGGAGATGTTGGGAGTTCCATACATCAACTGCCCTTGATGCTGCCACAGTGACATGGTTTTCTGTTCAGGGTTTGCTCCCTTAGCCTTCGGTTCTGACAAGAACCTGTACCACAAGGCAGTGGTTTACAACTCTGCAGGGCAGGGGCATCAAACTCCCTGAGGTATTGTAATACCTGCATACCTGCAGCTGCGTACCTGCGTATATATATGGGAGCTGGGCCCCTGCCATGCGGTTGGACCGGGCTGCGGCTATCTTTGACCACCCACCCCGGTCAGACCCAGCGAATAGTTTATTCCTATCAGCCCTGAAGAGACTTCAATGAGGACCTTTCAGTTTGCATAAGTCTCTCGTCAGATGGCGACTCATGCCGGTCTCTGTAATGCCTTGGTTGGTACCCCTTACACCCCAATCACACCCTAAACCCCCATCACACACCTACACCATCACCACACACACATGACACCTACACCATCACTCACACATACACTATCACCACACACCTACACCTCAATCACACACACCTACACCCCACCAAACACCATCACCACACACCTACACCACCAAAACACATACCACACACCTAAACCCTCACCACACACCTACACCCCCACCACACACCTACACCCACACCATACACCTACACCCCACCACACACCTACACCCCCATCACACACCTACACCACCACACTCCTACACCCCCACCACACCCCTAAGCCGTCACCACACACCTACACCCTACCACACACACACACACCTACATCCCCACCACACCCCTAAACCTTCACCACACACCTACACCCCAACCACACACATCCCTACACCCCCACCACACGCCTACACCCCTACCACACACCCACCACACACCTACACCCCAACACACACACACACCACATCCCTAAACCCCCACTACACACCTACACCCACACACCTACACCACACACACCTACACCCCCACCACATCCCTAAACCCCCAGCACACACCTACACCCTCACCACACCCCAAACCCTCACCACACACCCAGCACACACCTACACCCCACCAACACACACACCACATCCTAAACCCCCACCACACACCTAACGCCCCCACCACACACCTAAACCCTCACCACACCATCACCACACACCTACACCCCCACCAAACACCACCACCACACACCTACACCACCAAAACACATACCACACACCTAAACCCTCACCACACACCTACACCCCCACCACACACCTATACCCCACCACACACCTACACCCCCACCACACACCTACACCCACACCACCCACCTACACCCCACCACACACCTACACCTCCACCACATCCCTAAACCCTCACCACACACCTACACCCCCACCACACACTTACACCCCCACCACACCCCTAAGCCATCACCACACACCTATGCCCCCACCATACAACATCACACACCTAGACCCCACCACACTCCTAAACCCTCACCACACACCTACACCCCAACCACACACACACACACCACATCCCTAAACCCCCACCACACACCTACACCCCACCACACGCCTTAACCCTCACCACACACCCAACACACCTACACCCCCACCACGCATATACCTACACCCCTACCACATCCTTAAACCCCCACCAACACACACACACCTACACCCTTCTATCCAACCATGATGGCCGACTTGGACCAGGAACGAGTGCTGCCACCAAGTGTAAAGTGAGAGAACTGGCTCATGAAAGCTCCCCATTGTTAGGTCCTTGGAGTCCTAACCAAAATGTTGAAAAATCTGAATATGTGATGTTAGTGCAATTAAATTAATCTATCTGGAACATGGTTGAAAATCAAGTTTACAACTCGATTTTATTATGTGAAAGTAAATTGATTTATCTTTCAAACCATACCAAATTTAGTATCATTGGTATTACTGGTTATGAGATATGATATGAGATATGGCAGGCGCATCCAGGCACTGCCAGACTGGACGCATGTGAAACTTGTGGCTACATTTGGGCACTTCTGGCCTTAAAGGGTTAAAGCACCTACCTTGATATCTGTGTTGTACGCAGACGCTTTAAGGGATTGGTCATGGTCAATTCACTGTGAAGGCTAGACAGTGACGTCAAGGCGCTGTAAACAGTGACAAGAACTTACTTTTTGTACAATGTCTTACTCATAGGTGTACATAAATGAGTTATTGAGTGTATGTCTATTATCTCCATTATACACACCAGGTGTCGTGTCAGTTACCACCCCCTCATCCGCCACCTGGTGTCCGGTAAGATCATCTTCCATTCTATGTTGTCATGGTAACTGACCTCCCACAAGATATAGCGGTTCTGAATCATTCTAATTTGAGAGTGTGTGTGTGTGTGTGTGTGTATGTATGTATGTATGTATGTATGTATGTATGTATGTATGTATGTATGTATGTATGTATGTATGTATGTATGTATGTATGTATGTATGTATGTATGTATGTATGTATGTATGTATGTATGTATGTATGTGTGCGCGTGTGTGTGTATATACAATTTGTTTAACGACTCCCCCAGTACAAAAAGTGGTTAGACATATCTGAAGTAATTTTGATGTTCACACCAAAATGCTAAATTAATATATTTAAAACAAGTCAAATATGGCAGAGAAATGTATGCCAAAGACCATACAACTGTGGTAAAATCAGAAGTGGTATATGATCAATAAAATCAGCAGTAAACAACTTTTCAAGTTAAAAATGGAAAATAAATCTTTGGTAAAAAACTAGTTTCCCTCAAGAATTTATTAATGAGTTGCGGATGGAATCGGAACGACTCCGTCACACCCTCATTTCCAAATATATCATCTCTAACTGGTTGTAGATGATGATATCTCACCAAAATGTGACGCACTGTCAGCATACACCGGCAGTGCTCACACTGAGGCAGGCAGTCCCCAGCCAAAATAAAACAATGTATCAAGAAAGTATGACCAATACGGGAGCGACAGGCGATAACCTTGTCCCGTCTTGACTGTCTGTAGGAGGACTACCAATTTCCCAAGACTGGCTTCACAGAACAAAGTTTGTTTGCTCCCGCATCGTTCAATTCATCCTGCCAGTTAGACACGATGTATTTGTCCATGTGAAATTTAAAATGTCTATATGGTATGCCCAGGTTGGGATGGGGCCGTGTCAAAGCAGCTTTGGCAGCCAGGTCTGCCGCTTCATTTCCCCCAATAACAACATGTGCAGACATGTCAACATTTCATTTAAAGAAAAAAATTGTTTGTTTGTTGTTATTTTAGGTCTTAGCAACATCTATGGTCATATCAGGATGGGTGCCGACATGAGACTGCACACACATGGCAGCTTTACAATTACAGTGCTGCCCCACTGGGAGACCAGACCGCAGGCACCATGACCCGATATCCCACACAGTTACATTATCCTGATACTGAGCTAACCAGTCTTTGTCCTATCCTATTAATGCCGACAGCCAGGCTAGGTAGCGGAAAGTATACATTTTATTTATGTCATTGCTTTGACTCGGCTGGTATTCAAACTCCACACTATATTCAGAAACCAGCCTGGGTGGTTGAATCGGTAGAACGCAGGCTTCCCGTGTGGAAAGTCGGGAGTTTGAATCTCAACCGAGTCAAACCAATGACTTATACAATTTATACATGTCACTACTTAGCGTGACGCTTGGCAGTAATAGTGTCATGGGGGATGATGAAAATGGAAAATATTGCGCCTACTTGTCTATGCGGCTCCTTGCCTGAGAGGTCAATGCAGACCACTACACTCGTCCCCCTGGAATTGTAAGTCTTTTAATGCTTACAATTACATACAGGCAATGCAACGCACTTACATACACACGGTAGGTTCAACAACTATACATCGCCTAGCTTGTACAGGATCATGGTCATGGCAACCAGTGTCGTGGGAGGTGATAAAAATGGGAAATATTGTGCCTAGAGCGGGACTCGAACCCACATCTCTTTGCACTCCGGGCCAGTGTGCTAACCATTACACCACCTAGGCTCCCTGATATCAACACACTACCCATGTCTACCTGTGTATGCGGCTCCTTGCCTGAGAGGTCAGTGCAGACCACTACAATAGGATAGGACAAGGACCGATTAACACAGTATCAGGATAATGTGACTGTGTGGAACATTGGGTCAAGGTGGTGACAGCCAAAACTATAAAGTCACCATGAATACACACTGTCACAAGTCAGTACGCGTCCTGATATAACCACAGATGTTGCAAGGACACCAACAAACAAACAAATATATTCAGAAACCATAGCCTGAAAATACAGACCCAGTCCTGAATCTGTCATAAATATTGCAAATATTCATAGGTGGCGCCACAGGTTAAGGATATTGTTACTTTCATTCACAAAACTGTCAAGCAATAAGAATGTGAAACCTACCCTGATGTATTGAAGAGTCTCTGTTTCGGGTTCTGACATGGTGTGGAGCTCTAAAATGTGAATTATGGAGCATTGTCACTATACATTTATATAGATGTACGTTGAAGCCATACATATGTGTATTGTTAAATTCACAACATAGTTCTATGCTGAAATATTCTTATGCCCCCAGGGAATTTCTCATACAACGCTCACATGCTTAATATTTTCTAACTTAAATTTCCTTATTTCCAAATTGATCAAATCTGTTTTCTTTATTTGGTGAGAAAATAACTGATTGGAATGTATTTATTTTTAGCCCTCGAATTCATACAATTTTGTGAGAAGTGACTGTATATGGGTCACTCTCCTGAAAACTGGTCAGCATGGGATGGGATTTTAAAATATCAATAAAAAAAACGTCCTACTTATTTTTGTCTTATACTTTTCATATTCATTTTCAGATTTGATGAAAGAAATAAGGGAAATAAAATAAACAGCGTGCAACTTTGGTCTTTTTAGTTATGAATATATGTATGGGTTGATGGTGCCTGAGTGGGATGTAAATAGACAGTGGTGCCGGCAGGTCTGGGTGTGAGGGCACTCAGGGCCTATCCCCTCTGCTGGGATAGGGATCACCACACTCAAAGGTCAAGGTTGGTGGTGGCCATGGGGCCATACAGCTTGTGGTGGTGGGCAGACCACTGGTAGCCATGGGGACCAGGAATGCTGGATCCCTATTGCTAGGGCCAAGAATGCTTGTTTCCCATTGGGGGAAAGGGGTGGGGTGATACTCTACAATGAACCCATGTAACCATATAAGTAATAAACCAGAGGGCTTGACTCTCTCTCTTCCTTTACACTTTATACTCTTCCTTTCTCTTTGTCTGTATTGATTTCACCATAGCCTGCCTACACAGCCACAGCCACAGCCTTGGTCGTAATGCGAAGCATTGCGTTTGATGCGAGGGAAGGAAGAGACCCTCCCCCGCCACCTGTCGCGCAGCATTCGCGCCTCACCCGACGCCGCCCCCTCACTCTCTGCCTCGCCCTCCCCCGGCCTCGCCGCTTTCACACCTCCCCTGCCCTGAGCTGTGCCGCCTCCCTTATAAGGCCGCCCGCCGGCCTCCCTCAGTCACTCCCCCTCCACGCCTCCTCGCTGCTGTCCAATTTCCTCCACCCACCCACCCAACTCTAACTCTTCTTACCCTCTGTCAGCGGTAGAGGGCTCTTCGGCGCCCCCGCCCCTCTACTCGGACTCCTAATCGAACTCCATATCCGCCCCTGGGCGCCACAATATTTCTCTGCTAGCCTGCTCCTCATGAGCACCTCTCTATTCCACTGTAGTTATTCTTCCCTTGCTCCTCATGAGCCCCTGTATTGCATTGTTCTATGTTGCTCTGTTGTTTCCCTGTATGTTTCCCGAGGCGTTTTCCAATAAACGTCTCTTCTTCCACATCCGCCTTCCCTCTCTTCCTTTTCGCGCATCAGCCTTTACATAATTGGAGACCACGACGAAGTTGATTAGTCGATTAGACTTGACATATGGGACATGGTTGGATCCTTACTAACATTTTGTATTGCATTGATACATCAAACAAAAGAGTTCCCAAATCAAAAGGTAGTATTTATTAACATGTATGCATGCTTCAACTTTTATAAGAATTATTTGATGTCTTCAGAAATAACATTACAAATTTCCGTCACAGACGTAACCAGTGATGTCTGGATGCTACACAAATATTGTTCACTAATTATTCAGTGAATAAAGCATGGCTGGGAATTACATTTTCTAATCAATATAAGCACTACCTATTTCTGTATATTATGCCATGATTAATATGATTCTCACACAGATGAAAGTGGTCTCCAGGAAAAAAAGCGGAAATGCTGATATTCTCCCATAGGCTTAGCATTGTCAGGGAATCGCTGAAAATTCCCGGAAGTCGGATTTCATACATATTGGTATACGCTGATAGTGCTGCGCCGTTTGCACCACATATCGGTATACACTGATAGTGCTGCGGCATTAGAAGCACGTATTAGTAGTATACGCTGCTAGTGCTGCGGCGTTTGCACCACATATTAGTAAACGCTGATGGTGCTGCAGCATGAAATAACGTATTGGTTGGTTGGTTGTTGGAGTTTTACATCCTGGTAACATCTAAGGTCATATCAGGAAGGGCGCAACGTATTAGTATACACTTATAGCTACAGAAAAAATCCCGGAAATCCGCGAAATCGCCGAGATCTTTCATCCCTGTTCTCAGTATGAAATTATTTAATTCTGCTTAGATTTCTATTAAGTGGACTGTGTGGTGTCCTAAACATGTGTTACATCTGAGCAATACATGTGTTACTGCCATATGACATAGCTTAATCAGGGATTACACCATTATTTTTTATCTCATCAATTTATATTTTACATAGATATAAAGGGGAAATTTCCAGCTTTCATTTGCAACAGAAAAATATTAAAAATTCAAATATTAGATTTTAATTCTCCATGTGACACTTCTGGCCAGTTTTCAGGAGTGACCCATACACTTGTTATATAGCTATATGTATGTATGTATGTATGTATGTATGTATGTATGTATGTATGTATGTATGTACGTATGTATGTATGTATGTATGTATGTATGTATAAAACATGTATGTATGCATGCACGCATGTATTTATGTATGTATGACTCTTATTTATTATTCTCAGAAGAAATAAACTATTACCTCCCCCACCCCAAAAAAGTTTTAAATTTACAAAAACCTAGACATATTTAGCATTGCACTGACTTACAAGCCACATCAAATTCACCACATAACGGTGAAAAGAAATCATGCGCCCAAGTGCACTGTCCCACCTGTCCGCCAGTCCGGGCACACACCCACACACCCCCATCCCACCCACACACAAATATACACACACCTAATACCTCGGTCACAAATGCCTTGCGGCGGAGTAAGTTGTCGCATCGGCAAAACCGTGTGGCAACCATACGATTGGATATGGTGGCCATGTGGTTTTTTTGCTCACCGCAAGGGGTTGTGGTTTTCTAAAGTTGAAGTTAACTTTGTTTGTATATTTGGAGTGGGAGCCAACCATAAATGGTTACACTGTTCCTGCAATTTCTATTGTTAACAGAATAGTATATGTTTGTGGAATAACGTATAGAAATTGTGAATAACAAATTTCTTATCTGCGGTGGTGCGGCCACACACAAAAAACGTAAGGCGTTGTACCGTGACCTATGCCTTGCAGTGACCGTACAATTTGTGAATAGATAAACCGCAAACCTCGACGGCGTAACATTTGCATACACCGCACGAAACATTGCAGCCCACAGCACAGTATGCGACCGCAGCATTTGTGACCTAGGCATGACACACAAGACATCACGTGCAAGCCCACGCGAACACACAAAATATACTAACCATAACGTTTTTGTTGTCCTTGAGTGGGGTAAGAAGAACTGGCAGTGGTGGTGGTGGTGGCGGCATGGAGTTTGATGGTGGACATGGTGGTGGTGGTGGTGGTGGCGGCGGTGGCATGGAGTTTGGTGGTGGTGGTGGTGGTGGTGGTATAGAAGTGGTGCCTGTAACGTGCTCAGCGACCCCCTGTGGCTGGGCCACCCTCGCATTTTTTAGTGCCAGACGGCGTGAGTACCGACGTCCTTTTGATTCTGAGTTCCAAAATAAAGTAGGTGGGGGGAGAGAGGTCATTTTGCTTATTGGGTCGTTCTCACAAACTGTGTACATATATTTGTGACACGGAAATGAGAAGTGAAAATATTCCAAATGATAGCAAAAAAGATTGCAAATAATAACAGAAAGCATGTTTATGTGGAGGTATACATGTTGTGCATATGTCAGGGAAAAAAGCGAAGAAATACCACTCTTTGATTTTGATCTGATACGAATTGAGAAAAACGTTAAAATTAACCGTGTAACATCCATCCATAACATCATTTTAATACACATCCATAACATCTTTTTTTGGCACGCACAACAAATTCAAACACAATTTTACTGATTCCAGTTCAGTAAACAATATTATGTCTTACAAGGAACAAGTTGAAAAAAAAGTTTGCATATATGCATGGTGCCAATAAGCAAATTTTCACTTTCGCACAAAATCATATTTTGGATATGCTTTGTGGGATAGATTAAATACATGTAGTATCTCTAACATACTTATTACCCAGAGGTAACAATAACTATTTAACTTGTTAGCGTGTAAAAAAAAGGCTGAATCATTATCAATGTAACGTCAAAATCAAATATGTGGTAGTTTCTGAGAACGACCCATTACAAAGCTACGCCAAATGAAATCAACAAATGAAACTAGCTTGGAAATTAGGAAATGACACCTGGGTAACAGATGGCTTAAATTTCAATATCTAT
Source organism: Branchipolynoe longqiensis (assembly GCA_030323885.1). Lineage (NCBI taxonomy): Eukaryota > Metazoa > Annelida > Polychaeta > Phyllodocida > Polynoidae > Branchipolynoe > Branchipolynoe longqiensis. The sequence goes on from CM059195.1 coordinate 54,830,647, forward strand.
GATATGCACTTACAAACGTTTTTTAATGGCATAAATAATCTGTTGGTATTAACCATTTCAATATCCAGGGATGAAAGTGACCTCCGGGAAAAAAAGCGGAAATGCTGATATTCTTCCATAGGTTTAGCATTGTCAGGGAATCGCGGACAATTCCCGGAAGTTGGGCTTCATATATATTGGTATACGCTGATAGTGCTGCACCGTTTGAAGCATGTATTTATTAGTGTACTCTGATAGTGCTGTGGCCCTTGGAGCATTTATTAGTAGTATATGCTGATAGTGCTGCAGAGTCTGCACCACATATTAGTATACGCTGATAGTGCTGCGGGATTGACAAATCTCGGAAATCCGCGGAATCGCGGAGATCTTTCATCCCTGAATATCATCCAATTTCCTCTGCACCTTAACCGGACCTGGTATAGGCTACTGAAACTGGAACTGTACTCCAACAAATGCTCTCCAAGCAGACTATTTCAGTTTGTGTAGCTGACTATGTAGAGGGAGAGTGTCACAATGATTAGTGTACAAGTGCAACCAAAAGGGGTTCGCCGGTCTGTGGGGAACCAAATTCGGTCATGTGATGAGGGAATCCCACCTGTGATGTCATTCATATATATGACATTCAGAGAATGTTTGTCGTCTAAGTGGATTATACCAGGCGACTTTAAAGTTGAAGATTTGCTTTTACTTTTAATGACAATAGTCGTAATTTGCCATCATCATGGCATATTTCACATCATCCAGTTTCTACTGTAATTAAAGCTGAAGTTTGGTTTTTAATGATAGTATTTGTCAACTTTACCCTATGCCGCTTATATAGTTCATTAAAAGAATTTTCACAGATTCAAAAGAATGCTATCTTCGACTTTTATCTAGAATTTTATCTGGCCATATTCTTTTTTTGTAATTATGAACTTTTAACTTCAACAGTGTCTCTTGACACATAGTTGATTGTGTGCTTTTACATTCTATGTAAAAAGCGATGGCCCGATAATAAAATGAAAGAATAAAATTAGAACGCTTCTCACTGTCATTATTGCCCTTGCTGCCAACATGGCGTTAGGCAATCATCACTAACTATGCATGGTTATAAGCGATTACGATGGCTATTTTCACATCATCCAGCTTCCATTATAGTAAACCTCAAATTTAACTTTTAATGACAGCATTTGTAAACTCACCCTGTGCATAGTTGTAAGCCATCATCATGCCCATTTTGACATCATCCAGTTTCTGTTGCACCTCCTCCTTCGAGACAATGTTTTCCAGATATTCCGAACCTTTCATCTTAGTCATGAGCCGTACCTAATGTAGGAGGAGTGTTTAATTGGTCAACAAACTAGCTTAACATTTAATAACAATTCTTTGACAATAATGGACCAGGAACGGTGGCCTAATCGGTAGAGGGCGGGCCTCGTGTGTGGAAGGTCTGGAGTTTGGTTTCCGGTCAAGTCAAACCAATGACTATGAAATTGATACTTGTCGCTTCCTAGCCTGGTACTCAGCATTAATAGGATAGGGCAAGGATTGGTTAGCTCAGTGTCAGGATAATGCGATTGAGTGCGATATCAGGTCATGGTGCTGAAGGCCTGATTTCCCATTGGGGCAGCACTATAAAGCCAAATGCTACACACTCATCCAACAGGTACTCTCTAGGCAAAACTAAAATGGTTTCCAACGTTATGAATTTGACCCATGTTACTAGCAACATGTACAATGTATTAGAGCATAACCTGTTGACTTGCATTTTACTTTATTTTAAATCAAACTATAAATGATCTATTTCAGTGGATCAAATTGAACACAGAGGCATTGTTCTTCTTACATTTCCAACAGAACTTAGAAACACAACAACGTAATCATGTTATGCAGAAGTATTCATACATCTAACTCCACTGTGCTTGCCACCCGTTAGCTACTTTCTTACCTTAAGTAACGAGATGAGACCCCGGTTTTCCTTTTCATCAATTTTGCGCCGTTTGAGAATTTTTGCATACGCATCAGTGTTCTGTTCCATGTAGTCAATTAATTCCTGAAAAGACAAGAAAGGGGTTACAACAAATGACACTAAAAGGCCACGTTTAGTGGCAGGACAAACCCGTCAAGTGTCCATTAGTGATCTAAACCACTCACCGGACGCGGTGGCCGAATCGGTAGAGCGCAGGCCTTACGCGCGGAAGGTCGGGAGTTCAATTCCTGGTCGAGTCAAACCAATGACTTACAAAATTGATACTTGTCGCTTCTTAGCCATGCGTTCGGCATTATTAGGATAGGGCAAGGACTGGTTGGCTGGATGGGTCGTAATGCGTAGCATTACGCTTGATGCGAGGAGAGGAAGAGACCCTCCCCCGCCCCGCGCTGTCCTTTCACCTCGCCCGACGCCGCCGCGCGCCGCCACCTCCCCCCGGCCCCGTGTCGCGCAGCATTCGCGCCTCACCCGACGCCCGCTGCTCGCCCTCCCCCGGGCCGGCAGCATTCACACCTCACCTGCTGTCGCCCGCCCCCTCTTCCCATATAAGGTCGCCCCCCGGCCTCCCTCAGGCACTCGCCCTCCTGCCACCCTCCAGCTCTCTTCCCGTTTTTCTCTTGGGCCTACCTCCACCTCGGACCGCTGCTACACCATGCCACAAGGGAAAGGAAGAGGACGCAAGGGCTCCCGGCCAGCCGCCCGCGGCACCCCGGGGCCGGCTTCAACTCCGCGGCAGGACGAGTCCCGGGCCTCCGCCCCGGCGTCGCCCTCGGGCGCCGAAGCCTCGGCCATACTGGAGGCGCTCCAGCATCTCCAGCTCGAGCAGCGCCAGACTGCCGCCGACATCCGCTAGAATGCCGCCGACATCCATGCCCGGATCGACGCCCTGGAGGCCGGAGGGGCTCGGCCCGTCCCCGAGGCGCCCTCCCCTGCACCCAGACATCAGGCCGCCTACACTGCCGCCCCCGCCCGCGCACCTCGGGCGCGCCCTTCGGCCGGAGCCCGGCCCCCGCCACCGCCTCCGGCCGCTCACCCCCAGTATGAGCGCTACCATCACCTCGGGACCCAAGCCCCAGCTGCCCCGTCGCCGGCCTACCACGAGGAGCCGACGCACCACACCCCGGCGTCCGCGGCCTACGCCGTCCGGGACATCCTTGCCTCCGCCGAGGCGCGGCACTCGGTCAGGCGGCAAGGGATCCCGGTCGACTACATCTTTCCTTCGGACCTGGTAGAGAGGGGGCCTGAGAGGAAGTCGGTGAAGAGGGGCGAGGCAACCAAGGACGAGTATAGCCTCGCCCTTCTCACCCTGATTGACCACCCCGACTTCCCGGCCCACACCACCATCACCTCACCGTGCTCAGGGACGTCCTCCTCTACCCCTGGCCAACCGTCCACCGCTATTCCGAGACGGTGTTCACATGGATAGCGGATGGGAGGCTCCCCCAGGGGTGGCACGACCCGGTCGCCCTCGACCTCCTGAGGGTACAGACCCATACCCTCCCCGCCCCTCAGGCCGCCCCGGCAGCAGCGGTCCCCCGAGGTGACGACCCTCCCCGAGGCACACACTTGCCCCGAGCCCAAGTCAACGCCCGCACCACCTACGACAGGCACACCCACGGGGCCCCCTGCCCGGCCTGGAACCGCGATCCCGCCTCGTGCGACCGGGCCCCCGTCGGGGAGGCCCACGGCGAGGCGGGGGACAGGCGCCGCCACGTCTGTGCCTCCTGTGCCAACGTGCGACGCATCCTAACTATGCACAGCGAGGCCGGCTGCATAACGAAGCAATCCCGTGAGCGCCAGAACCCCCCACCTCGGCGGATTTTTGATCCGCCGGCCTCCCCCCGGCCGGCCCTTCCCGGCGCCTCGCCCTCACCACTGCCGACAGCCCCGCGACCTCCACCGACAACCTCCCAGCGACCACCGATCGCAGCGCCGCCCAGTCACAGCCGGGGATCATCACCTCGGACCTCACGCCTCGGACCACAGCCCAGCCCAGCCTCACGAGGAACCCTCTGCCGACATCACAGCCGCCGACCCCCACGACACCGCCTTCAGCAACCCGCCCGACCCGACCCCGACCGCCACCCCACCCAGACCTGAGGACTTCGCTGCCCCCCTGCTCGACCCTTGTCGGACCTCCTCACCGGATCCCGCCAAGGAGCGGGCCACCTCCTTTTTTGGCCGCCCGCTCCCTGTCGACGCAGGCCCCGGACACTCGCTGCCCACAGAGGGAACCTGACCCCTGATGCGGTCTGCCTCTCTGCCGGCCCACCCACATGCCCCGCCTCGCCCCTCGGGCGCGCCGCGAGCCCTCTCCGCCTTTTTTTTGGTGGAGGGCTCCTCGGCACCCCCTCACAGAACACCTACAGACTTTTTTGACTCTGCCTGAACTTTCTTACTTTTATTCATCATGTACATTTCCTCACTGCTCCTCCTGAGCCCTCCTCCTGTATTGCTCCTCATGAGCCTCTTTACTTTCTTCCATTTATTGCTTATTTTACTTACACTGTTGCTCCTTATGAGCTTATTTCCCCTGTATACTCTGTCTGTCTGAGGCGTAAATAAACGCCTTTATTTCCACCCCCGCCTTGCCTTCTTCCTTTTCGCGCATCGGTCGTAATGCGTAGCATTACGTTTGATGCGAGGAGAGGAAGAGACCCTCCCCCGCCCCGCGCTGTCGCGCTGCCCTTTCACCTCGCCCGACGCCGCCGCGCGCCGCCACCTCCCCCCGGCCCCGTGTCGCGCAGCATTCGCGCCTCACCCGACGCCCGCTGCTCGCCACCTCTCGCCCTCCCCCGGGCCGGCAGCATTCACACCTCACCTGCTGTCGCCCGCCCCCTTTCCCTTATAAGGTCGCCCCCCGGCCTCCCTCAGGCACTCGCCCTCCTGCCGCCTTCCAGCTCTCTTCCCGTTTTTCTCCACCCACCCACCCATCTTCTTCCTTATACACTCTTCTCTTCCAGCGGTGGAGGGCTCCTCGGCACCCCCTCACAGAACACCTACAGACTTTTTTACTCTGCCTGAACTTTCTTACTTTTATTCATCATGTACATTTCCTCACTGCTCCTCCTGAGCCCTCCTCCTGTATTGCTCCTCATGAGCCTCTTTACTTTCTTCCATTTATTGCTTATTTACTTACACTGTTGCTCCTTATGAGCTTATTTCCCCTGTATACTCTGTCTGTCTGAGGCGTAAATAAACGCCTTTATTTCCACCCCCGCCTTGCTTTCTTCCTTTTCGCGCATCTCAGGATAATGTGACTGAGTGGGATATCAGATCATGGGGCTGGTGGTCTGGTCTCTCAGTGGGACAGCACTAGTTGTCACCATGAGTGTGCACAGTGTGAAGTCAAGACTCGTCCTGATATGACCTTAGATGTTGTCATGACGACGGTAGGTAACCTACTTGAGTGGGTCATGTGATATTGCCTGCCCTAACATTGTTAAAATCACACCTCGGCTTAGTCACTACGTGCTTTGTGGCCAAGTGGAGTCTACTTACAAAAACTAACAGTGGTGATAGTATGTTGTTATGGTAACTCATCTCCCACAAAACCTAACGATTCTGACTACTTCAATTGAAATTGCACACAACTAGAATTTTTCACATGCATTGGGCAACAACAAAAAAGAGTGAATACATAATTCTCGAGTAATTTTCAATATAGCTTCCAGAGATTGGTAAAGCTTAAAAGCTTTCGTGGAGAGTTTTTGTCTCTTTTTCCATTAAGAGTGTGAGCTTTTGTCTGCGCAGTCCTGGACACTTTAGATGGTCGAAGTTCAGCCTTTAAAAGGGACACTAGGTGGGGGGGGGGGGGGGGATTTACGAGGGGTGTGAAGGGGAGACTGGAGATGGGAGAATATGAGATGGGAGAGGCGGGGGGAGTATATTTTAGAAATAGCCACCTTGTCTGATGCATGAATTGTGTCCTGATGGGAATATCTATGGAGTAACTGTTAATAATAGGTAACTTATAATGACTCTTTTACAAATAACTGATTAAAACCCAACTTCATCTTACCTGTAGGAACTTTATTTGAATGTGGTAAGTCATCTAAAAGAAATATCGAAAATATACGGAGTAACTGTTAATAATAAGTAACTTAAAATGACTCTTTTACAAATAACTGATTAAAAACCAACTCCATATTACCTGTAGGAACTTTATTTGAATGTGGTAAGTTATCTTTAAAAAAAAAAAACCCCAAAATAAACAATATTTTTGTATTGTGCATTACCGTTAATGCTTTTTCTGTTTCTGACGCAGCCTGGTCCTCGTATGCTGCAGTAGACAGCTGTGGTACATACAACTGAGTCATCGGAGACGGTGCATCAAACTCTGTCAGACTCAGGTATGACTCGTCATCGTAGAAAGAAGTCATCTCGGAAACTCCTTTCAAAATATTACAAACATTTTGGTGTAATTAAAATGTTCCACATCTTCGAAAATTATGTGATTTAAAAGCAGGGGTGGGGGGGGGGGGAGTAAAAGCTGCATAATACGATGAAAACATCAATTTTTTCAAAACCAAAACAATTATCTTGATTTGATTCTATATATAATATGTCTAACTTAGATAGGGGTGAATTTATTAAACATTTCCTGCTCCATAGAAGGAAATATTGAGTCAATTTAATAGAACCTGTTACTGCAGAAGTCTATGGTAGAGATTTGCAAATCCGCGGTAACGAGTCCTTACAAGGTTCACCACGCGCAGCGTTGTGGTGTGCAAACAACCTCTAGGAAAAACTGTTTTTCTTTTGTTTTATGTAAACACTGTACAAATCTTGAAGGGAAATTTGAATGTTTAAAATACCAACATTTGAGTAGTCTTTTTTCTAGGAAGAAATATGTGCCAGTTGAGCTGAGAAAATATCTCAAAAGTCACCCAACTTTCAGTGCTCGGCCACGCTAATTGGTAAATGGCCCCCATATAAATTTCATATAATCTGTCTGTTAAACATGTTATCTGTTTGTATGCCAAGCGGTTTGTTTGTATGTGGTGCGGTTTTTCTGTATCTAGAGATTTTGGGTTGTAGTTTGCCATATTGGTTTCTTGGCAGCTCGATGCTACTCCGGTCAAAACTATCCTGCCTTTATAAACCAATGCATTTACTGTGAGTGTGAGACAAACAAGCCTATTTTCCTGGTGCATTACATATCAAAACTTTGCTTCTACTTGACCTATTAAGTTCATCTCTATGCAAAATTAAAGGATTTAAATAACTTTTTCCAAATTCATTTGGTTTGAAAGATTATCACATATGTGAAATTTGTCTGCAAGTCTCCAGCTATTGGGGTCAGAGTTTATGCATGCTTGCCAAAATTAATCTTGCATGCTCACACTTTAAATATCTCAAAAGTTAACCAGTTAAAATAAGTTACTTCAAACTAAAGCAAGGGAGATTATAACAAGCAACCTAGAATGCTTATCTCAGAAAATGACAGGAGTTCAAAACCATCAGACTAGGGTTATGCAACAAAAGACAAAGGTAGGTATAGAAGGGAAAAGACCAAGAGGGAGAAGGAGAACAACATGGATGGACAACATCACTGAGTGGACAGCAATGAGCTATGCGGAATGCGTGAGAGGAACGAATGACAGGAAGAGATGGAGGTCCATTGCAGCCAACCTTCTTCGAGAAGACGGCACCCATTGATTGAGGTATATCAAATTGTGCTGGCCTGACAGTGACAGACCCATAGCTGTAACCCAGCTAAAGTCCTGCCTGCCTACAACTGTATTACTTTTGTCGGTCATACTTATGTAAATGTGTTATCCTTATGACCGATGTGAAAATCAATCAATCAAATCCTTAGCTCATGAGGTCATGAGTTTTGTGTCATAGTGGCAATGTTCTGGAGCATCCAAGTGGATTTATGCAGAAATATCACCAAAATCATCGTAAATCTTGCACACACAAATTAAACCAGGATCAATGAATTAATTGATGTCCCTGCTTTCCAATGGTATATTTGGTGTAGAAATCGGGTCGTAAGATCTCAAGCTATGGCTCTTGGAAATATCGAAGCATGTGTGCCTCGTGATGTTTCCCCGACTTTCGCTACGGCTGAAATCGTGATTTCTTTTCCGTTTATCACTCAAAATTGAGGATATTCATTTTTTAAACTACCGTATTCATTTTCGCATACCTGTTTTCTATCTATTGGCCAATTTTCTTGAAGAATGAGTAATGATCAGATGTATTTTGAGAATGCACAGAATTCAATGTCAACAAAGGCCTATTTGTGCCCAAAATGATATCCTGGAACACAAAAGGTCACAATTTTATAGCTATAATTAAGTTGTGAAATCTGTCTGCAAGTCTCCAGCTATTGGGGTCAGAGTTTATGCATGCTTGCCAAAATTAATCTTGCATGCTCATACTTTAAATACCTCAAAAGTTAACCAGTTAAACTGGCACGAAAACTATAATTTCACTAGGTCCCACTTAGACAGGCCAAAGCTGCTAACAGGCACTGATGCCTAATTTCTTAAGCAGAAGAGGATAAGTATAAGTAAGTAAGTATAAGTTATAACCAATACTCTTTGGCAATAGGACAAAATATTCATTTTCGCATACCAATTTTGACATCTCTATTCCATAAAAGCCTATTTGAACGGAAATGAATACGTTGCAAATCATTTGATAGCAACTCATTTCACACCAAAAACCGTTTTTGACGAATCAATTTGGTGCAAAATTCTTACTGAAGGAGTCATAACCATCTTAGGATGTATTTACCGTAGCCCATCTAGCAATGAGCAAAACAATAATGCTCTTCTAGAATTAGTCAATGAGGTAAGAGAAATGAAACATGATAACCTGGTTATCGTTGGGGATTTTAACTTAAAAGAAATCGACTGGGCCACTGGCATCTTACATTGCTGTGATAACCATTATGCGTGGATTATTTTCGACCACCTAAATGACTGTTTCCTGCAAAAATTTATTCAGGAACCAACCAGGTTCCGAGGAAATGAGACCCCAAATCCCTTGGACTGGGTCATTTCCAATAAGGATAATCTCATAGATAACATCAGGATAGGTGCCCCGATCGGAAAGAGTGACCATACTGTCATATCCTTCAAAATCGATGTTAAAACAGAAAATGAGACCATCCCACTAAGATACTCATATTATAGAGGGGATTACATTGCCATGAGTAATGATATCATGTCCCATGACTTGCTAAATAAATTTAAGGAGAAAAATGTGCAAGAGTGCTGGGACCTGTTTCAAAATGTGCTATCAGGTGCTATCAAAAGGGATGTACCACTAAGAAAATTCACAACCAGGAAACAACCTCCTTGGTACTCCAGGGATATTACCACTGCCAGAAAATTGAAAAACAAAGCATGGAATGTCTACTTCAATAATAAGACATTGGAAAATTGGGAAAAATACACTATCGCTAGGAATGCCGCAAATGACATTGTCAGTGGACACAAAGAGACTTTTGAGGACAAAATTGTCCAAAACATTAAAAATAACCCAAACAATTTCTGGAGTTATGCTCAACATAAATAAAAAAAATGGCAATGGCATACCAGCTCTAGCCAATAGTGATGACGAACTAATCGTAGACGATGAAGGCAAAGCTGAACTACTCAATGAGTTCTTCGTCAGTGTGTTTACCAATGAAAATACGAATAATATCCCACCCTCTCCAGATTCAGGAGTCACAGAATTCATCAGTGACATTGACATAACAGACGATAAAGTTGACAAATTAAGTGAAAAACTAAATGTCTCCAAGGCACCTGGGCCAGATGGGATCCATGCAAAAATCATCAAAGAGTGTTCTGAGCAAATTGGACCTATTTTGACATCTCTATTCCGTAAAAGCCTATTTGAATGGAAAATACCCAAACAATGGAAAGATGCTGAGGTAAAACCCCTGCATAAAAAGGGACCAAAACGCCTGGCATCAAATAATAGGACAAAAAAAACTAAAAATATAAGAATCTGTTATTATAAAATAAAAATAAAAATAGATTTTTAAAGTATTAAAACTAATTAAAAAACAAAAATTTTAAAAAAAAAACAGAATAAAACAAAAAAATATAAATAAAAAAAAAAAAATGAAAAACAAACAAAAATAAAAAGATAAAAAAAATAATAATAAAATAATAAGAATGAATGAAGTATAAAAATAAAAAAAAAAAATAAAAAAAAAACAAAAAAAATAATGATATAAAACAAAAATACAAACAAACAGAAGTAAAATAGAGAAAAAAAAAAAAAAGAAAAAAAAATACAATATTCACACGCAAAATAAGAAATTTCAAAAATGAAAGAAAATCACAACAAAAAAATAAAAAAGATATCTTCGCGTATAACAAAAAAAAAAAAATGTTTGAGTTTAACCTCCCTATGCTGTAAAAAGCTAGAAAGAATAATCCGAGACTGTGTCGTAGAACACTTGGAAAAACTAGGATTGATATCTTCGGACCAACACGGATTCACTGGAGGAAAATCTTGCCTGTCACAACTACTAGAAGTGATGGAAATTTGGACTGACTGGCTGGATCATGGCCTGGCATGGGACACCGTCTATCTGGACTTCTCCAAAGCCTTTGATAGTGTGCCCCACAAAAGACTATTAAACAAAGTCAAAGCTCTGGGAATATCCGGATCAATTTCTGAATGGATACAGGACTTCCTGTCTGAGAGAAAGCAATGGGTAGTTTTAGGTAATAAAAAATCTTCTTTTAAGAATGTCACCTCAGGAATACCTCAGGGAAGTGTGCTGGGACCAATATTATTTATAATATTTATAAATGACCTGCCAGGCAGTGTCTCATCAAACCTAAAAATATTTGCGGATGACACAAAGGTCTTTCGAGCAATAAAAGACGTAAGAGATAAAAAATCTCTTGCAAGAGGATATTCTGAAACTCTCACAATGGTCCGAGAAATGGCAATTGCCCTTCAATGAAAAGAAGTGCAAAATTATTCATTACGGGAAAAATAATCCTCATTATGCCTATATTATGCAGAACACTGTCCTGCAACAAGATAGCTATGAAAAGGACTTGGGTGTAACCTTCGACCCAACTCTCCTTTCAGAAACACATGAGGACTATCATCTCAAATGCTAACCAGAGAGTAGGAATAATTAAAAGAACCTTCCATCGCCTCAACAAGAACAATTTTCTCATTCTATTTAAGTCTCTTGTTAGACCAATTTCGGAATACTGTCCACAAATTTGGAGCCCAATTTTTCGGAAAGATATTCTGGAGATCGAAAAGGTTCAGAGACGTGCAACAAAACTAGTTGCAGTTATAAAGGACTTACCCTATGAACAAAGGCTCAGGAAATTGAATCCTACCCTTTCCTACAGAAGGAAAAGAAGTGACATAATTGAAGTATTTAAAATTATGAAAGGTTTTGATAAAAATAGATATGAACCAATTTTTCACCTTGAATAAAAGAGAAGGCAGCCGGGGCCATACTCTCAAACTAGTAAAACCCAGAGCCGTTTCAAAATTACGGCAACACAGTTTCTCAAACAGGAATCATAAATATATGGAATAGTCTCCCACAAAATGTTATAGATGCCGGCTCAATAAATTCATTCAAGAACCGATTAGAAAAAGCATGGGCTGATGATACAGGAAAATTTGACCACTTATTCACCACATGCTACTAATTTATTCCTTGTGTTGCTAATTACTTGCACTCAAGCAAAAATGAGAGACAAATAAGTGTTCACACTTCCTGTCTACCAATCACTATATCACTATATCTAAAATGTTGATTTCTAGGGAAACTAAATTGTAGATAACTTTGGAAGGATTAATGATATTTAGACAATTTTGAAAACCATTTATTCTAATCTGTGAGCTATGTCTGTCCACCAATTTGTAATACTGTGAGTCTGTGTAACAGTTTTGAAATTTTAGCTGATATATCTAGCAAAGGACAGAAATAAACGCCACCATTTAGACAATTTTGAAAACCATTTATTCTAATCTGTGAGCTCTGTGAGTCTGTCTGTCCACCAATTTGTAATACTGTGAGTCTGTGTAACAGTTTTGAAATTTTAGCTGGCAAAGGACAGAAATAAACGCCACCATCCATACATAAACTTTGATATTTAAAGGATTAAAGCCAGTCCACACCATCAATTGTCCAATGATCAAATTCAATTGTCTGATTGTCACCGTGACGGCGTGAGTGATTGTGGTCTGATTCGTTACTCTCACATACAAGTAAATTGAAAACTATAAAGATCATAAGTTGCGCGACAAATGCAATTACTATCACCTGTGTCATTTCTTATTACTGTCTTTTGATGTGATTGAGGCATCCTAATCTGGTTACTGGTACCCGCATATAATGATATATATACTGTATTAGTGTATAGATAAGATAGTGCCGTAGAGTAGAGGGCTAGAGGAAACAGGTACAGAAAGCGGTTAATTCAAGTAAATACTTTTCATGTTTTTTTGACAAACAGACGAATACGTCTATCTAGGTAAATTGTTTCTGTGGGATTATAAGAGCACTCGGTTGATATCGCCGTAGACGAGTGCATACAGGACATTACTTACGGGGAAGTGTCTGATTTGTTTTGATTTTCTCGCGCTTCAAACTCGGCGCGCTGGCGGAAGTCTCGGCATAGTCTCGTAACCGATGAGATTTGTATTTTTGTACATCCGGGCGTTCCATCAGGCGCTCGTCGCCCATTGAAGATCAACTGGGCAGTAAGGTGCCTCTTTTCCGCTGATTTCTCGCTTCCAGCGGGGTTGTTTCGGGGATATAACCCCGAAAACACATTTAGTGACTTTTTGTCCGCTCGTTTGAGTATATTGTAATTGCAATTATCAATTGCTTTTATTGCAATACTAGTTTTCTTTTTGTGTACCCGGAAGGGCAACATGGAGTTCTAAAATGGAGTCTCATCGAATCGAAGTAAGTTTGTCTTGGAACGCGACCTTTGGGTCTGTGGGTGGGTTTTCATTTAATGTTAGAGGAGCGAGGAGTGTCAGCGGAAAATATGGACAAGAAGAACTCATCTCGTGCAACATCTGGGGCGGACAGTAAGAAACTTGGTAAGCTCAAATCGTTCCTTGTTCATTGAAGTTTGAACCATCTTTGCCTCGTTACATTTTGACTTTTGTTTTGATTTGGTTTCCCATGGCCATGTGCATGGTATGCGTTATTTCGCAATATTACATTGATTGGATGTATTGTTGTTATTAAGTGGTATGACATGCACTAATATCAATGCCATCTGATAAATGTACTGCTGTGTTATTATATGAATTGCTGTGTTAGTTGACAATACTAGTATTACTAGTATTAGTAGTCAATACGAGTATAATGATAACTGTCACTGTTGTAGGTACCCCAGTAAAATTTTCAAATTATTCCAAACATTAAAATTATAATTTCATTGGAAGCTCCAATGAATCAAAAGCAATATGCTTTTTGAATTTTTAAGATATTCCAAAAATTGAATGAGATATGTGCATTTGAAGTTTGTTGAATTTAAGATTTTTTGTATTAGCTAATGCACTAGAGAAGTGCCTTATTTAGGGCTGTTAAATAGACTAATTATAACAACATTTCCTTGTAGTTTCTTTATTAATGATCCTATCCTGATCAAACTTCACACCAAGGTTCTTCTTCATATACCAAATCACCCCAGCTTATCAAAACTGATATATAAAAATTAGATCACCGGAAAATGTAGGTTTCCATGGCAACCATAATGCAATCACTCCCACCTACAATATGAGTCAACTGTAGCTATTTTTAAATAATGGTCAGATCCTGATGAAATTTCACATCAAGGTTCTTCTTGGTCTGTCAAATCACCTCAGCTTATCAAAACTGATATAAAAAAATTAGATCACAGGAAAATGTAGGTTTCCATGGCAACCGTAATACAATCACTCCCGCATACAATATCAGTCAACTGTAGCTCTTTTTTAATAATGGTCAGATCCCGATGAAATGTCACATTAAGGTTCTTCTTGGTCTGGCAAATCACCTCAGCTTATCAAAACTGATATAAATAAATTAGATCACAGATAAATGTAGGTTTCCATGGCAACCATAAAAATGTTGGTTTCCATGGCAACCGTAATACAATCATCCCCATAACTCCAGTTTCTTTATTAATGGTTTGATCCTGACCAAACTTGACATCAAGGTGATTCAAACAACCAACAATCAAACCCAGATGTAGCAGTCAATGCAGTGTGCCTGTGTGCAGTGTGCCGTGAGTCACTCAACTAGAGAATCCAGTAAAAACAACCAAACCAACATCAAACCAACAACAACCAAACCAAACACAACAAGACACCGTTGATCTAACGACTAACGTAGCCGACGCATCCCTCGACCCTCCCGCGGGGGCCGCGTGTGAGTCACTCAACTAGAGAATCCAGTCAAAAACATCAAACCAACAACAACCAAACCAACAACCAAACCAAACACAACAAAACACCGTTGATCTAACGACTAACGTAGCCGACGCATCCCTCGACCCTCCCGCGGGGGCCGCGCGTGAGTCACTCAACTAGAGAATCCAGTCAAAACAACCAAACCACCAACACCAAACCAACAACAACCAAACCAAACACCACCAAACACAACAAAACACCGTTGATCTAACGACTAACGTAGCCGACGCATCCCTCGACCCTCCCGCGGGGGCCGCGCGTGAGTCACTCAACTAGAGAATCCAGTCAAAACAACCAAACCACAAACACACAACCACCACATCAACCAACAACAACCAAACCACAACACAACAAAACACCGTTGATCTAACGACTAACGTAGCCGACGCATCCCTCGACCCTCCCGCGGGGGCCGCGCGTGAGTCACTCAACTAGAGAATCCAGTCAAAACAACCAAACCAACAACCAACAACAACAAACCACCAACATCAAACCAACAACAACCAAACCAACAACAACCAAACCAAACACCGTTGATCTAACGACTAACGTAGCCGACGCATCCCTCGACCCTCCCGCGGGGGCCGCGCGTGAGTCACTCAACTAGAGAATCCAGTCAAAACAACCAAACAACCAACAAACCACCAACATCAAACCAACAACAACCAAACCAAACACCACCAAACACAACAAAACACCGTTGATCTAACGACTAACGTAGCCGACGCATCCCTCGACCCTCCCGCGGGGGCCGCGCGTGAGTCACTCAACTAGAGAAACCAAACCAACAACAACCAAACCAAACACAACAAAACACCGTTGATCTAACGACTAACGTAGCCGACGCATCCCTCGACCCTCCCGCGGGGGCCGCGCGTGAGTCACTCAACTAGAGAATCCAGTCAAAACCACCAACAACCAAAATCAAACAACCAAACCAACAACCACCAACAACAAACCACCAACAACAACCAAACCAAACACCACCAAACACAACAAAACACCGTTGATCTAACGACTAACGTAGCCGACGCATCCCTCGACCCTCCCGCGGGGGCCGCGCGTGAGTCACTCAACTAGAGAATCCAGTCAAAACAACCAAACCACCAACCAAACCACCAACAACCACCAACATCAAACAAACAACAAACCAACAACAACCAAACCAACAACAACCCAACCCCACCAAACACCATCAAACACCACCAAACACCCTTGATTTAATAACTACTGTACCCGACGCATCCCTCGACCCTCCCGCGGGCCGCGGGGGCCGCGCGTGAGTCAGAATCCAGTCAAAACACCAACTTTTGGCCATCAAATTGTAGAGTTGCGATTCCAGTTAGAGTCAATGTAAGACCAGTTTTAGGAAGATAAAATGCTAAAGTTTCCCATTATGATAGTTAACATGCACTTTCCCGGCAGTCTTAGCTCTGATTTCTGCATCTGAAGACTTGAATGGCTTGGTAAAATGCCTTTCAAATGTCACACAGCACTGAAAATGGTCTCTATCTGTGCCCCAGTCTGTTGTGGTTCAAACCCAGATGTAGCAGTCAATGCAGTGTGCATGTGTTGCACATGTGGTGCCGTTTTCCGACATGACTGGGCTGCTCAGAAAGTCGCTAGAAGTTGTACGAGTTTTATCGCACCGCGACAGTGGCGCTCCCGGCGGATTCCGGGGTACCTAACTGTTGTCATGTTATGACAATAACCGACTACACACATTGACGTCTCATTGCGTAATGGTTTATTTCAGAGCCTCCCAGTCTGCACTGGTCACCCGGCCGCTGGTTCCTTATCGCTCTCTCCCGTCATGTCCCGGTGTGGCGGTTTCAGCTTGTTCCCGTGCTCAGCCGTGTCCCATTGCTTCTGCGCATGCGCAGATTTTGCATCAACTCGGGTCACCCGAGCCACTTATTGGCGCATGTGCACATCCTACAAACTCAGGTCGAATAATCGAATACGCTTCTCCGTGCTCGGGTGAACAATTTTTTTCTTCTTTTTTTAATAACCGATAAAACTACAGCAAAATAGGATTTAAAGTATTTTATGATGGCCTAGTTTAGCTATAGTTCCATTTCATTAATCTAAGTTATTCTTTTTTTGCACACGGCACATGTATTTGTCCACTCCACTCGCCGTGTTCTATTTGAAATTCTGACGACTCGGATGACCCGAGTCGCCCGGGTAGTGTTAATCGATTACGGCCATGCTTATTAGATTCTGACGCATGCGCAGAAGCGAGGTACACGTCTGAGCACGGGAACAGGCTGAAACCGCCACACCGGCTTAGCACATACATAACATCTCCCTTTCAATAACAACAAATACAAAATACACGTACAATTACAATGTCAAAATATTACAACTGATCAATTTAACACAGTCCCACTCTCTGCTTCCACGCATCTACACCGCCTACTGCGATCAGGATTATGAAGCAATGATCAGTATCTGCCGAAGTCCGACGCCATATATTATAGTGTCACAAATATTAAATACAAAAAATAATTTGAGGTGGGGGGCATTTCTCAGGTCAGACAGGTACGCTAAACAAGTTTTATTTTTTTTATCTGGCCTATCTAGGTATGATCAAAGACCCTATAATACTAAGACGGCTCACTCAGTCTGTACTGTGTAATCAAAATGATCAAACGCACCACTTGGTGTCAGGGATGAAAGATCTCCGCGATTTCGCGGATTTCCGGGATTTTTCCTGTAGCTTTGAGTGTATACTAATACATTGTGCCCGTCCTGATATGACCTTAGATGTTGCCAGGACGTAAAACTCCAACACCCAACCTACCAATACGTTATTTTACTAATATGTGGTGCAAACGCCGCAGCACTAGCAGCGTATACTAGTCAACCTATATTGGTTCTCACAGTCAACACCAGGTGGCAGCACCACACTATATGCTTCTATCGCCGCAGCACTATCAGCGTATACCGATATGTGGTGGAAACGCCGCAGCACTAGCAGCGTATACTACCAATACATGCTTCAAACTGCGCAGCACTATCAGCGTATACCAATATTTATGAAACCTGACTTCCGGGAATTTTCAGGGATTCCCTGACAATGCTAAGCCTATGGGAGAATATCAGCATTTCGGTTTTTTTCCCCGGAGACCACTTTCATCCCTGTGGTGTGCTGGCTGTTCTCTTGGTTAAACAGTTGCTATATTATATGTATTAATGTCTATATGAATGTGAAAGATGTGGGATGATAGCGATGATCATGCTGATGAGGATGTGTATTTGTTCATAGCAATTTCATATTGATGTGTATTATTACTTATCTATCTCATGTATAATATAATTGTATGTGTTTACATGTGAAACACCAACCAGCAGCTGGGCTGATCAAACCCACCACAAGGTGGCACTGCGAAATTTACATTACCATGAGAGAGAAGGGAGTGAGCCGTCTTAGTATTATAGGGTCTATTATAGGGTCTTTGCTACGACTGAATATTTATTGCAGTTGGTTGTGCAATGCAAAACTTGTGGCCTTCCCAGTGGCAGCAGCCAAGAGTAGGCTACCTAAAATAACGACGCGCTCAGTAGAATACTCCTTGGTGTTTGCAATGTGCAATTCAGTTGTCGAGTGTTGTGGATTTTTAATGTTTAGTTCATTATCAGAAACCACGAGAATAGTTATTTCAACATTTACATAAATCAAGAATAGTTCCTGCTATTTTACCAGTAGAAAATGGGTGCGTTTAGAGCCGTGTTTACACGGGAAATTGTGAAGCGAATTAGACAAAGCGATTCATATGAAGCGAAGTAGCGGCGCGTTTACACGAAGCGAGTTTGAAAGTGTTTTGGCGCCGGCAACAAGCAGCCTTAGTTCTGCCTGTAGCCGGCGAGCACTGCTATTTGTTTACTTTACACTCGGCGATTCGACGCCTATGCAGCTGCTACGTTAATATCGCTTTTAATTTAGGGTTAATTTAATTAAATTTCATTATTTGAGTATGTAATTCTGTTAAATATGATCACATTCAATAGATTTCGGCCTAATCGGGCCCTAACACTGCCAGGTACCAGCGATTAGTTACTGCTCCCCCTGTTTCCGGCACGCACTACTATTTTATAGTACCGCCGCCCAGGAACCAGCTGAAATCGCTTCATATAAACCACCTAGCCAGGCGGATTACAATAAGCGAATTATATGAAGCGAATCAGCCCTAATACGCTTCAGTGGCGCGTTTACACGGCGAATCTGAGGCGAACTAGGCAAGGCGATTTATATGAAGCGAATTAACTTCTCCGTGTAAACACGGCTTAGGTCACAATCTAACTGTTTTAGTATTCCTCCAATCATCAGACCATGTCCGTGGTTAGTTGAGTGTTTATCTAGATGTGAAGGTAAGTTTTTTTTAAGTTTCAATTAATGCTACACGTTTGTGTTGGTCCTATTTGATTTTTTTAGTGAAATGTCATGCTTGAGTTTGAGAATTGCTTACATCGACACAAACCCTGTGTTTTCTCGGAAGATAATTTGAAGAAGGAAAATCTTTTCTAATATTTTCCGCATGCAATGTTTTCTCTTTTTTTCCATCAAGAAAGTTGGTTTGATAATACTAGTCATGAGTTGTGGCTAGAGTCGGAATTAATTCTATTATACTGTACGTTTTATTTAGTTTATTTCCAAATATAGCCTATATGTTGAATTCACAGTGTTTTCTTTTCTTTAAAAACAAATAGGTTTTGTTATTCTATCATTTAATAGTAACCCTAATTTATATATAATGAGCCTGTCTCAAAGGGTGATAAGTAATATGGGACAAAACTTTGTCCATTGTAACGATCAACATACTATCTGCTTAGGCATTTACTCAGGATAAACTGATTTGTTTTTTACATGGTTTTTCATTATCCCAATAGAATATATATTGATTTGAAACAAATGTCCTTGTGTTTTCAGTGTAACCGTTTCTGTGCTGTTTTGTGTCAATCATTAAGCTGTACAAAACCAAAAAAAATGGTAGAATGTTGGCTTCACGTGAGGAAGGTTGGGAGTTCGGTTCGGGTCGAGTCAAATCAATGACTTTAAAATTGGTACTTGTCGCTTCCTAGCCTGGCGCTCAGCATTAATAGGATAGGGCGAGGACTGGTTATTGCAGTGTCAGGATAATGTGACTGAATGGGATATCTGATTTCCCAGTGGGGCAGCACTATAAAGTCTCCATGAGTGTGCACTGACACAAGCCGGTATCCATCTTGATATGACCTTAGATGTTGCCAGGATGTAAAACACCAACAACCCTAATTTATATGAATAATATTTTAAACAATATTTCAGACAACAACTGCAATAAAAATGGTAAGTATGGGCGCCGTCGGGAACCGACCACTGCAGCCCGGCCGCGCAATGAGCAAGGTTGTGCGAGACGTCCCTTCACCCAGAAGACTGGAGGCTTTGATAAACGCCCCAGATCTAGGGGTCATGGCAATGGAAGGAAGACGGAAGAGGTAAGTTTGAATCAGAAAAGGTTGTGGTTATTAGGGGGGGGGGTCGTTATATATTTAAAGCTACATGGTATAATGAAAACATCAAATTTTCAAAACCAAAACAATTATCTAGATTTAATTTTACATAACTAACTTAGATACTGGTGCACTTATTAAACATTTGTTGTCATATCATGTATCATTGTTGACATAATTAACATACAGGGGCAACAATAACTATTTGGCTTACTAAGAAAAATAATTAATTATTAACAATGTAACATGGAAACCAAATATGTGGTGCCCAGTTTCAGAGAACACCCCATATATATATATTTTACCTCGGTACAACGCCTCGGCTAATCGAGGCCGAGGGAGAAGGAAGCAACATCCGGGTTCAGCAATTAGCATATTCCGCTCATAACTGGAGGAACGTTACGAGCAGCTCAGCAGTTTTCACACGGATTACTACTCTTTCTACTGTAAGTACTGGAACATAAACTGACAAGATTGTTTATGAATACATATAGCACACGCTCATAGACTTGTTGTTGAGTTCTTATTTGCTAATAAGTAATAATCTCAAGCGTGGTGTTTAGCCGGTGCTGTAGATTGAGGCATCCATTTTATTTTTGCCGCCCATTGCCGAACGGAGAGACACGTTGACTGGAGTCATTTCGTCGCTTAGATAGTTATTGCCGCCCGTTGCCCAACGGAGAGACATGTTGGCTGGAGCCATTTCGTCGTTATGATAGTTTTTTCTAAGGCGTACCTCCGAGTATCATAATATTTTCTCCAACTTGTTGGCGTCGTAGCCACAGGTGGGAGAAGTCTATGGTACAGAGAGTGTGGGCGTGACCTACACTGGTCCCGCCCCGCGTTGGTATCGGCTCGCTTGCGACCGTTATATACCTCCGATGCTTTAGCTTACTCACGCCTGGGTTAATAACTGGTGTAAATACAGTTTTATTACCCCTGTAAGACCACCTGGCCTCCTAGTACTGTTCCACTGGTTCAGTTTACTTGAGTTGTGGGTTTAAAACGCCTTTTGGTTGTTTTCAGACCCTTCAGGATGGCCACGAAGCGGGGTGACAAGGGTGCACCTCATACCCTCAGTGAGGGGGACGCGGCGTCGGGACGCCAGTCAGCCGGGTCACGTGATCGTTCCCCTGAGCCGGGACCCTCGCAGCTAGCGGCCAACGAGCAGATGGTCAAGCTCATACGCGAGCAGCTGCAACAGCTGCTCCCTACACCCAAAACGTCAACAAAAGCAGATGCCTCCCAATCCGAACTATCGGAGTGGGAGGATCTGTCGGACCAGCCTACTACCGACTCGGAGGTGGCCTTGGGGCGCAAACGAAAGCACCCCAAAAAGTACTCGTCTGGCGGAGATGAGTACTACAAGGCCAGGAACAAGGTCCGGAAGGTAAAAAGGACAAAGAAGAAGTCCAAATCAAAGAAGAAGAAGTCGAAGTCTTCTTCCTCTGACTCCTCTGGTCATTCGACTACCACGGAGTCAGTCGGATGACCCACATCCCGGTACCTTTGCCAACATCACTGTAAAGGTGGCAAGGAAAATCAGGACGGTCAAGAAGCGGCGAATCAACACCTGCACGCTCCTGAGAAAGAATGTCAGAGGTCACTTTGACACCTTCAAACCCGCAGAGACTCTGACAAAGCTCGCGGAGGAATATACGGGCATCAAAGGGATTCCCGAGGCCACCATCAAAGAGATGGACGAGGACGTGACAATGAGCGAGGACAGGAAAAAGTTTGAGACCTGTCTCCATACCGTACATAAAGGAGTCCTGGTGGCACTGCGGCAATCATGCCGGTGGCCAACCGAATGATGACCGGGAATAAGTTCACCACGGTTACTAAAGACATGAACGCGGCTATCGCGTCGTTAACTGCGACGAGCAATTTCTTGTCGTACAGGCGTTTCGAAAATGTGTTCAAGTCCGTTACCACCGACGCTGGCAAACAAGTTGCCCGCTCCAAAAAGGTCGTCGACAACGACGGGAAAGAGTTTACTCTTTTCTTGGCGCCTAAACCCATCAAAGGCAAGCCGCTTGACCACAGCAAAATGTTTGGAGGGCAGCTACAATACCTGTTCAAACAGGTAGAAACTCAAGCGAAGCAATCCAAACACCTGGACGGGAAGAAGGATTCCAATGTCGCTAAGTTTAAGAAATCCAGATCGGATTTTCGAGGAAGGCGGACCGGCCAGTCGACCAACCGCTTCGGCAGCCGCGACTACGGCTATCAACCAAGGGGACGCGGCCAGAGGAACCAGTACGGCTGGAACGACGGCAACCGCCCCTTCAGGAGAGACAACCCTCCCCAGAAGCAGTTCCCCAAACCAGGCAACAAGTAGAGCCTGAGGAGCAACCCAGTGTAAGCCCTTTTTGTGCTGGCAATGTCTCTAATCACATTATGAACTGGGAACAACTGACTCATGATCAGTCAGTTCTCGATATTGTTAGAGGAGTTTTCATTCCTTTTACACAAACGCCTTTACAACATAAAGTCCCTTTCCCCTACCGCTTAACGCAACACGAAAAACTAGCGTTAGACATAGAAGTAAACAAATTTCAATCAAAAGGTATCATTACTACCGTCCAACATACAGAAGGGGAATATATCTCAAATATCTTCTCAAGGCCCAAACCTAATGGCGACATTAGAATGATCCTTGACTTAACTATTCTAAATACTTTAGTTGAATATAAGCACTTCAAAATGTTTTCGTTAGAAACAGCCCGTGACCTAGTAAGCCAAGGCTCGTGGCTCGCAAGCGTAGACCTCAAAGACGCTTACTATACCATACCGATTTATGAGGCCCATCGAAAATTTCTTCGATTTTTGTGGCAAGGCCAATTGTACCAATTTACATGCTTGCCAAATGGCCTCGCCTGTGCTCCACGTTTATTTACAAAGCTACTTAAACCAGTATTTGCGGAAATGGCCAAGAAAGGCCATGTCATGTTTCCATATATTGATGACTCGTTTATTGTGGCACGCACAAAGAACGATTGCTTTTTAGCCATAAATGACTTATGTGATACATTAACCCACTTGGGGTTTTTCATTCATGCAACCAAATCGGTTCTACAACCAACATTCCTATTAAAATTCTTGGGTTTCTTTATTAATACAAAAGAAATGACAATCTCCCTAACATCAGACAAGATTGAAAAATTTAGTACTACAGCCTCTGACCTTTTAAACATAAAACGACCAAAAATAAGGCAAGTCGCAGTACTCATTGGCCTAATGGTGGCTTATGCGCCAGCCGTATTATACGGAAAAGCACATATTAAATCCCTCGAAATAGATAAAAATATCGCGCTCAATAAAGCTAAGGGAAATTTCGAATGCCAAATGACCATCTCCAAAGCAGGACATGATAACATCCAATGGTGGATGGAACATTTATTTAATTCCCATAATCCCATCCGTATGGAAGAGCCCAACACAACAGTTACAACTGATGCGTCACTAGAGGGGTGGGGTGCCCACAGAGGAAATGAAGCTACTGGGGGCCGCTGGGTAGATAACGAAATAGAAGATCATATAAACGTCCTAGAATTAAGAGCCATCTACCTAGGACTTACAAGCTTAGTAAAAATAGATAAACTTACCGTCCAAGTTTTAACTGATAATACTACCGCAATGGCATACATCCGTAACATGGGTGGGACAAAGTCCACAGCTTGCAACGAGATAGCAAAACTCATTTGGGATTGGGCAGAAAAACAACATGTTTGGATTACAGTAGCTCACATCCCAGGTAAACTAAATACATTGGCCGACAACAAAAGTCGCCATTTTCATGACCATTTAGAATGGTCCCTCAGCCCGAACATATTTCTAGCCATTTGTCAGGAATGGGGCTTGCCAGACATAGACCTTTTTGCCTCACGTAAAAACAAAAAACTTGATAAATATGTATCCTGGCACCCAGAACCACATGCGTGGCGAGTGGATGCTTTTTCCCTCACTTGGAATAACGCATTTTATTATTTTTTTCCACCATTCAGCTTGGTCAGCAGAGTAGCCAGAAAGATCAGGCTAGACAAGACCCATGCGGTATTGATAGTACCAGACTGGAACACTCAGCCCTGGCGGGCCATAGTCGAATGGGAAGCAAAGAAGGTTTTAAAATTCCCAAGAGGGCAGGAAAACCTACAACATCAAGGAAAAGTGACGACACAAGGGGACGTGTCAACAACCCCCCTACTGGCATTCCTTTTCTAAGGGCGTATTTACCAAAATACGGCCTAGATAAAATCACCCAAGAAAGGTTGATTTCACATGCCTGGAGACCAGGAACTGTAAAAATGTATACTACTTACCTTAGGAAATGGGGAGTACATTGTTTAATATATAAGGTTAAACCAATGGCCCCCAAGGTTGCTCAAGTAGGCCGTTTCCTCCGCATGTTGGAGGATGATGGGCTGGGATATGGGGCTATAAATGCAGAGCGCTGCGCACTCTCCATCATTGTGCCAAGAATCGAAGGACAAACCATTGGCAAACATGAAGTAATTCATTGGATCATGAGAGGGATCTATGAAAGGAACCCCCCAAAGCCGAAATATAGTCGGTTTTGGGATGTTTCAACGGTGTTTAAACTCTTCCAATCCTGGCCGGAGAATAAATGGCTCACGGTCCAAAAGTTAGGCTATAAATTAGCAGTATTATTGTTGCTAGTTACAGGACATAGAGGACAAACTATTGTAGCCCTTTCTTTGCAAGGCCTTGACATTGACAAAAAAGAGGCCACGTTTGATTTAAACGTTCTGTTAAAATCTAACAGGACAGGAGATTCTCTCTCATCTATTCATTTAGATAGCTTCCCACAGGATAAGAAGCTTTGTTTAGTTTCAGCCATTAGAACATACATATCCAAGACAAAGGGAATACGGAATTCCAAACAACTCTTAGTGAGTTTTATCAAGCCACATAAAGCCATTTCACGTGACACACTAGCCAGATGGACTATTATAATACTCAAGTTGGCTGGCATTGATACGGAACGTTATGCTTCGCATTCCACAAGGGGTGCTATGGTGTCCAAAGCCAGGAAGTTAGGAATCTCGGTTCGCAGAATCCTAACCCACGCCGGCTGGAAGACGGCCAAGTCGTTTGCCAAACATTACAACAAACGGCTAGAGAAACCAAGCGGGGTGGCAACCCGCCTACTCACCAACTAACAAGAACCGGTGAGATGTACAAACTTTGTTTTACTACTGATACATACATGTTCATCAGATAATTGGGGATAAAAATGAGGCTACGTGAAGGTCTCCCTCGGCCTCGATTAGCCGAGGCGTTGTACCGAGGTAAAATAGTATAGTTATACGAATCTTACCTGGGTACAGATGATGGATAACTCTTGTTTTTCCGAGGTACAAGCCTCGGGTGATCGTGGACTAGGGCCCACCCGCCACACCCTGCCACGATCATCACTGTCGCTTGTGCCAAAACGAGAACATCAGATTTCCATCATTTAAGCTCATTTTTATCCTGAATAATTAGGTGAAGATTGCTGAACCCGGATGTTGCTTCCTTCTCCCTAGTCCACGATCACCCGAGGCTTGTACCTCGGAAAAACAAGAGTTATCCATCATCTGTACCCAGGTAAGATTCGTATAACTATACTATATATATCTCTTTAAAAAAATTTTTTAATTTAGAAGCGATGTCCTGCATTTAATTAATTCCCATTATTTTGAGGAATCAGATTCTGCTTATCACGTACTGGGTATAGAGATACATAGATAGATAGATAGATATTTTGAGCTGATGAGTTATTAGAACATTATGGCTATGCGCTGTAAAGTACCTAAAGGCTCATGATGTCTATGCCAGATAGGCAATAATCTTCGAGATTTTTTAACAAGAAATTGCAGCCAGAAGTGTGTCAAGCCACGTGAATGATATAAATGGTAGCGGTGTTTTTGGTTTAATTCCCGCCTATCCTGCTCATCAGGTGATCTGCGAGTATGGGGCTGAGATCGGCTCAGCCCTTAGAACTGGCGCAAAGAAAACCAACCTGAACCACCTGCTCAACTTCACGTATGAACCACGTGGGCAGCAGGCTGGAAGCCGTGGCCGCAGTCTGGGCAGCTGGACAGGCCGCAACAACTGGGGTAGCCATGGCAAGAGTGTCAAGTATAACAAGGAGCAGTTTTTGCAAGCAAAGTAAGTATGTCAAGGATGAAAGATATGTGTATTTTTGCCGATTTCAACGATTTTCTTATATGGCAGATAGATCCTGGTCCGAACGGGGTCT
The DNA here is from genome assembly GCA_030323885.1 of Branchipolynoe longqiensis. Lineage (NCBI taxonomy): Eukaryota > Metazoa > Annelida > Polychaeta > Phyllodocida > Polynoidae > Branchipolynoe > Branchipolynoe longqiensis. The sequence goes on from CM059195.1 coordinate 54,856,800, forward strand.
GAAAAGTCTTGAACTTCATTTACCTCATCTCATTTCAAAGCCTTGAATTAGTCTTGAAAAGCCTTGAATGTAACCTATTTTTGGTAATTAATCTAGAAAAGCCTTGAATTTCATTAAACTATCCCTACTGATCTAAATTAGTTTGAATTCGCCATCGTAGTTTTTTTCACTTTCATCCCTGCCTGTCTTACAATATGGGTCATTTGACATGTATGCTGTTTTACAAGTGTCATATGCCACAGGACATGAGTGAAAAGCGGTGATAATTATGTTAACCTTATTGTTTGACAGCTGCCAGTTTGTTGTGAAAGATGGACGTGATTACCAGACTTATGTCGCCGACCCCGACACGCTGGTAGACTGGGACCTCATTGAGCAAGTGGTAAGTACAGGGTCCGCATGGGGCCTGGCAAGTCTTGAACTTCATTTACCCCATTTCAAGGCCTTGAAAAGCCTTGAATTTAACCTATTTTTGGTGATTAGTCTTGAAAAGCCTTGAATCTAACCTATTTTTGGTAATTAGTCTTGAAAAGCCTTGAATTTCATTAAACTGTCCCCACTGATCTAAATTAGTCTGGTTGTCATTCGCCATTCTTGCTTTTTTTTCCCTGAAATCCAAATGAAAATAGTCTTGAATTCCTTTTTTTTTTTTTTAAACAGCATTGGATTAGCCTTGAATTCCATATCTTTACATGTTTACGGACCCTGCGAATCCCAGCTGAGTCAAGCCAATTACTTACCAAATTTATATTTACGGGGAAGGACTGGTTAGCTCAGTGTCGGGATAATGTGACTTAGAGGGAAATTGGGTCATGGTGCTGGTGGCCTCATCTCCCAGTGGGGCAGCACTATAAATTCATCATGAGTGTGCACTGTTACAAGTCAGTACCCATCCTGCTATCACCATGTCCTGTCAGTCATCAGGGTTACAAAACAAACTCAACACTAATCAAAGGAGCCATTACAGCATTAATAAATTAATTTGTACACCTCTATAATATCATCATAAGAACTGGTACCTTCCCAGAAACTGGAAACTAGCCACTGTCACATCAATACCCAAAAATAATAACTCTAACTTAAGCCTGCAGTGGGCTACGACTAATATCCATTCTCCCTCACCTAGGAAAAGTCATGAAAGCAAATATTACATGATCAGATCAAAGAATTGTGAGTTCCGTGATATATGGGTCATTCTCTAAAACTGGGCACTAAAGTGTGACATAGAAACCAAAAGTGAAAACCTTCCAAATAATAGCAGACATATTTGCATGTCAGAGTTGAAAAAATGTATTTCACTTTTTTATTTAGATCTTATACAAATTAAGCAATACATTAATATCACTCGTGTAACGTGAAAATCAGACACATCCAGAACATCATTTTAACATTTGATTGTTTACCGTTAAGCAAACAAGGTTATGTCTTACAAGAAAAGAGTGGACAAAAAGTTTTGCTAAATATATGTCAATGTGTAAAGTTTCACTCTTTTTGCTTTAGCACAAAATCATATAAGTATGCGTTTGATTTCTTTTGTGGCAAATTAAGCAATACATTAATATCACTCGTGTAACGTGAAAATCAGACACATCCAGAACATCATTTTAACATTTGATTGTTTACCGTTAAGCAAACAAGGTTATGTCTTACAAGAAAAGAGTGGACAAAAAGTTTTGCTAAATATATGTCAATGTGTAAAGTTTCACTCTTTTTGCTTTAGCACAAAATCATATAAGTATGCGTTTGATTTCTTTTGTGGGCTAGATTAAATATATTTAGTATTGCTAACATACTTAATACACAGAGGCTACAATAATTATTTGACTTGCAATCAATGAAAGAACGAACTAATTATAAGCACCGTAATGTGGGAACCAAATATGTAGTGCCCAGTTTGATAGAATAACCCATAACCTTAGAGGTTGCTAGGATGCAGAGCAACAAACAAAATGCTGTTTTTATTATTTGTAGCGTATCATGAGCCATGAGGTTCCGTCGTGCCCGATCTGCCTGTATCCACCAACGGCGGCCAAGATCACCCGGTGTGGTCATATCTACTGCTGGCCGTGCATGCTCCACTATCTCTCACTCGGTGAGAAGTCCTGGAGGAAGTGCCCCATCTGCTATGAGGCTGTCCACGACACAGACCTCAAAAGGTGCGTTTAGCTTCCACTCAGCGTGCCGCGTAGTTTGGAGAGTCCGAACGGGGCCTGGTATGTCTCGAAAAGTCTTGGAACTTCATTTGCCCCATTTCAAGGCCTTGAAAGTGTTGAATTTAAACCTATTTTGGGTAATTAGTCTTGAAAAGCCTTGAATCACATTAAACTGTCTCCACTGATATAAATTAAATGGATGCAATTTAACTTTTTTTCTCTATCTATTTTTTTAACACCCTTGAAAGTGCTGGGAAAAGCCTTGGAATGTTATCATGACAAAGGTGTATTGCACCCTGTGTGGTGTGAATTTGCATAATCACTAGGCGATACTTGCATTCTGACTCAGTGTGATATTTCTGGCGACACCTGCTTACACTGTCGGTGATATGAGCATGATAAAGCTGCTTCGCAGGGAACGCTGCTCAACATATGCCATCCTGATCAAGCAGTGCCAGACCAGACGGGATTGCCGAATGAGTTAGAGCGTCCGTCTCCCCTGTTGGTAGATCGTGGGTTCGAACCCTGGTCGAGTCAAACCAATGACTTAAAAATTGATACTTGTTGCTTCCTAGTCTGGCACTCGGCATTATTAGGATATGTCAAGGAGTGGTTGGCTCAGTGACAGGATAATGTGACTGAGTGGGATATCAGGTCATGGTGCTGGCAGCCTGGTCTTCCAGTGGGGCAGCACTACAAAGTCACCATGAGTGCGCACTGTCGCAAGTCGGTACCCGTCCTGATATGACCCTATATGTTGCTAGGATGTAAAACAACAACAAACAGACAATCAAGCAGTAGCGCCCCCTTACGGGCAAGGCTAGGTTTGAAGGAGTGGTGTGGAGTATGGACGGCGTTGTGGGTTGGCGGGGGGTTGGAGCGGTGGTGAGGTTAGATATGTCAGTTCTCTGCGCCCCCAACAATGACAGTAAAAGACTGCCTATGTGCCCATTCAACCCACTGTTCCTATAATAGTACTCACCATTTACAAGTCCCGCTTGATGTGGTGTGATGTGAATCTGCAGAATCATTAAGCGATACTTGCATTCTCACTCAGTGTGGTAGGCCTTGCGACACCTGCTTACACGGTCGGCGATGTGATCACGATGAAGCTGCTTCGCAGAGAACGTGGCTCAACGTATGCCATGCCAATCAAGCAGTGGCGCCCCCGTGAGGGCAAACCCCACAACGTGGCCGACCCGGTCGACCTGTGCTACGCCAAACTGCTCGTTGCGAACACTAGCCAGGTGCAGAGGATAATCGACATGGAAAAAAGTGATCTTGAGGTGAAGAAAATCGAGGACGGCGATGTAAGTGCCACCTTGAATTTGATATTGCGTAAGATATGTGAAAATCTGTCATTTATAGCTTCAGTAAAACCTAGCCAGGTGCTCGGCATTATTAGGATACGGCAATGACTTGTTGGCTAAGTGTCAGGATAATGTGACTCACTGGGATATCAGATCTTTTTTTTTTTTTTTTTTTTTTTTTTTTATTGAGGCTGTATTTATACTGTCCATAGCATATAAGCCTGGGTATTCAGGCTTGTTTTCAAAGCTGGCCAGCTGTAGTGTTGGTGTTGTCTTATCACACAGTAGCTGCTGATAAGGTATTTGATTGCCTGTATTTCAGTAGCAGATAGATAGTTGGTTGGTCTGGTTAGTACTATAGTAGTCTATGTTAATTTTTTGGGATTTTCTTGGCATATATGTGCTTTATTTTTTCTACTCTTATTTCTAGACTAGCCTACTCCTATTTACATATCATAGGCTTGTACGCAGCTGTGAGGTGTGTTATCTGGGTGCTTTTGGTATGGTTACCTTCCATTGGGCGTCTCGCTGGTGGCCGTGACATGTATCACCTGCCCTTTTGCGGTGCAGCTTAGTTGGGGGTTCCTAGCCTTATTTTGCACAGATATTTTTTGTATGTTTTTAGGTCAGGAATTTGTCATTCCTTTACTGTTTGGGCATTCCACACCGTGGCAGCCATTTCTAGCGTGCTTCTCTCGTGAGCTTTTATTTGGCTTCTGGTCTGCTTTAGTAGTGGCGCATTATTTGCTCTAGTTGCCCTTTGTGGTTTTGTTAGGAGTTTATTGTCCTGACTATAGCTGTATGCTAATGTTTTCAGATGAATTATTCTCCTATTTTCTAGCAATTTTACTTTGGTTCTTTTGTGTATGTCGTAGGTGGGGTGCAGCTTGTCTACTCTGAGGCAGATTTTCAGGGCTCTGTTCTGTAGTGTTTGCAGTTTTTTTTAGAAGTTCTTTCTTTGCACCCATGTAGTTTACATCTCCATAGTCAAAATAGGGTAGCACCATGCCCTTGAAGATTTTTATTGCCATTTCTTGTGTCATGTAGTCTCTTAGCTTTGCAAATAGCCACAGTTTGTGGTTTACCTTTTGGACAATTTTGTTTATACATAGGTTGTAGTTTAGTTGGCTGTCCAACTCAAGGCCTAGGTATTTGGAATGGTCTACATTTTCTAGTGTTTGGCTTCCTAGCTTACAGTGTAGTTTTCTTTCTGGCATTTGTTTATGCGAGAAGAGAACTGTTTTTGACTTGCTTGTGTTGATGGTTATTTTGTTGGACTCACACCACTCATCTAGTTTTAGTAGGAGCTTGTTTAGTTTAGTTATTACCTCCTCTTCTGTGGTGCCGTTTGCATATATGACTGTGTCATCTGCATATAGTTGGAGGCATTCGGTTTGTAACCATTTTTCAAGATCGTTTATGTAGATTATAAAGAGCAGTGGCCCTAGCACTGACCCTTGGGGTACACCACATGTGACAGGTTGGTAGTCTGATAGTGTATTGTTTATTTTTGTTCTCTGTTGCCTGTCTTTCAGGTAGCATTTTATCCAGTCCATAGTGTTGGATTTTATGCCCATGGATTCTAGTTTTTCCAGTAGTATGTTATGGTCTACTGTATCAAATGCTTTGCTGAAGTCAATGAAGGCTGCTCCAACTAATTGTTTTTGGTTCATTGACGCCAATATGTCATTTGTTAGGTTAGCTATTGTTTTAGATGTGGAGTGCAGTTTCCTGAAACCTCCTTGTCTTTCGATTAGTATATTGTTTTTTTCCAGGTGTTCATTTATGTGTCTATGTAACACTTTTTCAATGAGCTTGCCTGGGGTTTGAAGAATCGATATTGGCCTGTAGTTTCCCATGTTTTGTTTGTCTCCACTTTTGTGGATAGGGGTAATGGTTGCCATTTTCCAGGCTGAGATAAAATGCCCCTGTTCAAAGGAGATGTTGAATAGGGCGACTATAGTGGCTGGGATGGCTTGGAGTGCCTCTTTCAGCATTTTGGTTGGTATTTCGTCTATTCCACTTGGTTTATTTGTGTCTATGTCATTTATTAGTTTTTTTACTTCTATTATATCTGTTTTGCAGGTGGGGATTTCATTCTTCACAGTTCCTGATCTATTTTCCCACCTTTTTTTAAATTTTCCTGACAGCGTTTGTCCTATTGTGGCAAAGTGCGTATTCAGTTTGTTTGCTGCATCTTTGTCTGAGAGCATTGTCCCTTCGTTATCTTGGAAGTTTGTGTGCTCTTCTTTGTTATTTTTGGGGAATAATAGGTCTACATTCTTCCAAAATCTGTTTGTATTGCTTCCCCAGTCTTTGTCCTGCTTTATTATGTATTTCTTTTTTGCTGTTCTCACAGCTTTGATAGAGTGGTTTCTGGCAATATGGTAGGCCAGTTTGTCTTCTATAGTTTCTGTGAGCTTTGCTTTATTACCCAGTTTACTTTTGGCTATGATGAGCGTTAGCAGGTCATTGTCTACCCAGGGGTCCTGGTTTTTTTGTATTTTTATTTTCTTAATGGGGCACATCTCGTCAGCTGATTTTCTTATTTCTGCGATGAAGTTGCCCCAATAGATATTAACATCATCTCTGTTTTGTGTGATGTTGTTTATGTTTTGGTGCAGATGATTTTTTAATGCATCTTCTGAGTAGTTTTTTAGGGACCTGCCCATCTTGTGCTTTTTAGTTTTTTCCTTGTTACATATATATTAGCTCATGATCACTTATACCCCAGCTCCTGGTGCCCCATTTAGTGGCGTGGTTTGAGTTGGTTAGTATTAGGTCAATTGTTGTGCTATTTTTACTTAGCCTTGTTTTTTCAGTGATGAGCTGTTGTAGGCCTAAGATTTTGATTGTGGTTTGCAGCATTAGTTTGTTTTTATCATTGCTGTTGTAATTTACATTAAAGTCTCCTAGTATGAAGATTTCTGCCGTTGTCAGTTTTTTTATGGTGTTTATGCTCTTCTCTAGGGCTTCAATGAAGAGTTCAATTTCCCCTGATGGAGGTCTGTAGAGGCTTGCTATGGCTATATTTGCTTGCTTTTCATTTTTTATTAGGCACCATAGTAGTTCAATGTGTTCATTTGATAAGTTAGCTGTTATTAGTGCTTCAGGATCTAGAATTTTGGTGTCTTTGCAGTAAAGGGCAACACCTCCACCCTTTTTTGTTTGGTTTAGTGTGTTATTTTGCTGCCTATCATTGCATACAAGCCTATATCCATCTATGTTGAGGGTGTTGTTTTTGTGGTTGTCAGTGAACCATGTTTCTGACAGTGCCAGTATGTCCAGATTTTCTCTTTTTAGGTGTATTTTTATTGTGTCGATTTTGTTGGATGCACTCTGGCAGTTTAGGTGGGCAAAGTGTGTGCCCCTCCCCAGCTTGCATTCAATTTCTTCTACCATATATATTTGTGCTTTTCGGTGAGTGGTTGCTTGATTTCGCGAATTTTACTTTTTAGTTTTAGTTAGATTGAGTTTGTGTGTGTGTGTGTGGGGGGGGGGGTGCTGGTGCATGCAGCACACGCATCTCCCTCTGGTGGGTAGTTGTGTAAGTCACTGCACTTATTACCTGTTTTGTGTGGAGGATGGCATATTTTTAGTAAAGCGTGTTAGTGAGATAGTAGTAAATTTGTGATATTCATGGTTTGGAGCCCTGGTTCCTTTCCCAGTTCTCCCCGATGCTCTTGAACAGCCTGGCAGCGACGTATCCTGCATAATCCTCATTGTAGTGGATTCCGTCAGTCATGCCAATGCCATACCGTGCCGACGTCTGAACATTTGTATAGTTTTATTTATTCCTTATTTATATTTTTCCTTTTTATTTGTTGGCATTTGTCAGGGTTTCCTTGACTTTTTGGAGGATGTCCCCCATTTTATTTTTGTAACCTGGTTTTATCGTTTCTCCTTCACTGGCGCTGTCCAGGTACCTTCCTGAGCCCCAGTATGGGCACTTTGTGCATTCCCTGAATGCATTTCCAGGGGCATTTATTAGCTTTTCTTTTAGCTCAATGATTTGTGTGAATTTTGCGTGGACGATATCCTCCAGCACTTTTTCATTTGTTTTGCACCATTCTGGTGATCTCCATATTTTTTTTGCCATTGCTTTTATTGTGTATGGGTTGTCCGTGTTTTCGATCATTCTCATTATGTCATGTTTATCGTGATATTTGGCCATTATTGAGCAGTAGTATTGCTCGGCCGAGGTGTACTTTTTCCCATCCTTTCCTGTGACTTCGCATTTGTACAGGTTACTAAAGGGGGAGTTGTGGCCTTGGAACGACACTCCACAGGGGTGTTCCCTTGTTGCACCCTTTTCTGGTGTGATCTCTTGAATCTCAATCTCTCCGAACTCCTTGGGTGTGTAGGTTTTCCCATTTATTTCTATGTTACACCCTTTCATTTTGATCGATTTTATTTTGTCACTTTTGGTCTCGAGTGCAAGTGTGTACATTTGTTGTACTGTTTTTTCACTCAGCATTTCCTTTTCTGTCCTTACTGGTCTTATTGTGACTTTATTGTAGTCTTTTTTGGCCTGGAGTGTTTTTTTCTTCTGGAAGAGTTCTTTTTTTTGCGACTCTTTCTCCAGCTGGATTTTTATACTCCTCGGCCTGGTTTGAACTTTCTCCGTGGCCTGGACTTCTTGTTCTTTTGTTTCCCCACCTTGACTTTTGTTGTCAGCCTGCTCAGTATTGCCAGGGTGTTTTTTTGGTGTTGTTTCTTTTTTGTTTTTTTTTCCTAGACGGAAGGCCTTAGTCACTACTGTCCAGCCAAAGTCACAGTCCGCTTCTTTTAGCATGTCAGTGATTGTTTCCTGAATGCTTTCATTTTCTTTTTCGGGAATGCCGTGGACTATGACACTGAGTTTTTTTTCCTCAGTTTTTGGTTTGATTGCCTGATTTTGGATCGCTTCCGTTTGAGGCTTCTTTTTATCCGTGGGCATTGTCCTGGTGTTGGCATTTTTGCTTACAGTTTTGCTTACATTTTCGTTGCTCTGTTTTTTTTCGTATTCTGCCTTGTACCATGCGCATTCTATCTGTAGCGTGTCATATGCTACTTGTAACGCTTCTAGTTTGGTTTTGCAGTCATTTCCCTTAGTTTTGTTGTTTCTGCAGACAATTTCCGTGTTGTTTGTGCCGTTATTTCCGTCCACAAATTTTGTGTTTGCCTTTTCCCGTTCCTCCTTTACTGTTTGGATTACCAGCTTTATTATGTCTTCCTTGATTAGTTGTTGGCCTTCATTATCCTGGCAATCCTTACCTTCCACCTCAGTAGATGTGTTTTCGCCTTTTCCCGTCATTTCTAAAGGCTGACACACTATTGTGAGGTTGATCCTCCTTGTTTTGTTTGATTTTAGTACCCTGTACTAGGTTACATTAGTCTAGTCTAGTTTATTTGAATTATTTTCCTCCGATATTCCTCCTTATATGTTGTTCTACAGCAGAGGATAGAATCATAGGTAGAAGCTAGTAAAGCAAAATAAAGCAGTTTGGTTATGACTATTTGTATGCTGGTGAGTGATAACTGGTGGGTGATAATAGGGGAATCCACCAGCCCACTCAACTCAACAGTGGTTTTGAGTTATTCAGACATTATAAATCACACACACACACACACACACACACATCAACAGTAGAGCAAAGTATATGGGTGATAGTATGCCATGGTACTTAGCTGTGAGTGCTGGTATGTTTGTTGTATCACAGGATACAAATCCTGGCAATTCGTAGGCTTATTTTCGCCGTTTTCGCCGATTCCCGCCGAATCAAACGGTTGACACTCTCCTTTGAGGTTGTTTTGTTTTTGTTGTTACTATATTCCTCCTCACAGGTCTATCCTGTAGCATCCTGGGATGTCTGTATATTATCCTGGGATGTTTGTGAGGAAAATCCGCTTAGTCTTGGTTTTTATGCACGCTTTAGTACATTGGATTCGCGATAATCAGCTTCCACGTAAAATTAACGTCCACTCACGGTCGCCATTATTTTGTGGTGCTGGCAGCCTGGTCTCCCATTGGGGCAGTACAATAAAGTTGCAATGAGTGCACACTGTCATAAGTTGGTACCCGTCCTGATATTACCTTAGATGTTGCCAGGACATAAACCCCAGCAACCAATCCAACCATGGGGTTTTGGTCTTTTATCTTGTCTGGGGTCATTGATAGTATAGCCTTAACAAATGATACATTATCCCCAAATTCTTGGATGTAACTGGGTTCGAATCCTGGTCGAGTCAAACCAATGACTTAAAAATTTATACTTGTCGCTTCCTAGCCTGGCACTCGGCATTATTAAGATAGGGCAGGGACTGGTTGGCTCAGTGTCAGGATAATGTGACTGAGTGGGATGTCAGGTCATTGTGCTGGCAGCCTGATGTCCCAGTGGGGCAGCACTATAAAGTCACCACGAGTGCGCACTGTCACAAGTCGGTACCCGTCCTGATATGACCTTAGATGTTGCTGGGACATAAAACAACAAACTAGAAATAGCTGAAGCTTTAAACTTCCTTTCCTTTTGGCATATTTACAGACCCTTGATGGATCCTATGTAGATAGCGCGTTTGAGAAACTCAACGTAAGTATAATTTCTATCCGAAATATGTATGTTGTGCTGGAGTTGCTGCGAAAGCCTGCTAGTTGAACTAGGTTTAGTGAGGGAGAGGCTGATGCAACCTTTGGTAGTTTAAAAAAAGCAGTATATTGAAGCGCAAACAGGAAAAATGGAAATAATAGAAAGCTATGGCTCCCATAACAAAGCGAATGTTTGATTAGTGACATTGATGTAAATTCATGCACATACGAAGAGTTAAAGCAGCATGATCCGATGAAAACACTAAATTTTCAAAACCAAAACAATCATCTAGATTTGATTCTACATATCTAACTTAAGATACTGGTACACGTATTAAACGTTTGTCACCACATAGAGGGCAATACTGAGTATCTGTTTCTGCAGAAGCCTACGGTGCCAGAGTTTTGGCATGCTTGCCAAAATTAACACCGGGCGCGGGGGGCCGAATCGGTAGAGCACAGGGTCCCGTGCGGAAGATGGGGAGTTTGCGAGTTTGCGCTTCCTGGTCGAGTCAAACCAATGACTTAAAAATGTATACTTGTCGCTTCCTAGCCTGGTGCTCGGCATTATTAGGATAGGACAAGGGCTGGTTAGCTCGGTGTCAGGATAATGTGACTGAGTGGGATATCGGGTCATGGTGCTGGCGGCCTTATTTCCCAGTGGGGCAGAACTAGAAAATCGCCATGAGTGCGTACTGTCACAAGTCGGTACCGGTCCTTAGATGTTGCTTGGATGTAAAACAACAACAAACAAACAAGCAAAACCAAAATTAACTTTGCATGTTTGGTGGGGATTCTTTGATTTTGATCGAAATAATTTAAAGCGGTAAAATATGGGTGGAGTAATTTACTTTGTGTGTGTCTGAAATAGGCCCGCGAGGAAGTTCTGCATAGTGTACTTGCGCTGACCCAGCGACTGGATGACTTGAATGTGACCCGTGCCGAGTTGGAAGAAGAAAAAGTCGCCCCATCAATGTCCTCTCTCAAGCGACTACCCAATACGAAAGTAAGCTAGTTCATCTGTGAGCAATACCAGTACATGCGAAGCGGAGTTTTCCCATGCGAAAGGTCGTGCGGAATCACTTACAAAATTGATACTTGTCGCTTCCTAGCCTGGCGCTCTGCATTATTAGGATAGGGAGGATAAGGCAAGGACTGGATAGCTCAGCATCAGGGTAATGTGACTGAGTGGGATATCGGGTCATGGTGCCAGCAGCCTGGTCTCCCAGTGGGACAGCACTATAAAGTCGCCATGAGTGCACACTGTCACTAGTCGGCACCTGTCCTGATATCATCTTAATGTTGCTAGGATGTAAAATTCCATGAGACAAACAAATCATTACATGTGTATCGTTGTTAGGGATTAGCAGGGTTTGTATGCGCCTGGAAAACCTTATGAATTAAAGTAATGCTTTAATACCCTTGAAAGTCATCTTGCGATCTGGAAATTTAGGCTGCTGCTAATGTGTGAGAACTGCATCTCTGTTGCAGGTAGTCACGTATGTGTCTGCGTTCTCAGACGAAGAGGCAGACGAAGAGGCAGACAAAGAGAGTAAGGAGGCCTCTGAGGCTGATTGTGCTGGCGCTGCGGCGGAGTCTGAACACGCTTCTCTGGCGACAGATGTGTCAGCAACTGACACTGTTGCTGAGCCCGAACCCATGTCCTACCTACTACCACTCACCGAGTGTGTCGATGTGGGAGCGTCAGGCGACTCTCTGAATGTTTCAACAGCCGAAGTCAGTCTAGAAGGACTTCCCCATTTGGACGGTGTGCCAGATGAGGTGGCCTGCGATGGGGGCCATAAGGTTGCAGGCGGTCAGCAGCCTACAACCGAATACTACTTCTATCAAAGTATGCAGAATGAGATAGTTTCTTCCCTTGCACACTGTAGGAAAAATAAATACACAAAGAACTTATTGTAAATAATCACCATTTCTCCAGTACTACAGAGGTTCAATAGCCCACCAGCTTTAATCTGCGTCTTGGTTAAAACTGTGTCATCCAATGGCTTTGATTTTCTGCCATAATCTACTTTGCGTATAGATAGTGGTAGTGAAAACCTGCATTTATTTTCGTGTGCACACCAAAATGCTAGACAACGAAGGCTTCAACAGTGACATATTCTATTAAATTGACTTAGTATTCCTTCTGTGCTGTTATTAATACTTAATTAGTGTACCTGTACCTAAGTTGAATAATTATGTAGGATCAAATATAGGTAGGTGTTTTGGTTTTCAAAATTTGATGTTTTCATCGGACGATGCAGCTTTAACTGCCTGACATACCTGATTTTGGTTTCTACGTTACATTGTTAATGATTAAAGCTAGGATTCCTTACATGCGGTATGCGAATGTGGCATGCGAACGGGTTGGGTCCTTTCACCCACACCCACACATAGTGTCAGGTTTCTCTACCATTCGCATTTGCATGCCGCACCGATGGCTACATGGACTGATTCAGTTGCCGCATTCGCATTCGGACGCATGGAATCACCCCCCATTGACTTAGATGCTTTTCGTTTTTTTGCCACATTCTCATGTCACATACCGCGTGTAAGGAATCCTAGCTTAAGCCTTTTTCTTTTTATGGAGTAGCAACTCAAATAGTTATTTTTGTCGTCGTGTATGAAGTGTCTTAGCAATACTACATGTATTTAATCTATCCCACAAAATGTATCCAAAATATGCTGATAGGATTTTATGCTAGAGTGAAAATTTGCATAGTGACACCATGCATCTACCCAATTTTTTTCCTTGTAAGACAATTTTGTTGTTGCTTAACTGTAATCAATAGAATCTTGTTCGAATTTGTCGTCTTAAAATGATGTGGACGTGTGTTAAAATGAGGTTATGAAGGGATGTTACACAGTTGATTTTTAATGGTTTTATCAATTTGTATGAGATCAAAGGTCAAACAAACAAAATTCAACACTGACCTATGTACAAAAATGTAAGCCTTCATATGAACATGGATTCTGCTATTATTTGGAATGTTTTCACTTCTAGTTTCCATGCCACATAAGTGGTACAGTTTCTGCGAACGGCCCATATATGATAATCCATACGTGGTTATGGACTCGACAGATAAGTGACTCAGTCGGTTTCTTTTCATAGGTGCTGATGGGCAGCACATCTACAACCACTCAATCAATGCGCGATGTATGCTTCACGAGTACGGAAGCTGGGATAACTGCCCAGAGACCATTACCGCATCCATTGTGGAGCTACACAGCATCTCCATGAACCAGGTATATATATTGTACGGTAAAACCTCTTTAAATAGTCCATTTAGGGAGGTGGGAGTTTGTTTTTTTATCATTACAATGGTATTGTATGGGCGATCGTTTGGGACCCAAATAAAGTGATCGATATATTGGAGTAGTCGATCTGTGGAAGTGGTCGGTTAGAGAGGTTTTACTGTATATATGTGTTGCACTTCCTCAAATGTTTGTGGTATCTACAAGCGGTGGTGGTATCCAGAGGCGTGAATATGGCGATGTTGAGTCATGGCAGTGACCTGAGTTTGCCTAATATTGGTGTATATGGTCAGTTCCTTGCCATGCTTGTTTGTTGGGGTTTTACATCTTAGCAACACTGGATGTGGTGGCTGAATCGGTAGAGCACACGCAGACTTCCTGTGTGGAAGATCGTCTGGGGGACCAACCCCGGTCGAGTCAAACCAATAACTTACAAAATTGATACTTGTTGTTAGCTAGCTTGGTGCTCGGCATTACGTGGGGCAGCACTATAATGTCGCCATGCGTGTGTGCACTGCCACAGATATGACCTTGGCTGTTGCCAGGATGTAAAACTACAACAAACAACAATGTTAGCAACATCTATAGTCATATCATCTTATTTACTGACTTGTGACTGTGCATGCTCATGGTGACTTTATAGTGCTGCTCCACTGGGATACAGTGTCACCAGTATCCCACTCACATTATCCTGAGCCAACCATTCCCTGCTCTATCCTAGTACTTTCCACGCAAGCGCCAGACAAGTGTCAACATAAATCTGGTTTGACTTCTCTGGAAATCGAACTGTTGAAATCATGTATTAGTATATGCTGTATCACCTACGTCGGCGCACGTTTGCGCGATGCGTCGTAATGTGACAGGGCTATTACAATGAAAGTGACATCTGTTGCCAACATGTGTTAATCACTCATTCATTTACTCAGCCTCAGTTCTTTAGCTGCTATCTGGGTCCTTCTCGAAAACTGTGACATGAAAACCAAAAGTGAAAACATTCTAAAGAATAGCAAAAAACATTCCAAATACAGGGATGAAAGATCTCCACGCTTTTGTGGCTTTCCGGGATTTGTCCTACTAATACCTTGTTCAAGGTGTATACTAATAGTTGCTTAACGCCGCAGCACCATCAGCGTAGATCTATACTAATAGGTGGTGCAGACGCCACAGCACTAGCAGCGTATACTATTATTAATACATGCTTCAAATGCTGCAGCACGGTCAGTGTATACTAATATAGAAACCACCCACTCGTTGTGGTCACCAGTTTGTAGAGTCTAATGCTTGGATCTGTGGCTGTGTATGTAGGCTATGAGGAAACAATATAGACAAAGAGAAAGGAAGAGAGTAAAGTGTAAGAGAAGAGAGTCCAGCCCTCTGGTTTATTGCTTATATAGTTACATGGGTTCATTGTAGAATATCACACCACCTCCGTCCCCCAATGGGAATTAAGCATTCTTGGGCCTTCCAATATGGACCCATCATTCCTTGTCTCCATGGCTACCAGTGGTCTGCCCACCACCACTGGTGTATGGCCCCATGGCCACCAACAACCTTGACCTTTTGAGTGTGGTGACCCCTACCCCAGCAGAAGGGCTAGGCCCTGAGTGCAATCACACCCAGACCTACTCAGGCACCGCCAACCCATACATACATGCGCCTGGTCACATACACCGATCGGTAAGAGAACATTTGCATTCCCCCCTTGCCGAATATCGGAATATTTTACCCTAATACATGATTCAAATGCTGCAGCACTATCAGCGTATACCAATATTTATGAGAACCCACTTCCGGGAATTTTCTGCTATTACCTGCCAATGTTAAGCCCATGGGAGAATATCGGCATTTCCGATATTTTTGCCGGAGATCACTTTCATCCCTGCAAATAGTAGCAGAATCCATGTTTATATGAAGCTTTACATTTTGTGCATCTGCCAGAGTTGAAAAAAAAAGAAGCTATTTTTTTATTTTGATCACGTCTACAAATTGAACGCTGCATTCAAATCACTCGTGGAACATCCATCCATAGCATCATTTTAACACACATCCATAAACATCTTAACACACAACAAATTCAAAGAACATTTAATTGAACACTTAGCCTTAGTTGGGCTTCGCGTTTGGTAGGTCATGAGGTCCCAAACATGGCCATGTGAAAGCGATCACTTCAAAATTGACTCTTGTTATTACCTAGTTTGGCAATCGCCATTACTAGGATAGGGCAAGGAGCAGTGGAATGAAGAAGACCAATTTTCTGTGTGCTAGAGTGTAAAAGTGATGCTTAAACGAAAATAGACAGAATACAAGTTAAACACTTCTCGCTGTGAATATGGCTTTTGTTGCCGACATGGCGTAAAAGAACTATCAATCAATCAACCTATTGTCTGTGATTGAAATCCAACGTGTGTTCATTGCATTGCAGGAATGTCGTAAGCGCCTGCGTTATCTGAGCCATCTGCCACTGACCTGTGAGTTTCAACTGGCTGAACTGAACCTTACACCACCTCTGGTGTCAAAGGAAACGCTTACGGTGTTCAAAGGTAAGTTTATGTCAAAGCAAGTTTATGTGAATGCAAGAGCTGTTTGTAGGGGACATTACTATGATGGTAGCAAAATCCTATGGTCATTGTTATGTAATTCTACATGCTAGAACCGTCCAAAAGTTAATGAGTCATGGAGAATTCAGCAACAACGGGGTTACAAAAATCATTTTTATGTGCAAAACAGCACTATCAAGTCACCAGGAGTGTGCACTGTCACAAGTCGGTACCCGTCCTGATATCACCTTCGATGTTGAAGGACGTAAAACAACAACAAACAAACAAAGCAAACCAAGATTACAAAATAAAACATGACTTCAAATAATATATTCATGACATTTGGCACGTAACCACCAATTTTAAGGACTTCAGTCCTTAATGATATGTTTTTATCAATTTTAAGTACTAGGTAGGTTTGTAAGGACCAGTATGAACCCTGTAAATATGTTCCTTTCTTTTCTAACAGATGAGATCGAAAAGCGCAAAAAGCAACGCAGGGCTAAGTCCCGTGAGGAAAAAAGAGTGGCTCGGAAGTCACAAGCTGAAGAACGCAGACAAATGGGCCTAGGTAAGTAACACCAGGTGTGTCTTTGTGTGTGTGTGGGGGGGGGGGGGCAGTACAGGCTTGGTGGTGAAGCGATTGTTCACTATGATCAGGGATCCCATTTCTCTGCGAAATTGCTGATTTCAGCAAAAATTTCAAATCAGCAGGGGGGAAATCGTGTATGGAAAGAAAAGAAGGAAATCGTAACTCCTATTTTAGTTGAAATTTAAAGTTGCATAGTCTGATGGTTTTTAATTTCTCTCATTTTCTGAGATAAACATTATGTTGTTCATTATAATCTACATTACTTTAGTTTAAAGTAACTTTTATTTTAAATCGCTAACTTTTGAGATATTTGAAATGGAAACATGCTAAATTAATTTTGGCAAGTTTACCAAAACTCTAACACCATAGGCTTTTCTGCGGTAATGGGTTCTATTAATTGACTCAGTATCCCCATATATGTGACACCAAATGTTTAATAAGTGCACCAGCATCTAAGTTAGATATGTAGAATCAAATCTAGATAAAACCCGTCCTGATATTGCTAGGAGGTCAAACAACAAACAAACAAATATAGATAATTATTTTGGTTTTGAAAATTTTGTTTTCATCAGACTGCAGCTTTAATGCCAAAATATGTCCAAGTAGGTGCCAGATTGCACCATTTTGATCGTAGGTCAAAAAAGATTTCCATATGGGGGGGCGGGCATGCCCCCAGACCTCCCCAGGTTTTCAAAGATTTTTTTTCTTTTTCACTGGGACCCCTGTGAGATGTATTCTAAGCGAAGACTTGTCAAGTGAATTTAAGAAATTAAAGTTTACATGTGGATAATAGATTTTCTTTTGACTATGCATGGCAACCGAAATGCAACAACAAAAGGTCTACTTTGTTGAAGTTGTGTAATCTGATTAGTTTTGCGTTCTGCCAAATGTATTCGGTTGATCATTATAATTTATTTTAATTTCGTTTGAAAGTTAAGGTTGGGGATAGATATTTGGAGTGAAAACATGCATAAATTAATTCATAGGTCTCAACGGTAACAGGTTCTGATAAATTGACTTAGTCATAGTCAATAAATGTTTAATCAAATGTGTTGGATCAAATCTAGGCCAGTGGTTTGGTAGGAACCATCACCGACCACTGTGATGGGCCCCTTTGTTGGCCGCCCAGAACTTGACCTTCATGCGGTAGACCCCCCCCCCCCCCCCCCCCCCCCCCCCAAGCAAGCAGGAGAATGAGTACGCTTGCTTCTTTATCGTCTTTATTTGCTCACTGCGGCTTGCACAATCAACTGACCCGCCTCTGCCCTGACATGTCCCATGTAAACTTCCTCGTGGGTGGTGGGGGGGGATAGGTTACGTCAGTCGCATGCAGTAGATGGCAGCCCTGTCGCGGCACTGCCTGGTGGCTACCGTACTGCCACCTAGAACAGTAAACTGCAACGGTGACGAAGCAGTCCTTGCTGCCACTGTACGGTAGTGGAGCTCATATCTGCTGGACTACTATACTTTTATTAGACTGCGGTAATGAAAAGTTGTTTAAAATGTGTTCTTTGTCTTCGCAGGCCCTGGATTGCGCGTTAGTTTGGAGAGTCCAGCACACTTCCCGCAGTACTCTGAGGACGCAGCATATATACCCGCATCCCTGGATCCAACACACGATACCGAGAGCATGGCCTCGAGCAATCCTTCCACCCCTCGCAGCACTCCCATACTTACCCCATATGGGAGCCCAGGTATATACTACAATACAACCTCTCTAAATCAACCCGACCATGGGACTGATTTTAAATGGTCCATTTAACATGGTCGATTTTGGGAGTTTTTTTTATCGTTACAGTGGTATTGTATGGGCGATCGTTTGGGACCCAAATAAAGCGATCGATATAGGGGAGTGGTCGATCTGTGAAGGAGGTTTTACTGTATGCTGGGTTTACATGTACATTTTTCTTATGTAAAATGTGCTCTTGTCACCATCAAGTTCACCAGCCAGACCATCATATTTCCATAACTGTTTCGGTCTTTTTAAAAATAATTTATATCTCGGATGAAAGATTTTTGCTAAGTAAAAATGATGGTGGTACGTTTCATGTAGTACTCTCCAAGCATAGGTTTTGCACAATGCCTATGACCCATCATTACGGGGTCTGCCTGGAGAGCGTTCTGCTGTCATTAATGGGACTGTATTACTATTATGGCCCACCTCACCATCGATTTCGGCTTTTTTTCTCCCGCACCACCATCATCGTCCCTGACACTGTTGCAGAGCTGCCAACCATCACGATTTCTGTGGAATCATAACGATTTTCTGCCCTTCATTACGCAATTACGCCCGTGTACTTAATCATTGTGGAAATTTGCCCTTTTCCACTTATATATGATATACATATGTGTGTAATATATCAGTATATATAAAGTACACACACATATATACAGGGCTACCAACATTGTTTATTGTGTTACAATATTACTATATACCTGAAATAAAATTTATTTGGAAAGTATAATCTTGAAACTTTCATGAAGTACATAATAATATACTTAAAAGCTTTAAGTGTTTTTAAAAAAGACAGTTTGGGAACACAATATGTGATACGTGACAATGGAGGAACGAGGTGGGGGTGGAGAAAAACAATGTATTCACAATAAATGCTAGCACTAGGAATAAATGTCAAGTATAATAAGCATAAATGTCAAGGTAGAAATCAAATGTCAAGGTAAATGTAAAGGACAATGTAGAAGGTAATCAATGTCTAGTCTAAAGCCGTGTTTACACGGCCAATTGTAAAGCGAATTAGACAAAGCGATTTATATGAAGCGAAGTAGTGGCGCGGTTTAAGGCGGAAATCAATATCTGCACATGAGCAAGTCCAGACTAACCAGCGCCAGTTTCGGTTAGTCGACGTCGCCACGAGAGAGTGGGTTCGACCTAGATATGTATGGACTGAATCGTATTGGTTTGGAAGGGTCAAAACTTCTGCTGGGCAGTGAAAACCTTAAAATAAACCATGAAAAAAATATATGTGCACCTCTAGCAGGTTCATAGACCAAATGATATAATATGCGCTTTTGATCGACCAGAAAGTCAACAAACTAAGGACTCGACTGCGCATGCGTGTGACGCGCTTAATCTAGATCGCTTCATCTATACTACCTCGCAAAGTGGTTTACATATACCGATTTATATGAATCGATTCACCCCTAAAACGCCTCAGCGTCGCGTTTACACAGCAAATGTAAATCGATCTAGGCAAGTGGTTTTATATGAAGCGTTTTAATTCGCCCGTGTAAACACGGCTTAAGAGTATAAATGTCAGTGATGGAGAAAGCCCCGAAGAACCCTCCACCCTAGGACAGAAAAGAAGGAAAGGAAAGGAAAAAGAAAGTACGGGCGTGTGGGTGGAAAAAAAGTAGAGTGGTGCAGCAGGAGGCCAGAGGGAGCGGCAAGGCTGCATTATAAGGGGGAAAGGACGCCACGGGGTTGGGGGGTTGGCGAGGGAAGGGAGCTGAAAGGAGAGGGGGAGGGGGGGGGTCCTCCTCCGTCGCGAATCAAACGCAATGCAAGCATTATGACCAATTATATCACATTCCTATGACGTTTGAGTATTATTAAACACGAAAAACTATTGAAATATATATATATGGGCCATAGTCAGCGATTCACGCGAAAATCACTATTCTCTCCCATTTTCAAATGTTGGCAGCTATGCTGTTATCGTGTAGAGGTAGGTTTGTTCTTACAGTGGTGGTATTTGTTTACTGTAGGTGGGTTAAACCCATACGCAGCAGAGTTTGTGCCGAGCGGCTTGGCTTCAAAACAAATGAATGTTGCCAGTGATGGCCAAGCGACGGGATCCCTTTCCTTCGCTCAGGTAAACACTAAATGTATAATTATGTCGGTATACTATAGTTATGTTTGTTCTTTTAAAAAAGTTTTTAAACAAAGTAAATTTTAAAAGATTTATTTTCCACGATTTTGAAATATTTTGACAAATGGATTTCCATGAAAAATCTAACAACTCCTCAAAAAATGCCAATGGGTGCTGACGAATTTATCAAAAGTGAGATTGTAAGGAAAAACATCCTAATATGCAAGGATATAAAACAACCAACAAACAAATAAAAACGTATCTAAGTTGGAGATGTAGAATCAAATCCAAATAAGTGTTTTGCTTTTGAGAAATTTGATTTCATCAGACTGCAGCTTTAAGACTTGCTCCTTTTTGTGCCGTCTGTAGATGCTGCAGGCTGGCGGCAACAAGCCGGTGGAGGCGTGGCCCAAGGCAGGGCCGACGCACCGCCCCCAGGGGTGTGTGCCCACCGACCCCGCCAGCCGCAGGCGTGGCATCTCCGAGAGCGAGGACAGTGAGCCCGAGGACCTTGTTCCTGTGCCCGTCTTTCGAGCATCATTCGGCAACGCCATTCAGGAGGCACTGGACAGGCACGCCATGAACAAAGGTGCATAGTGGGATGCTTCTGTGCTAAATGCTAGTTTTTGGTTTCTACTACTTCTTGGTTGTCCATCTATTTCGACGACAACGACAGCAACTCATCATTTGTTGAACTTGTCGATGACTGATGAGTCAAATTTGTGCTCGGAATCTGCAGTGGCACGTTGGACATGTATGTGTATATGCTGTCAGAGTCTGGTAGATGAAGACGTTCTTTTCGCTGATGACGCTTTTGTTTAGCTTGATATATACGATCAGTTTCAAACTTTGTGTCTTTATGAATAGAATCACACCATGAACTCCTGTCCTTTGCAACTATTTCCCAGGTTGTAATATTGACATTACATTTCTTCATGTTGTATTTAAGGCAGTCCTTGAACCTTTTCTTCTGACCACCTTCTACACTAGACTGGATAGCCGAATCAGTTGAGCACCGTGTGGAGGGTGGTGGGTTTTTTAACCAAGGCCGAATCAAAGCAATGACTTAAAATGTGATACTTGTCAATACCTAGCCTGGTGCTTGGCATTACTAGGATTGGGAAAGGAGCAGTCCAATATGACGATGATCAAATTGTCCCTAGTTAAAATGTCCCTCCTTTGCTTAAAGTTGCATGGTCCGATGGCATTTGAATTTGTAAGTTATATTTGAGATAAATAGCTCAGGTTAATCATTCTATCCTAATATTCATTAGTCCCGAGTAACTTTGATAAAAAAAATAGCTAGTTTTGGAGCAATTAGAGCTGCCATCATAGCATTAAACCTGGAGATCTGCGCATTTGCGGCGGATCCCGTCAAGCCATTAATGCCCAGTTCCGACTGGATCGTAGAATCGTAGAATATGGCTGCTGCCATCATAGCATTGTGTAACTGACAGATTTCAAATGGATGCGTGGAAAACACATGGGTGCGCATCCTCACATATATTTTGACTGCCAAGGATATGCGTACTGCTTGCATTTCTCATGTACATATTATTGCTCTGTTATTACTTACTGTTATCTCATCCATGTCTCATCCCCCCCCCACACACACACACACACATAGTCCCAATGGCAGATGCAATTTTAATTGACACATGTAAAAGAAAAATTCTAAATTTAAATTACCCAAATTGATTAATTATATTTATAGAATTGACCAAACAGCATTGAATATCCAACATCGAGGAGAGGGGTAACATCCACCTCATTTCCTCTTGCACAGTAGGCATGTTTGGTCAGGGGGGATTGGCCTAATTGGTTAATGGCCTCCTTGCGTAATGGGTGTTTCAAAGTGACTGTCCAAAGGGGTGAGGTTATAAATTCACAGGTTATTCTGTATACGCTGTCCCAAATCATTAGTTAATACACCAGTATCTAAGTTATATATATAGGATCAAATGTTTGTAGTTGTTTTAATTTTGACAAAATTATATTTCATTTGACCATGCGACTTTAATGAATGACTAATTAAAAGGGGAAGGCAGACAGTTTATCCGAACACTGTAATTAAACGGGGGAAGGTGGACGGTCCATAAACAGTCTGAACACTAATTAAAGGGGAAGGTGGATGGTCCATAAACAATCTGAACATTAATTAAAGGGGAAGGCGGACGGTCCATAAGCAATCTGAACACTAATTAAAGGGAAGGTGGACGGTCCATGGTGGACGGTCCATAAACAATCTGAACATTAATTAAATCCAAAGATACTACACTACTTTTAACTGTTCACATTAATTAAAGGGAAGGTTTTGCCCCTTTGAAGATTTTAAGTATCAACATTAGGGAAGGTGGATGGTCCATAAACAATCTGAACATTAATTAAAGGGGAAGGCGGACGGTCCATAAGCAATCTGAACACTAATTAAAGGGAAGGTGGACGGTCCATAAACAATCTGAACATTAATTAAAGGGGAAGGCGGACGGTCCATAAGCAATCTGAACACTAATTAAAGGGAAGGTGGACGGTCCATAAACAATCTGAACATTAATTAAAAGGGAAGGTGGATGGTCCATAAACAATCTGAACATTAATTAAAGGGGAAGGCGGACGGTCCATAAGCAATCTGAACACTAATTAAAGGGAAGGTGGACGGTCCATAAACAATCTGAACATTAATTAAAAGGGAAGGCGGACGGTCCATAAACAACCTGAACAATGTTTGAAAGGTGAGGGGTGAAGCCAATGTTGGGATTGCTTTTCTAGCTATAACATTGGTCACATTCTATTAAGGCTTTTATGTTAGGGTTAGGGGAGGGGGTCAAAACCTAATCCTACCATTTATGTGTGCATCTTGAGGTCCCTATATATTATATTATATTATATGTTGCTTATTTCGTTCCTTCCCGGAAGAACCCCCGAGTTATTCGGCGGGCGTAATGGCTGAAACCACCGAGCCAGAGCGGAAGGGGAAGAAAAAGAAGAAAGTGAAGATGCTTCTGTTCACCACGTCTATGGCGCGAGCCAAGTAAAGAGTCGGCGTGCGGAAAGTGGAGAGCTACATGCAAGGCAAGGCAAGGCAAGCATCTGTTGGAGAGTCACTGCACAGGAGATGTGGTGCGCACAGTGCTATGTTTTACTTTCCGTTAAAATTCTGGATACAGCGTTATAAATTTAGGATATTTTCTGCCAGCTTTTGACTTTAGATTAAGGGTATGGGAGGAGTGTGTACCATAGCTACGGCTCAATTTCAACTAGTAATTGAAACTTAAAGCAATCTTGTATTAAATTACTTATATAACGGATCTTTTTTTTTTAAATAACTTTTTTTGTTTCATTTGGGGAGGGGTATTTATCTGTGTATCTCTCTTCTTTTTTTTCTCTCTCCCACTCGCCCACTGTCAACTTTGGACACAATATACGGCATACCTATTGACTTATCACCTGTAAACGAGTTGGTAATGTTGCTTTGTATTTCCTTCCTCCCATTTGATGACTAACAACTGGGGTGCAAAGTGTTGGTATTTAACACCGCTTGATTGCTATAGTGAGTGATAAGTGCTGCGGGCCTGGTCATGTGGGGTACAGAACAAGGCGGTGTAGTTTACCCGGGCCAGCTTTACACACCGCAAACCCGCAACATTTTCACGATTGTACAAATCGTACTACTTTTTCCAGACCGCCCCCTCTCCCAACATCCCCCCCCCCCCCCTCAAAGTAGTACACATCAACATTTTAGTACAGAACATTAAGACAAGAATATGGACATTTTAAATATCAACATTTTAAGTGATAAAAGTTGTACTTGACTGATACCCCACCCCCTCATTGTATACTTTGTACGACCGTGAGAATGTTGGTGGCCCCTAAAGACAAACAATAAAACACTTGTTTCTCAGGCACCGCTGTGTCAATTTTGAGTCCTGCCCTGTCGGATATGTGATATTTTCACTTTGCTTAGGAGCACAAACCTGCAACAAATATTTATTGATTTCACCAATATCTAAGTTGGATATGTATGATCAAATCTTAAAGTATTCCATCGCCCAAAATGTTTGATTAAATAGCAAAAAATATATATATATAAACAACAAAAATATTCCATCGCCCGAAATTTCTGACAAAAGCCAAAACATATATATATATAAAGAAACAAAATTTCACCATCCCAAAGTTATTTGGACTAAATACGAAATAAAAAGAATTAACTACCCGTCCACCCTAAATTCTGACAAAATGTGCCTGAGAAACATTATTTTTGTTTCTTGGCCTACGCATAGCTATATAATAGACCTGCTGTGTTGCAGACTGCAACTAACAGCGGCTTCTAATGTCCAGTACTGGACGTGCTGATTTGGCACTCTTTCTTTTTCCATTTATTTAGACATTTAAATAAGCTGTCTTTTATTTCCTCATTTTCCATTTATTTAGACATTTAAATAAGCTGTCGTCTCTTCCCTTTATTTAAAGCTGCATAGTCTGATGAAATAGCAAATTTTCAAAACAAAACTCATTATCTAGATTTGATTTCACATATCTAACTTAGGTACTGATGCACTTATTAAGCATTCGTTTATGCATAGAAGGTAACACTAAGTGAATTTAACAGAACCTGTTACTACAGAAGTCTATGGTGTCAGAGTTTTGGCAAGCCACCACCTCTATTATCATAAGGATTATCACTACACATTTGTATCCAAATTAGTAATTATAACAACACACGTATGTAATAAAGCAACATCCAAGCCTGCCAAAACTAATTTTCCATGTTTGCACTTAAAATATCTCAAAAGTTTACCATTTAAAATAAAAGTAACTTTGAACTATTTTAAAGTAGATACAAGTGATCGATCCAATTTATTTATCGCAGAAAAAATACAGAAATACAAAACCATCGGACTATGCAACTTTAAGCATTTCAATAGGCTGTCCGTTATTTACTTCTTTTCCCCTTTATTTAGACATCTAAGCAAACTGTCCTTCAATCCTCCTTTTTACATTTGAATAAGCTGTCCTTCAATTCCTCATTTTTACATGTGAATAAGCTGTCCTTTATTTCCTCCTTTTTTATTTTTTGTTTGTTTTTTTAGACATTTGAATAAGCTGTCCTTCATTTCCTCCTTTTTACATTTGAATAAGCTGTCCTTTATTTCCTCCTTTTTGCATTTGATACATTTGAATAAGCTGTCGTTTCCCCCTTTATTTAGACACTTGAGTAAGCTGTCCTTTATTTGCTCCAAGTCCTGTTTATTTGTGTACACACGACATCATACTGTAGCAGTTCTGTTCCTCTTTGTAAGGTATATACACACCTGGTAATATCGGAACAACAATAAGAGAAGTGATGCTATGAATTTGTTTACAGAGTACTCGGCTACTGTGTTGAAGGCATGTATGTTGATGTTAAAAAGGTTGGCATGCCTTTACAGTAAACGGGCATCATATTGCTTAAGTCTACACATGCTCAACATTTACTGGTGATATTAATTTTTTTTAAAGATTAAACGGTACAAATTATTACATTGTTTATAACTATTTACAGATTTTGTATTTCACTGGTATCAATCAAATTTATTGTAAATTCTGGAAGAGCGTGGAATTGTTGGAAGGTAAATAAATTATTACATTGTTTATACCTATTTGAAAAATGTATATTTCATTGGTATCAAGCAAATTTAATGTATTTCTGGAAGACGGTGGAATTGTTGGAAGGTAAATATTGATACTACACGTGGTTGTGAATTCAATTGCAATGGAAACCGATGGTTGGCAACAATTTTGTCTTTAAATTAAAACAACAAAAAATGTTAGTTTTAAACTGGTACATCCTTTTGCTAAAAGTAACATGTTAAGAGCATGTACAGAAATGTAGAAACTGCTGTTTAAGTGTTTGCAAATTTCAGACCGATGTGTAAACAAATTTAAGTTCTATTAAAGTTGAATAAAATAACATTAAACTAACTATGTGAAGAGCTTTTGTTTTGTTTCCAGAGTCGCTTAGTTGTTTTTGCTTTCTTTTTCCAAAACGTTTTATTGAAATAACGCAAGACTGACATACTTTATATTGGGATTTATTACATGTCAGAGTCCAGATATTATCATTTTTTAGGCTTATATAACTCAACCCCAGATATATTGTTACAAGCTTGGGTGTGTGGGATGGTAAACAAATGAGCTCCTAGTGTAGATGTTACAGGAACTGCAGAAGGCGGGCAGACCGTTAGGGTTAATTATGATGCGTGGTAGCATGACGTCATGAGCTGCCAGGATTCAGTCCATTAATAGAACAAGTGAGCTTCTATCCAGGCAATGGTGGGACGTCGATCGTGCGTATTCAATTACCCAGCTTCCGTAACATGCACAATCGAGTTATGCGGGCATTCCTTACATGTCGCATGCGAATGGCATGATTCCTTACACGCGGCATGCGGCATGCGGTATGCGGCACACGACTGGCTATATTTAAAAAATAAACAATTATTCTCCATACTGCTCTGTATATGACCAAATATTGCATTTATATCTATGTACCTTTTCTTAAGTCACATGGGGGTTCCTACCTTTATTATAACCAAATTATAGATAAGTATTCATATTTCTGTGCATATGGTAGCATTTTTAGCTTTCCCCTAACCGTACGTCTCCCGGGTGCCCAGCTCACCATGTGTTTCCCCATCTCACCCCTGTGTGAAACCGTTCCGTAATGCTCAGTTGCCTCTCCTAGTGTTAAACTAATGGATACATCAGACTCAGGTTTCTATTCGCACCCTGCATGCCGCATACCGCCCCGATCGCTACAGGGACCGATCGAAAAATGCATTCGCATTCGCATACCGCATGTAAGGAATGTAGCCCATAGGCTTCAAGGCGTTTCGATTTTTTTGTCGCATTCGCATACCGCGTGTAAGGAATGCGCCCTTGAGACGCCACCACCTCTATTATCATAAGGATTATCACTACACATTTGGATCCAAATTAGTAATTATAACAACACATGTATGTAATAAAGCAACATCCAATATTTACTCTTCCAAGATTAGCTCTGGACCTACCTCTAATTTTACAATACACACAATAATATTCTATCCATAAAGAACAATTTTAGCTCCTTTTCATGTCCACTATTTTCTCTCACCCAAAAGAACTACCATTGGTTATTTTCATATCAATTTTGTTACCTCCGAAATACTAGTTTAAAAATAGTACTGGCTTTTTCATGCTGAGCTTTTTTTTTTATCTTTGTATGTCTTGACAAATATTTGATTGTGTGCTTTTACATTCTGTGTAAAACGTGATGGTTAAACGAAAATGGACAATATACAAATCAAACACTTCTTGCCATGTTTTAGCCGACATGGCGTAAAACAACCATCAAGTTTCTATCAACATCACCCAGTATATACACATTCACATGGTTCTGTAATCAGTCAGGTGTGTCCTTGCACTTCTTACCGGAATCCCTAACCTAAGCACCCACTGGGAGACATTGCGCTTTCTGTTATAACACTACGGTAGTTACACTAACACACTCAAATATTATCAATAAGAAAGAAAGGAAACCCCTTTTAAAAGAAAATTACTGAACCATGAAATACATATTCACCACATGTATAATACTTTTATTATCAAACTGGAATTGTACACAGTTACTAATACAACTGTATAACATGTATAATACTTTTATTATTGAACGGGAATTGCATGCAGCTTACTATTACAACTGATAATCTCATTATGTATCAAACAATTATCCTGTACGGCTAGAAGACCAGGGCTGAGTTAATTAAAGCTGCATAGTCCGATGAAAACATCAAATTGTTTAAACCAAAACAATTATCTGGATTATATTCTACATATCCAACTTGGATACAGATATACTTGGAAGCATTTGTTGCCACATTGAAAATAATACGGGAGTCAATTTAATAGAATCTGTTCCTGCAGAAGCCTAGTTTTGGCGTGCTTGCCAAAATTAATTTGGCATGTTTGTACTTCAACCATCTCAAAAGATAACCTTTTAAAATAATACAAGTTACTTCAAATTAAAGTATGGTAGATTACAACTATCAACCTAATATATTTATCTCAGAAATGACAGAAATTCAAAACCATCGGACTCTGGCATTTCAATTGTCGGAATACAAAGTTGGTCTCCTTTTACATTACATGTGTGTGCAGATGGCCATAATATATTATTGATTAGTAGGTGTGACGGATTTGTTTATACATGTCGACAAAGGGTGGGCCTCGATCATCGATGTTGCTGATACCAATGACATAGTTAATTAAGCCCCAATCACACTATGGCTTGCGACCACTTCAGCAGCCCAGGGCTTTCTATCGACAAACTGGCCACAGCAGGAGCGTCCACATCACGGCCCTGGGAATCAGCTATCTGATTGTAAATCCTGCTACCACCATCCACCACCGAGAGCACATCCCACGAATAAAGATCATACCTCTGCTCGAAAATGCCTTGAGATAACTGGTGGAAGGACACGGTGAAGAAAGAAAGCAGCCCCGTCTTAGGACTCTGGGAGTAACTATGTGGGTGTTAGAATATTCACCCCATATCATATGGGGTGAATGACAAATTAAAATGTAGTCCAAATATGAGCAAAAACTGCTTTAGTACAGGGATGAAAGATCTCCGCGATTTCGCGGATTTCCGCTATTTACCGATTATTGGTTAGCTCGAATCCCGTTTTTATATGACTTTAGATGTTGGTAGAACAAAAAACCCAAAGCAGAACGAGTTAGGTATGGGCCATACTATAGGCACAACAAAGACAGTTGAAGCCAAACTTCGGGGATTTTCCCACGATTCTCTGACAGTGCTAATCCTATGGAGGGAAAATCCGCGTTTTCGCGGAAATTCACCGTCGGTGTAACAATCTCGGCTTGATTTCCGTTTTTTTTGCCGAAGAACACTTTCATCTCTGTTAGTATGAACAGGAAATGGAGGACCGAGTTCCTGTATCCAGTGTCTACGTGCATTGTCACAGAGTTGGTGAAATAGGAGAGAATGTAAAATGACAAGATGGCGGCCTCAGAATGATCTCGATTCGAGTTTTAAAGCCTATTAATTTACATTATTTAATAAACCAGTCCTCCAAAAGTTGAGGGTAAATAAATATAAAGACATCCATAAAGAATATATTTAGTTTCTTAAATTAAGAATTTATTTGGTAATTTCCTTTACCCAAGCTCCCGATAATTTTCCATGGTGGGTTGTTCAGCAGGAGTAGCTACGTGCGTGTATGCAACACACAGATTGTCTCATCAGAAAATTTCTCCCAAGGAAAATTATGTATATAATTTTTTTAATTTTAATTAAAAGGGAAAACAACGGGGGTAAACACGGTGAACGCAGGAATCAACTCAAATTTAAAACCAAATAAATAAATAGACATTGCCATTCCAGCCGCGCGGTGCATTGTGGGATGCATGGAAGATAAACAAAACCCCACGAAGCACATGGCTAATGCTAAGACACTGGGTGCAGCTATGAAATGTGCTAGTTTCAGCTCATCTCAACTCTTGTTTGAAACATAGAATACCAACTAAAAAAATATATATAATAAATTAAGATATTAATCTTTTATCTAGCATTGCATTTAGATCAATCTAATCAGCATATCTTATACTAGATACAAGATTCACCCAGTACTGCTGCAGTAGCCACAGGAGGTGTGCATACCAACCTTATGTAAAAGCTGGCGAAAAAACGGGTCAAAGAATTGAGAGCCTAACTTCACAAACTAAGAAGCAACAATTATTCTTTACATCTGTTTTATTATTAGCCCGCTACTTTTGAGTTGAAAAATATAATATAATATCTAGTTTAATAAGATTTAAAAGTGAAATCGATGGCGTTCTGCGGCCGCCATCTTGTCTTTTTGCATTCTCTCCCATTTCACCAAATCTGTGCAATTTTTAATTTTTAATAAAATTAAAGTTTTTCCCTATGCGCATTGGCAAACTCAATGGCCATATGCCCTTGCTTTGCGACCAACACCGTTTTCAGCGCCTGCACACTCGGAACGGTGATCTCGTCTATTACATCGAGATGTAGAGATAGCAGATTAGAGCCGTCCTTCCAGGAACCTGTTGCGGACACGATGCAAGATGGCGTGCGAATCGTCAAAGTGAGGCTGGAGCCTCGCTTTCACCCTGTTCACCCACGCTGCCAGCGTCGGGCGTCCTTCAGTGATGTCATAGTCTGCCGCCAAGGGCTGCATCAGCTCGCAGACGCCGAGGATGTCAGCAATGGTCATGTCTTTCCCTGCCAAGTACTCCTGGTCCTAAAATACAAGAAATAAATGTCAAATACTTTCCTTAAAGCTGCATAGTCCGATGAAAACATCAAACTTTCGAAAACAAAGAAATTATCTAGATTTGATTCTAGATATTGAACTTTGACACCTAAAACACAGGCAATCAATGTCAAATGCTTTCCTTAAACTTAAAGCTTCATAGTTCGATGAAAACATCAAATTTTCTAAACCAAAGAAATTACCTAGATTTGATTCTACATATCAAATTTTGATACATAAAACACGGGAAATCAAGGTAAAATGCTTTCCTTAAAGCTGCATGCATAGTCTGATGAAAACATTAAATTTTCAAAACCAAAGAAACATATCTCGATTATTTTGATTCTACATATCTAACTTAGATACTGGTGCACTTATTAAAGTTGTATAGTCTGACGACGTTCGAATCTTTGCATCATTTTTTAGATAAATGTATTAAGTTGACTATTATAACCTATTAGTCATTATGCTGGAGTCATTTGGATGAAAAATCGCTAGTTTTGGAGCAATTTGAGCTGAAAGAACCCAAAATCATTTCGGCAAGTTTGTAAAAAGTCTTGTTGATGTGGCCCACATTCACATCTCGCGATGGTCATGTGATGAGAAATGACCAAACTCAAAAGAGCACCTATTTATCAGGGAAGCCAACTCTGGAACAAACTCTCTGCCAAAACCAGGAATGCAACCATCTACCTACAATTTAAATCTAGATTAAAGGTTGAGTACCCAACATAGACATACATTAATAAACCCAAAAACGCCCTGTCATTGGACAGTCAAATGAGACTTTTTTTTTAACCCACCAAAACACCCTGTCGGTGGACAGTCAAATGGGATAACAAAAGAAATATTTAAAAAAAAAAAAATCCATGTCATTGGACGGACAAATGGGATAACAACAAAATTTAAGTAGCCAAAAACAGGAACTAGTGTATATAATTTATATGAACAAAAATTGATTACCTTCAAGAAGACATTCTCAATGTGATCGAGGGTAGTTTCCAGTTCAGTCCGAAAGCGGCGAACCTTCTCCTCATCTACGGGTATGTTCTTGATCCGAGGCTCGACGATCTTTGCAGGTTGCAATCATAATGAAAGAAAGTTAAATATACCGGAATATTTGGTCTCTATTTCTGGAACATGCGTAACTTGGCTTGTGGTATGGTCAGGGATCTGTTATTTGTAAATTACAATTTTATGCAGCACAACCATTATGACGTTAGCGGTACCCTCATTTCCAGTGCCACATGCATAGTTTAATATGATATTTTTATTTCACATTTACAGTTTAAGAATAACATTTAAAAAGCAACCCAAAGCCTTGGTAAATAAATACACTGGTCAATTTCAAATATATTTTTCCCTCAGCTTTTAGTTCTGTCACGTTCTGGTGCCGATCAGCTCATGTTTTCCCAGCATAGCTGCCACTGAGGCCGTAATCGATTAACACGACCGGTGTCGCGGTTTCAGTTCTCAACCAGTTTCAGTTCTCAACTGTCGCTTCTGCGCATGCGTCTAAATCCAACAGCGCCATCGTAGCAGCTCTCACAGGCTAAGTACAACTCATGTATGGTATATTAGCACTCATTTACTTTGCTTTTGCTTTTGCGGTGTGTGTGTGGTGATTTCTAATGAGTAAATCACTCTAAAACCGCTGTTGAGTTTAGTAGTTCATTTTTTACGCATGCGCAGATGGCGCGGTTGGATTTAGATGCATGTGCAGAAGTGATGTTGAGAACTGAAATTGGTTGAGAACTGAAACCGCGACACCGGGCAACTCGGGTCATCAGAATTTCAAATAGAACACCGCGAGTGGAGTCGGCAAATACATGTGCCATGTGCAAAACGACCCGACCAACCCACCTCTTGGATGGGGCGGCTAGGAGCGATGACGTCACATTTGGGCTGGTACCGTCCTGCAGGATAACAGCCACCGGTACCAGCCATACATGTTTTTTTATATATCATATTATTCGATCCGAGTCTGTAGGATGTGCGCATGCGCCAAAAAGTGGCTCGGGTCACCCAAGTTGATTAATCGATTAAGCCCTGAGTGATGTGCATTGTTCAACAACCATCGCTTGGTGCGTGACACGTGTTACACAGTCGGGGATGGGAATTGGATTTCTCTATATATACGTTCTCTGCTATAATGGAAAATATGGTATGCTGGAAGCTCAGTCAGATCTAAGAAATTGCCTTGTTTAGCCCTAGACAGCAACCAATTGTAATAACATAAGAACAAACAGAGCAGAGACGATTGAACCAATGAGAGAAATTATTTGACAATGTGCACACATACGTACGGTGGGCCAAAGAAGAAGAAACAACTCCAAAGAGAATACACTGTTTCAAACCGTACAGATTGTGACGTGTCATATTCGATTGCAATAATTGTGAATAAGTCAAGTTGTTTCGGTCATCTTATGGCCCCTTTAACAGGTATCACATCATAGTGAAATCAATCAAGCGAACAAGGACCGTCAACCAATAAAACACAACCTAGTGCATAAACTTTCATTTGGAGCACCTAATGTTAGTGAAATAAAATAAAAACAAACCATGAAGCCAAATAAGGACCGTAAAACAATAAAACACAACTGTGAGTGTAAACCTTCATTAGAAGCACCTAATTTTAGTGAAATAAAATTTAAATAAACCATAAAGCCAAATAAGGACCATAAAACACAACTGCGTGTGTAAACCTTCATTAGCAGCACCTAATGTTAGTGAAATAAAATAAAAACAAACCATGAAGCCAAATAAGGACCGTAAAACAATAAAACACAACTGTGTGCCTAAACCTTCATTAGGAGCACCTAATACTAGCGAAATAATTAAAAAACAAGCTATGTTATGGCCCCTTTAACTGGTAGTCAATCGGAGTGAAATGAATAAAGGTACTTTCGTCATGTTATTATGGCCCCCGTTAACATATAGTTGTAGGTAGCACCTCGTAGTGAAATCAATATAGCCGGACAATGACCACCAAACACTAAAACACAAACGAGCGCATAAACCTTCATTATGAACACCTAATATTACTGAAATAAAAAAGCAACAAACAACCATAAGCCAAATAAGGACCATAAAACATTAAAATACAACTGAGTGCATAAACCTTCATTATGAGCACCTAATATTAGCGAAATGATATAAAAACAAGCTATGTTATGGCCCCTTTAACAGGTAGTTCACCGTAGTGAAAAGAATAAAGGTACTTCCGTCATGTTATGGCCCCCCCGTTAACATATAGTTGAACTAGGCATCACCTCATAGCAAAATCAATCAAGGTGAACAAGTACCGTCAAACAATAAAACACAACTGAGTGCGTAAACCTTCATTATGAGCACCTAATATTAGAGACTTTTTTTTTTTAAACAAAAAAAACACCATAAAACCAAATAAGGACCATAGAACAATAAAACACAACTGAGTGTGTAAACCATCATTATGAACACCTAATATTAGCGAAAAAAACACAAAAAACAAGCCATGAAAGTTTGAACACATAAAATGTAGACAGGTACAGAGACACAACCAGAGAGAGCATGCTTTTGCAGTTTGTTGACTAGCTGCACCTGGAGCTGGTATATGGCGTTGGTGTGTTCTCGCGTGTTCTCGTGCTGCCACGCGTTGTACTCGTCAACGCGCGCACGTTCGCGCAGATCCTCCGGGTACCAGTGGCTGTCCACGTGGTAGCGCTGGCAGAGGTAGATTAGGATGGCCACACTGAAATCGGAGCAGAGAAGGGGGGGGGGGGGAGAAAACCCCCACACCGCAGTGGTAAAATTGATTGATGACAGCGGTCTCCGGCCAACAAATACGCCAAAATTATCTTAGCATGTTTAGACTTGAAATATATCGGAAGTTAGTCATTGTAAACCATAGCTACTTCAAACTAAATTACAGTTGATGATTGTTGGTTGGTTGTATGCCCTGGCAACATCTAAGGTCATATCAGGACTGCTACCGACTTGTGACAGTGCACACACATGGTGGCTTTATAGTGCTGCCCCAATGGGAGACCAGGGCGCAAGCACAATGATCTGATATTCCAATTAATCACATTATCCTGACACTGATTCAGCTGGTCCTTGCCCTATCCTAATAATGCCGACCACCTGTCTAGGAAACGACAAGTATACATTTTTATGTCATTGGACTGACTCGACCAAAGTTCAAACCCATGGGAGACCGACACTCAACTCATTGGTCGAAATCGGAGCAGAGAAGGGGGAGAAAACCCCCACGATGCAGTGGTAAAAATGATCGTTATAAGCAGGGATGAAAGTGGTCTCCAGCAACAAAACGCGGAAAGCAAGCCGAGATTATTACACCGACGGCGAATTTCCGCGAAAATGGGGATTCCCGCCCCCATAGGATTAGCACTGTCATGGAATCGTGGGAAAATGCCGGAAGTCAGGTTTTAAATGTCCTTGTTGTGCCTATATTATCGCCCATAGGCCTACTTAAATCGTTCTTCGCCCCATCCCCATGGCCATGCGAGTAAATAATTCTATATTTCCTATGGCTTCATTTGGCTGGGGATCGTATTCCATACCACCACTCAAATTGAGACCCCCTCTGGTAATAACTAAATATCTAAATGTATCACGCATGAAGTTGAACACAAAAATGATGATAACAATCATATAATGATACCTATGTGATATATAAGCAAGTATGTGAGTATAAAGACGCGGAAGGGAATTGTTATTATTATTGTCCATTATTATTATATATGTTATATATTATACAATATGTTGTATATTATTGTTTTCATGTGAAACATTACCGATATAAATATCAACTTGTATACATGTACAAAGATTTAGTGACAGTACACTTCCACTGGTTTATTACAAAACCTATCCACTCTCTGCGTTGCCAACAGTCAACTGACCCGCCCCCTAACTTGCTAGGTCCCACATCGCCTCTATAGGTGGGTGGGGTGTGTGCTAGCCACACGCAGTAGAGGGCAACCCAGTTCGGTGGCTGGTGCACCGCCACCTAGCGCAGTTCAATGTAACTGCGTAGGTGTGAGGCGTAGTGTCTGCCGCCACCGCATGGTAGTGGAGCTCATGTACAGACTATTACAGTATTTTATGGGCGATCAATATAGGGGAGTGGTCGATATATGGAGGTGGTCGGTTAGAGAGGCTTTATGATATATATAGTTATATATATATATAAATATGGGTAGCGGCGCAGGCTCCACATCTGACAGGTGTGATGAAGGTGCGACCTCTAAAGGGTAGAGGTGAGGTGAGGGAGTAACCCTCCTCACACCCGCATGTATTGGAGGGGTAGAGAACCGATAATAACTCCCTAATTATTACCCTTGATAATATGGGTCTATTACAATGAAACACACAAAAAAAATCCTCTGTTGCGACCGACGCCAGACATCGTCCATTGCGTGCGAGGAAGCCCGAGAGTGACGCCAGCAGTCATGGGTGTTGGGTCAAGGAGGATTTGGGTGGTTGGTTGTTGGAGTTTTACATCCTGACAACAGCTAAGGTCACATCAAGACGGGTACTGACTTGTGACAGTGCACTCATGGTGACTTTTTAGTGCTGCCCCACTAGGAGACTAGGCCGCCTGCACCACATAGTCATATTATCCTGACACTGAGCTAACCAGTCCTTGCCCTATCATATTAATGACATTTATAAAATATACATTGCAAAATTTGTTTACAAGCAAAAGAATGGCCTCCTCCCTGAAATATTTGATAATCTCTTCAAAGAAAACAATCAGGTCCATTCCCATAACTCGAAATAGTTAGAAAACTTAAAACTATGAAAGATTTCTTTAAAAAACTAAAGATAAGCTATTTCAATGCATACTAAATCAATTACCAGTAAATAATAGGACATAGTTGTCATTAACTAGTCGCATAATTTAAAATATCAAGTGGCTATGGCAAAGAACATAAAATTTACCCCTATTAACATAAATGCAAAATAACTACTGATACTGCATGTAAGTACATGACACACTATAATATAATATTCCTATCATTACATAGTTTTTTACTAACTGTGAAGAGATGCATCAGTATCTCATCATAATCATTAGTTAAAAATGTAGCTTAAGTTTAATCATCTGTTATTGTCATCATTTGTTCATTCGCATCATGGAGACCAGCTAGATAAGCATCGCTTTTCTGGGATCCCTTCTGTCTGTAAGGTATTTGTATGCATTTATTGTATCACCTCGGTGTATTGTAAACATACCTTGCAGAGAGTTACAATAAAAGAATTGATATTAATGCCAAGCGCCAGACTAGGAAGGGACGCTTATCAATTTTATAAGTCATGGTTTGACTCGACCGGGAACTGAACTTCCGTATACGAGGCCCGCGCTCTACCGATTCGGCTACTGTGCCCGGGGTCGAGGAGGATATATTAGACTGTCTCAAAAGGTGATAAGTAAAATGGGACAAAACTTTGTCCATTGTAACGTACAACGTATGCATTTGCTCAGGATAAACTGATTTGTTTTTCACATGGTTTTTCATAATCCCAATAGAATACATATTGATTTGAAGCAACTGTCCTTGTGTTTTCAGTGTAACCGTTTCTGTGCTGTTTTGTGTCAATCGTTACGCGGACACACACAAAATTAGTTAGCACCTTTTGAGACAGCGCATATACATAACAGTTATTCCCTTCTACGTCTTTTTGTTGTTGTTGATACATTAGTTGTTTAAGCAGGGGAAATTTCAGGCGCAGGCGATTGGTCTTCCTCATTCCACTGCTCCTTGCCCTATCCTAATCATGCCGAGTGCCTGGCTAGGAAGCGACAAGTATCAATTTTTAAGTCATTGGGTTGACTCGACCAGGATTCGAACCCACGACCCACCACACGGGAGACGGACGCTCTAACTCATTTGGCCATCCCGTCTTTACACTCAAATAATGCATTATACATCACATAAGTCATAATATACATGTGTGTGTAATGAAGAAGATAATCAATCATTACAATGCAAATAAAATTACTTCTGCCAAGATCTATCTCACTTGTACTCTGAAGAACATGGCAGCGTGGAAGCGCGTGTTGAGATGCTGCCATGCTGTATACTCGTCCACTCGAGCACGAAGCCTCAAACACCGAGGGTACCAGTGGGAGTCCGGGGCGTATTTATCGGCCACATACTGCAGTATGGCTACACTGTGGTGCCGGAACAAGATAGAAGGGGTGGGAGAGGAGAGGGGGGGGGGGGTGAAGGAAGCGGGAGAGGGAAGGGAAGGAAGGGGGAGAGGAGGAAGGGATAGGGGAAGGATTGATAAAGGGGATAGGGTGAGGAGGAGAAGGGAAGGGAGAAGGGGGGGAACAGGGCAAGGAGATAATAGGGGGGATTGGGAGGGAGATAGGGGGAAGGGAGGTAGGGAAGAATGGAACGACAGGGGAGGAAGCGAGAAGCGGGAGTTGGGAGGGGAGGGGAGGGAGAGAGAGAGAGAGAGAGAGAGAGAGAGAGAGCAGGGAGAGAGGAGGGAGAGAGGAGGGAGGGAGGGGATAGGACAGAAAAGAGAGGACAAAGGAGAAAGCGAGAAGAGGATTGTGGGGCAGAGGAAGGAAAGAGAGAAGAAGGGAAACATGGCGAGGGAGAGAAAGAGGAGTACAGAGAAATTAAAATACAGATAAAGTAAAATAATTTCAATGTGTCTTGTTGAAATAAAACTAGAATTGATATATGTGGTTATAATCAAAGTTAAAAGCTTAAGGACTAATTTTTTAAAGCAGAGTTGCGGGAGAAATGCTATGAATATGATAGATGCAAATTATTTTAATTGAAAATTAGTGAATTAATTAAGTATAATTCTACGCCATTTAAGGGACAACTATTTCAGATACAGCCAACGGAAATTAACATAAAATAATACATTGAAGTTTATTGCATATGGGAGAGGGATAGTTAATATCAAATGTGAATGTTAATTTCGGCTATAACTATTCCCCCCCCCCCCACGTGCTTAAAACCCATATCGTGTGAATGTGATAACAGATTTACAAAATTTCTGAATTCTCTGCAGTCTGCCAATGTTTTGCACATGCTATACCAGTGTCATATAGCATAGGTATAAAGTTTCATAGTCCGATGAAATGTTTGTTTGTTGTTGTTTTACATCCTAGCAACATCTAAGGTCATATCAGGAGCGATACTGACTTGTCACAGTGTGCACTCATGGCGACTTTATAGTGCTGCCTCACTGGGAAACCAGGCTGCCAGCACCATGACCTAATATCCCACTCAGTCACATTATCCTGACACTGAGCCAACCAGTCCTTGCCCTATCCTAATAATGCCGAGCACTAGGCTAGGATGCGACAAGTATCAATTTTTAAGTCATTGGTTTGACTCGACCAGGATTCGAACCCACAAACTCATGGGTTTAGATCTCCCGATCTCCCAAAACAGGAGACGGACGCTCTACTCATTCGGCCACCCCTTCTGGTCTAGTCCGATGAAAGAAGCGGTGCACTTTCCAAAATGTTGTTGGCGTACAAAACTTGTATTTTCCGAATCTGCGTAGGCCTACTCATTGCACAAAATACACAAAATGTATATGAGTACGCAGGTCTTCTCTACTCCAAATTTCCTATTTAGGTACTCCAAAGAATAAAAAAGTGTACTTTCTACAATGGCTTTTTTGGCACACACAATTTTAATTTTGAGTACTGACGTAATCTGGCTTAAATACGCAAAAGTCGTTTGGGTAGGCAGATCTCTTATATCCACCTCCATTAAAGTCTAGCCTACGCCACAGAGAAATTTGAAGATCTGCACTGCTCTGTTTGTCTAACATAACAAGTTGGTCAACATTTAAGATGTTAATTAGAAAAGTTAAATAAGGAATGTACCTTTCAGTGAGAATAAACCCATCATCGTCAATAACTGGAACACGTTGGAACGGGTTGATCTTGGTGAACTCGGGCGTCATGTGCTCTTCTACAACCAACAAGACAGCAAAAGTGGAATCAAAGTTAATATAAGTCACTCTCAGTGACCAAACAGACAGCTTTTCCCCCCTCCCACCACCCTTATTTTTTTTAAAGGAGACTGTCCCTAGTGTAAATAGTATTTTCCTTCATTGTCGATGCTGATTGCAACATGGGTAATTGAACAAGGTGGAGTCGGATACTTATTCAAACGGCCGCTGGCGCCACCTATACTTGAACCTTAACATTAGTACATACATCGAAGTCTACCACGCCTAGCGGGTCTTTTGGAACTACGCCAAGTAACCACACAGGGCTGGCGGATGCGCGTAAGATACAATGTCGGTAGACGAAATCTGTTACAAAGTTACGAAAACTTGACGTAGTCATGACGGTTCAGGCTCAACAAGCTACTATATAAAGCGAGCAAAAAGCCGAACTCGGCCACTACGACTTGCCGCAGACGGCGACGGACATTCTACTCTGCCATCCCGCCCACCCCACAATAAGAGACTAGAACTATAGGGCTAAAGCATCTCGGTGTGGTGGTTTCAGCGGGTTCCCGTGCTCAGAGGTGTCCCTCGCTTCTGCGCTGCTTCTACGCATGCGCGGATTTCGCATCAACTCGGGTCACCTGAGCCACTTATTGGCGCATGCGCACATCCTACAAACTCGGGTCGAATAATCGAATACGCTTCTCCGCGCTCGGGTGGACAATCTTTTTTTTATTTTTTTTATGACCGATAAAAATACAGCAAAATAGGATTTAAAGTATTTTATGATGGCCCAGTTTACCTCTATTTCCATTTAATTAATCTAAGTTATTCTTTTTTTGCACATGGCACGTGTATTTGTCGACTCCACTCGCCGTGTTCTATTTGAATTTCTGACGACTGGGATGACCCGAGTCGCCCGGTGTGGCGGTCTCCGATGCCACAAGGCTGCCGTGCCAAATGGCGCTTCTGCGCATGCGTCAGAATCCAACAGCGTCGTCTGCGCATGCGTCAAGTCTCTAGTTTGGCCGTAATCGATTAACACCATCCGAGCCACTCGGGCCACCCGATCAAATTTCAAATGCTATTCATTATTCGACCCGAGTCTGTAGGATGTGCGCATGCGCCAAAAAGTGGCTCGGGTGACCAGAGTCGATTAATCGATTACGCCCAAATAGATCAGAAAACTGAAGCGCCAAGTGTCAACACACTACTGGGATGCAGTTTTGTGTGGAATTGTATGTTTCTTAGCTCAAAATGTTTAACTATGGCTAGTTTTGTCTTAGATATATTCATCAGATCATTATATTGCATGTGTGCATTTCACGCCGATGTGTCACTCGAATCCGCGCATGCGCAGAAGCGCCATTTGGCACAGCAGCCTTGTGGCATCGGAGACCGCCACACCGGGTAGTGTTAATCGATTACGGCCATCCTTATTAGATTCTGACGCATGCGCAGAAGCGAGGAACACCTCTGAGCACGGGAAGCTTCTCTCATTATACTCAAGCATGTACGATTGCCATTCTAGTCGCCGTGAATATGGCCTGTGCTGCCGACATGGCGTAAAGCAACCACCAATCAATCAAGTTCATTAAAAAGTCCAAAATATATACCATTTGTCCGTGTTCAATTAGCTCTAATTCAGGGATGAAAGTGATCTCCAGCAAAAAACACGGAAATCTATGCCTCCGGTAAGGCTACCTGTAACCCGACGGCGAGTTTCCGCGAAAATGGGGATATTCTCCCATAGGCTTGGCACTGTCAGGCAATCGCTGAAAATTCCAGGAAGTCAGGTTTCATACATATTGGTATACATATGGCCTGCCGATAGTGCTACGGCATTTGAACAACATATTAGTATACGCTGATAGTGCTGCGGGATTGCAGCACAGAAAAAATCGCGGAAATCCGCTGTACGAATACCCGATAGCTGTATCCTGATGTAAAGTGAACACGGTGCTGCCGCCCGGTGGATTCCATGCTAACCATTGTATGGTGCGGGTTCGCGCCGTTTGAGGGCAACCTGTATGGCGCTCCCGATAGCAAAATACAGGGCCGCGTTCAGGGTACGCCTCCGCGACGTCTCGGAGACGCCTTTTGGCCTATTTCCATGCAGGGTGTATCTCGGAGACGCCTGCAGACAGGTGACAAAAAGCGCCTCGAAAATGGCCGCCGTATTCAGTGGTTTCAGCCAATCAGAGTACTTCTTTTCCAATGCAAATGGCTGCCGCCTATGGGGGAGGCCATTTTTGAGCCAACCAACTGCTTTTGCCATTCAGACTAGCGTGACGTCAGGGATTTAATTTTGGTACATCAAACGCAGACGATTGGTCTTCCTCATTCCACTGCTCCTTGCCAGATCCTAATAATGCAGAGTGCCTGGCTAGGCAGCGACAAGTATAAATTGTTAAGTCATTGGTTTGACACGACCAGGGTTCGAACCCACGATCTACCAACACGGGAGACGGCCATCCTGTCTGGTTCGGTCGCTTTAGAGGTTTTACTCTATATGTATACATAAATAGTATTCTTCATTAGCTCAATGACAGAAACATGGTTCACTGAGAGACATCAAGACAACACCCTCAACATAGAAGGATATAGGCTTGTACGTAATGACAGACAGCAAATTAACATACATCCTAACAAAAAAAGGTGGAGGGGTTGCAATCTAACTGCAAAAACCTCAAAAAATCTAGACACTGAGGCCCTAAAAATAGCAAACAACTCGAAATTGAACACCTGGAGCTACTATGGTGGCATAATTAAAAAATGAGAACAGGCTAACAAAGCCATAGAAGCCTCTACAGACCACCATCCGGGGATAATTGAAACCTCCCTTCAAACTCTAGAGAAAAGTATAAATTCAGTAGAAAACTAACAAAATCAGAAATCTTTTGGTGCTAAGGACTTCAACATAAACTACAGTAGCAACGACAAAAATATACTAATCTACAAACCACATCAAAATCCTAGGGCTACAGCAACTTATTACAGACAGCACAAGACTAGGAAACAATAGCTCTACAATTGACCTAATACTAACCAACTCAACAATACCACAAAATGGGGCACTAAAGCCTGGGGTATAAGTACCCATGAGCTAATATATGTAACGAGGAAAAAAACTCAAAAGCACAACCAAATATATATATAAGA
Source organism: Branchipolynoe longqiensis (assembly GCA_030323885.1). Taxonomy (NCBI): domain Eukaryota; kingdom Metazoa; phylum Annelida; class Polychaeta; order Phyllodocida; family Polynoidae; genus Branchipolynoe; species Branchipolynoe longqiensis. Next base: position 54,899,469 of record CM059195.1, read on the forward strand.
TTGGGCAGATCCCTAAAAAACTAACCAAAGGAAACACTACAAAACCACCACCTATATGAAAATATAGACCTCACACAGAACCAAGATGACCCTGATAACTACTGAAATAACATTGTCCCTAGAAATAAAACAATCATTAGATGAATGTGTCCCATAAAGAAAACTAAAAATACAGAGAAACAAGACCCTGGGTAGACAGGGAACTGTTAACCATATTGCAACAAAACGAAGCTAGGTGACAAATTGAAACGTACTAAAGACCCAAGGATAAAAGGGCCCTATAATACTGTCATGAAACAACTCCCTCAAAGCAGTAAGGGCAGCAAAAAAGAATTATATAATAAAACAAGACAAGGACTGGGGAAGTAACGCATATAAGTTCTGGTAAAAGGGAGCTTACTATTCTCCAAAAATAAGATAGAAGAAAGGATAAGCTTCCAGGATAAGGATGGAAATACGTACACAATAGTGATGCAGCAAACAAACTAAAATACACACTTTGCCAACGTAGGAACAATGGTTTATCAAAGAAATTCACAAGAATCGAAAACAAGTCAGAAAATATCCAGGATAAATCCCCACCTGCAAAACTGAACCCTTAAAAGAACGAAACACAGCTAATAAATGACATAGATGGAAAAACAAACCAATGGAATAGATGGATCCCCACAAAAATAGTAAAAGAGGCACTCCAACCATCCTAGATACCATGGTCGACCTGTTCAACAGATCATTTGAGCCAGGTACACTCATCAAAGCATGCAAGAATGCAACCATCACCCCCCATATACATAAGTGATGACAAACAAAACATGGGGAAACAACAGACCAATATCAATCTGCAAATACCAGGCAAGCTAATTGAACAAATATTCCACAGGCACATAAATCGCACCTGGAAAAAACCAATATACTAAACAAGAGGCAAGGAGGTTGCAGAAAAACTTCAACTCCACATCAAAAAACAATAGCAAACCTAACAAGTGATGTGCATGGCATCATGAACCAAAAGAAATTAGTGGACACCGTTCATATCGACTCAGCAAAGCCCTTTGACACTGTCGACCACAGCATATTATAAGAAACTTAAACAACATGGGCATAAATATCCAACATCAATAAACTGGATAAAATGCTCCCTCAACAACAGGCAGCAAAAAACTAAAGTAAATGGTACATCTCAGACCAACAAACTAACACCTGTGGAGTACCCCCCCAAGGATCAGTCCTGGACCACTACTATTATACTAACATAAATGACCTAGAAAAAGGGCTGGAGACAGAATGCTCCAGCATTGCGGATGAAACTGTCATAATGCAGAAGGAAAGCACAGTAGAAAAGGAGGTAGCAACCAAACTTAACAAACCTCCTTCTAAATACTGTACAGCTTGGTGGTGATTACAATAAAATAACACAATGCAAATAAATCGAAAACAGTACCTTCTCACATACAGCAATCACAGGAAGAAACCTACAATGCACACTAGGAAACCAAACAGTTGCATGAAAGTGTAAATCCACTACAAATACCTAGGCCTAGAACTGGACACCAGCTTAAATCTACAATCTGTGTAACAAAATCATACCAAAAAGTAAATCACAGAAACATGGCTATTTGCTAAAACTAAGAAACTAATGACACAAAATATTCAATAAAAATCTTCAAAGGCATGGTACTGTCTTACTTCCCCTAAGCTTTGACCTATGGGGATGTAATCTACATGGGTCTAAAAAAGAGCTAACTTAAAAAATTGCAGATACCTACAAAATAGGGCCTTGAAATATGCCTGAAATAGACAAACTACACCCCACTTAGACCTACACAAAAGAACTAAAGTAAAGCTACTAGAAAACAAAGGATAATCCACCTAAAAAAACATTAGCAAATGGATATACCAAGACATTAAGCGTCTAAGCCAACCACTAAGGGACACCAGAGCAAGCAGGCCCACTACTTAAGTACAGACCAAACCAGATCAAAGCCCCTGAAAGGAGCACACTGGAAATGGCCGCCAAGCATGGATTGCGCAAACGTGAAGTAAGACCAATCCCTGACCTAAAAACGTACAAAAAATTCTGTGCAAAATAAAAACTGGGAACCCCAACGAACTGCACCACAAGGGGGCAAAGTGAGATGTCACGGCCCCACCAACTGGACAGCCCAGGGCAGGATAACCGGAAATATAAAAGCCAGATAACATATCCAACAACAATATAAATCAAATCAATTTTCAAACAAAATAACCACCTCCTATTTACTACAAGCCTATGGACATGTAAATTAAAATACTAGTAACAATTAAAGTAAAAAAAGCGAAAACGCTTCCCAAGAAAACCCCAAAACACCTAACATAGAACCTAAGAAAACACTACTCATAGTAATAAAGAATAGAACAAAAATAACAATGCCAAGAGAGGGGGCCCAAAAAAACTAACATAACTACTAAAACTACCAACAACTATCTATCTGCTACAAAATGCAGACAATCAATAACTTATCCAGCAGCTACTGTTTGGTAATATTCAACACCAACACTACAGCTGGCCAGCATTGAAAACAAACCTGGGTACCCAGGCTTACATGCTATGGACAGAATAAATACAGCCTCAATAAAAAAAATAAAAATAAAATATTATAATTTATTACATCTCTTCATATATAGGCCCCTACATACAATAGAATAGTTCATAAAAGAAATATGTGTCAATACACATGTTGTATATAATTTAAAACATGTGTATTATAGGCTAGTGCGTAAATAAAAGTAATATGTCGTCTCTAAAAAAAAAAACGATACTATTCAACTGGAATAAATATGTCAGTTTGTTGTTTTACGTCCTAATAACATCTAGGGTCAAATCCGAACGGGGAATCAAAATGTTGAATTTCTCCAAAAAGACCTAATATGCGCATTGCAAAACGATTATGGGCACACTAGAAAAAGAGAGAGAAAAAGGGCGTATTCATAGCCTTAGTAGTGCTGCACGTGTAGAGGATGGAAGGTGGTCGCAGTAACTGCACGTCAACATATCACACTATGGGGCGTTTACTGTTTGAGAACTATTAATAAAAGAAATAAGCAGCAGAACTAGCAAGAATATTTCATAAAGTGGTGAGAGAGCACTATATTACAACAGTTAGGTCTATTCAATTGTTCTACTCCCCCACTGAATCCTAATATGACATTAGATGTTGTCAGGACGTAAACCCCAAACAAATTTGAGATACTTGAGTAGTTCACGTTCGCCTGATTTTTTTTAAACTGATTTTTTTTAAAAAGTTTTAAAGTTGCATAATCCGATAAACGCATCAAATTTCCGAAAGCAAAACACTTACCTACATATCCAACTTAGATTCTGGTGCAGTTATTACGTGTTTATTGCTGCATAGACGAAATACCAAGTCAATTTAATAGAATATGTCTTACCGTTGAAGCCTATGGGATCAGAGTTTTGCCAAACACACCAAAATTATTTTGGCATGCTTAGGCCTACACTTTAAATATATCAGAAGTTGGTTGATTGTTGGGAGTTTTACGTCCTGGCAATATCAAAGGTCATATAAGGACGGGTACTGACTTGTGACAATGTGCACTGATGGTGACTTTATAGTGCTGCCCCACTGGGCGACCAGGCTGCCAGCATCATGACCTGATATCTCACTCAGTCACATTATCCTGCCACTGAGCTAACCAGTCCTTGCCCTATCCTAATAATGCCGAACGCCTGGCTCGGAAGTGACACATATCAATTTTGTAAGTCATTGGATTGACTCAACCGGGAATCGAACTCCGGGAGGTCTACGCTCTACCAATTCGGCCACCGCGTCCCGTATATGATATCCGAAGTTAATCATTTTAAAATAGAGTTACTTCAAACAAAAATAAGGTAGATTATAACAACAAACCTACTATTGTTATCTCAGAAAAATGACAGAAACTGAAAACAATTGGACTATGCAACTTAAAAAAACACACCCTGTAATAAGTTACCCATGGCAATGACAATCAATGGCCATACACCAAACATTTGGCGCCCCAGGGCGATGGACACGGGATGAGTGTGGTGCTGAGGACCGTGATGCCCGGGCGGAAAGCGGGCATCGATCCACCGTTATTACAGTGTCGGACAAGGGGCCCCCACCCACCAACAAACCACCCACAAGAACACACCAAATTAAATTGTTAAAATATGAACACACAGAACTATTACTGATCTAAACTGGATTTATTTTCTTAATTGAATTGCATTTTTTAACAAATGCAAATTACAGGGAATTGTAAATGAAAAGGGCGGCGTTATATTTATATGTGTAAATGTGAGTATATTATAGGTGCAAATTACATTGGTCGGCGAAATGTTGGTAAACAGCGGTGTCTGATTCAGCATGTGTAATCCCTCTGCTCGGAGCCCCAGATAGGCCGGGCAAACTCCCTCCACCTCGTCACAGCGCACAGCCGAGCACATTGCCACTGATATTCGATGTAATTTTAACGATGCCAATAGATCTAATCACCAGAGGGCGCTATTTTAACCTCTGGTCTATATTGATGTCAATTATTGTAGATTTAGATGTTTGCTTCTGTGCAACTTTAAATACAACGAACTAGTAATTACATTTTTTAAATATTTTATTCCAGTTGAATAATGTATGTTTCACCACCAAGGCGCTGGCCTTCCGGCCTTAACAATTATGGTAAATATGGTGCATATGAATTGGTTGGTTGTCGACAAATTAAGCCTAGAAATAGGCTAGATGTAGCCACAACAGAGTCTACACATCTATACAAGCCATTATTTACTTTACGAGGAGGACAAGTTCAAATGGAAATATATAGATATATACATAGCATCGGTAGACATAATTTTCGTATGAATAATTTAAATGATAAATTAATGTTGCATCTAACTCAAAATACTAATTAGATATAAGGCCGACCTGCTCATGAATATTTAATGTGTAGGGCCTATGCTAAGTGGATCATTATATTTAATTACAAGTGTGTTGATATAGCTATAGGATATGCTATTTATAGCACCATTATATAGTCATATATATCTATTACTATTAGACCTAGCCTCTAGTCTAGGCATATCATATGCCTAAATTTAAAGGGGAAACCTCAAAACTTGCCGGTGAGAGATGAGTAGATTTTGGCTACTGAATCTGCCTACGGCTACGGTGTTACTTATTACATTTGTTTATGTTTATCCATAGTCATAGAATTGCTATTTCACAAACAGCATTACCATACGTGTAACATAATACATCATTGGTCATTATATGTCACAACAGAACTGAGAACTGCACCGGTCAGGGTTGCAGTTGGCGTTGCAGTACAGGCTACAGTACAGCAACTCCACAGATCGCATTTACTATTTTATTTAGCTAAACATGGTCATGGACACACACCCTGAGGCTGAGGCCTGAGCACCACAATTCTCTTTTTGATCTATAATTATAAACAAGACTACCACAAAGATGATGGTAGCTAATCTATCAACAACACTTCACTTCTGGACTCAACGATGCCATGCCCATGGCATTGCCTGCCTTGGACTTGGTGGGGCGGGGCGGGGAGAGTGATGGATGTTCCCGTCCCCGCCCCCCTGGATTGATGGAAGAACACAGACTGGACTAGTATGACTACTAGTACTAGTACACTACAGACTACAGACACAGGCCTACGTACCTTTCCGAAGCGCAACAGGTTTCTCTTCAAATGGGATCTGATTTATCTTCAGAAACATGTACACAGCTCTACACGGCTGTGACATGATGTCGAAGTAGTACTTCAATGGAGACATAATTATTTGTCGGAAATAACGTAACGTCGGTTCTTTCAGTGGCCTGACTTCGTCCCCGGTCCGACCCAAACGTCAACTTTGTCATCTATAGGTCGAAGTTGAAAGGTCAAGGACAGCGTGAACAACTAGGTCAGAGTATTCGTAGTTGCGTAGCAAAGCTAAAATGTATGTACTAAACGGAATAGTATACATTTGAGCTGTGTGGGATAAGTCGAAATTCTGATCAAGGTAGATATGTTACATTGTATTTTTACATTAACTCTAATTTTCTATTACTACGATAGCAAAGAAAATAATGTATATTTATTCTATTGCTACAGGTCGGTTTCATATGTGATCCTCTTTCTTGGTTATTATTTTACGACCACGACACAGGTGTCCAATCGCGGAAAAGCCCACCGTTTTCGAATTTGTAAATACAAGATGTCAACATTAACGCCGAATGGAAAATTGACCAATAGTCCAATTCACCTTAAGCATAAAAAGGTATGAATCTTCTTAGTAAGATCAAGTTTGTACTTCTATAGCTGGATATTGGCTCTGAATCTAATTATCTTTTTTAAACAACACAATCGAGGAACATCACTCGAGCCTCTAGACTAGGCTCTACGTGTTTAGAAACCAATACAGCAATAGGCAATCTCACATGTGCCAGCAACTGGAAGTGTTCGTTTGGATGCGCAGGCGCAAAAAGTCAAAGTACCCCAATGCAAAATCGGTGCGCCAAAAGGTACACCGACACAGCTAAACGAACACATCAGCATGCGAAGCGAATGACATTGGGCAATTGCAAGCAGCTACAACAGAGCGCCAGAGGCTGTCATTGTAGAATGTAATGGAGTAAAACCTATAAAACTATGCTTATGTGAATATAACCCTAACCACGAGGGTCTATGAATATACGCTATGATTAAAACAGCATTTCTGTTTATTCTGCCTCATTAGTAGTATTAGTACTAGATCAGCTAAAATTTCAAAACACAACAAACTATATATTTAAATTAAACTCTTTCATCAGATCTTGCTGAGACAAACTGAAATCTGTTATAATTTTGAAAGTATCTTAATATGGGAGAAAGTTATGACATTTCTAATGTCGGCTGAATTGTTAAATTTAGTCTGGATTCACCATTATAATAAACTCAAACTGTGACCATTTCCACATTGTTACAGCTTTGTATGCTGTCTAAGTATTATGATTTTGGTATATTGATGTGTATTTTCAGTGACACTAGGTCACCTTCTTTCCAGTGATATAACATTATGAAAATATTCCAATGCAAAAGTACTTTAATCAAGGCCGGAATCGTGAAGATGCAGGAACATTTGACCAACGACGTGGTGACCGATGCGCCCCTAACGGAATCTGACATACCTGTCATTAGTTATTTATCTATCACATCAAACCTTTAACTAAGTTTAAGCTGGTAAAATTGTAATAATTTAAATTAAATTAACTGTTACGTGTTAGTGCTACGTGATGAAATGAAATAATACAATTATACATTATTACATGCCTACCTTAGACAAAGTATTTTTGTTTTAATATTTGTGCTCTGCAGTTATATTCATGAGCCTAAGCCTAAAGGCAGTAAAGGAGAGGTCATGTGATGTGGTACAGAAGCCTGAGAAGGTCACCATAGAGTAAATACAGTGTTCTATAGTTAGCTATCTGGAGATATTCCGTCCTAGTCTGTAATCAGCTACATTACCAGCCACCCCATCCAATCACTACCTATACTTACATGCACTTGACACCATTACACTACTTAGTCATTAGACCATAGGTACTATCAGTATCACTGTATCAGTTTCACATCCCACGACAACCACCCTCCCTGAAACAAAAAACACCTGACATGGGCTACAAGCATAATATATTTAATTATTTCAGAAACTCAGCCTAACAGACTGCTACAATGAATCCAACGAAGGAAAGTCGTGGAAAAAGGTATTCTTAAATTTTATAGTGTTTCTTTGTTATGTGCAAGCTTATATTTATAATTGATTTACATTATGCATGAAAGATCGCCGAGAATTTGGGTAAATCTGCGTTTCTCAAATATCCAGGACATAAACCTTCAATAATGCCTGGTTGCCGGGTCTCCCAGTGGGGCAGCACTATAAAGTCGCCATTAGTGCGCAATGTCACAAGTCGGTACCCGTCCTGATATGACTTTTGATGTTGCTAGGACGTAAAACAACAACAAACTAATACTGGTTGGTTGGCTGTTGAAGTTTTACACCCTGGCAACATTCTAAGGTCCTATCAGGATGGGTACCCACCTGTGACAGTGCGCTTTCATGGCAACTTTATAGTGTTGCCCCACTGGGAGTCCAGGCTGCCAGCACCATGACCTGATATTCCACTCAGTCACATTATCCTGACAATGAGCTAACCAGTCCTTGTCCTATCATTAATAATGCATAGAGCCTGGCTATGTAGTAACAACTATCAATTTTATTAATCATTGGTTTGCCCTAGATTGAGATTCGGACAAGTAATACTAATAGCGATCATGAACGTTGCTAGGGTTCACTCCCGACAAATACTTTAGACAAATATGGGTAGGGGGGGGGGGTGGAATACACCATATTTTATTGTTAAAATGTTATATCTGTTACTGCTACAGCCCAATGCAATGGTGTCAGAGTTTTGACATGCTTGCAAAAAATGATTTGGCATGATTGCACTTCAAATATACTACTACTACACCAGTATCTTTGGTGTCATATTTTGAAATAAAAATAACGACCAAAAAATCCTACTATAACCCAGCTACGAGTACTATCGACTATTCTTCCTGGTTACTTCTGGTAACCAGGCAATGCACATGTGCAGGAAATCGATCATGTAAGCAATAATACTCAACTTGTCTCAGGGTAGGAGAATAAGGGTTGCCCGGGGCACCTAGTTTACTCAGTCGGGCAGGTGAAGTTCCCGGTAACTGGCCTGAACAGGCAACTCTTTTTTTCTTCTTTTCTGATGTGTCCTTCAAAGTCCGTTTTTCAAATGCATTGCCAGTTTTTTACTTGGGCTTGGGCAAGTAGTTTTGTCACTCGGGCAAGTAGAAAATTCAGTCATTTCCCCGATTGGGCAAGAAAAGTTACTGTCCTATACTGTGTCTGTATTGAATGGTGTTAGTTATAAGGTGTGCTCTTTTATCTGTCAGGGTCAACGAGTGTATGTACGTGACCCTCTGGTGGCGTGGGAAAGAGGTACCATAATAGATGTACTGGATGACCACCTGGTGATAACTAGTGGAACTAAGGTGAGATACATTACACATATATATGTTAAGTCTGGCTGTGCAGGCTATGTGCTGTATAGTATTAGTAGTAAATCAGCCGTGTGTATGTAGTGTAAATGCGCTACCTGGATATTTGTAATTGTAAGCATGAGACTTACAACGCATGACAATGATGGTTGCCCGGGCCACCTAGTGTGCTCGGTCGGGCAGGTGAAGTTCTCAGTGACCTGCCAAAATGTCATTATTTTTATGATCTGCAGTAGCAGATCTCAGTTTCGATTGGCTGACTTGGGCTTGGGAAAGTAGTTTTGTCACTGGGGTAAGGAGAAATTTTAGTCACTTGCCCGATTGGGCAAGTGGGGAAAAAAGTTGCTGTCCTACCCTGGACTTATAATTCGAGGGAGGTGAGTGTAATGAGATGCACTAACCTCCCCAGGTGAAATGTGAAGGATGGAGTAGAAATCCACTAATAAATACTAGATCAAGCTTCTTTTTTTTTTTTAAGTCAATCAAGGCTGGAGTATTTCCCATTCCTCTTCACATATGTTACATGTTAGTATTGTTACTCACTGTTATAGAGTACCTACTTGTGGTAGGTGATCAAGGATCCCTTGTGTCAAAACGCGTAATATTTACTATATATTGAGGCTATGCAACTTTGGACGGCCCATGAGGGTAAGGAATTCTGTACTGCTCGTTCAGCTTGTTAACACTAGATGGCAGCACCGTCTCTTCTCCATGCTGCAATTCCGCTTCTCTTCGTAAAGCGCTGTATTGGGTTGGTGTGTGGTGGAGTGTGATGTTATATTTGTTGTTGTTGTTATTAACTATCCTCAACTGATGGTTATTTATAAATCCATCCCAAGCTTTATTTGATAGGGCTTTTCTTCAGGCTGCCTCCTAATGTGACTGATTTGAGATTTTCACCCTGCTTCTCACCAAACCGCGTTCTGTTCTCTCCTCTGCTCAGGCAAGATATATTATAGAGGGGGGTGTAATGACGTCACAAGACAACTTTCGGTGGCTATATTGGATTACATACAGAAGGCTTGCAACTGCCTACACTGTGCTTATTTACTGATTTGTTGGTTTATTTGTCGGGCCCAAAAAAACTAACATAGGCTACTAAATGTACCAACATACTATCTATCTGCTGCAGACAATCAAATAACTTATCAGCAGCTACTGTTTGATAAGACAACACCAACACTACAGCTGGCCAGCATTGAAAACAAGCCTGGGTACCCGGGCTTACATGCTATGGACAGTATAAATACAGCCTCAATAAAAAAAAATTAATTAAAAAAAACAACCCAACTGTTTTGAGCAGTTTGGCCTCAGAAGTTGTTGCTAAAGTGCTGTAAGTAAACACATTGGATGTAAACTGCCCAGAACCTGCCAGAGCACAAGACAACTCTTTTTTTACTGCATCTGCATGCATTCACAACATGGCTAGGGAGGGTGCTCGTAATCCAAGATGGCTGACTGCCGAGTGATGACGTCATGCGCACTCCCTCTATAGGGAGGGGGCATGCGCAGTGAGTGGTACCACCTGTGTATTGGCAGCGTATGTGTGCTACTGGTGGTCAGGGTCAGCCCTAGCGTTGCTGGCACCCCGAGAAAGCTGAACTTTGGCACCCGTACAAGTATAATTTAAACAAATTTAACGCCAATGTGGCACCCCCTAACACATGGCACCCCGGGCGGAAGCCCGAGTTACCGGTACCTTCAGTGGGCACTGCTGGTTTGGTCGGAGTGCGGTTATTAATATTATGGTTACCCGAGAGTGGTCAGAGTGGGTGACTAGGGTCAGCACTCTGGCACTTCGCTTCCTTCCGGATATGTAAAGACGTTAAGTCGCAGCTTCAGTTCCTTCTCAGAAATGAGTGGACTGTAAGTCCGAAGTCCATTGGATAGTTGATAACCGCCTGCATGTCCTTACAATATTCACTAATTAGTAGTTTTAGTGACATTGATATTTAAAAGTCACCACAAACAGACGTTCTGTGGTGTCATATACCGGTTCTGTTATGTGTATGTATAGAAAGGTATACACATATATTTTGATGTATATGTATATATATGTATTAGATATACAGTAAAACCTCTCTAAATCGACCGACCTTTGGACCAACTTTAAGTGGTCCATTTAGGGAGGTGGTCGGTTTAGGGAGTTAGAATATGGTTACAATGGATATTGTTGGGTCCCAATTAAAACGATCGATATAGGGGAGTGGTCGCTCTGTGGAGGTGGTCGGTTGGGGAGGTTTTACTCTCGTCATGTGAGCCTGTCTCAAAAGGTGATAACTCTTCTTTTTTTTGTCCATTGTAACGATTGACACACAACAGCACAGAAACGGTTATACTGAAAACACGAGGACATTTTCTTCAAATCAATATGTATTCTATTGGGATTATGAAACACCATGTAAAAAACTAATCAGTTTATCCTGAGCAAATGCATAAGCAGATAGTATGTTGATCGTTACAATGGACAAAGTTTTGTCCCACATTGCTTCACACCTTTTGAGACAGTCTCATATACACAGTGTTTTCCCCAGTATTCAAGAAAGGGATGGCGGGAATCCGTAGAGCTGGTACTGGTAGGAAAGGAATGACGGGAATCCGTAGAGCTGGTGAAAAATTATAGGCGGTGTGTGTAAGTTGCTAATGGTTGGCGGGCTTACTGAATAAGTCAACTTACGCTGCAAACAGATGGTGGGCCCACCACCCCTCATGCTATGTAGTGAGTCCCTTGATTATGGATCGGATGTATTCGGATTGGATATATATCTATGTGTGTGATGTATATCGCATTATACGAGTACAAATGCAAGGAGAACACATATTTTTTATAACTATTCCTCCTTGGCGCATTGGTGGAGTGCCACCCGCCCACCCACCCCCCAGCTATCGGGGTAATTGGTGGGTGGGACCCTTCTCGCGCCACACACAGAATATATAATTTAAACATTTAGAGCTATTGCTTCCTAATCAATTTTTCAGTCCGGTTGCATTCTGATTTTAAGTCAAGCAGGGCAACACTTAATTTGTGTAACATATTATTTATTTTACACAATTTCTTGAAGAAGCCGAGGAAAACCTTGGAAGTTGGATTATGTGATGTAAGCTGGTTAAGGATGTGTGTGGGGTAGCAGCACTGTGAGTATAAGATACCGGGGATGGGAGAGCAGGGAAAGGACTGGCCACATTATTCGTACCCTCTTAGTGTTTCATTGAACCACAAGGTGGCGCCCCTGGCACATTTCCCTTCCTGCGCCTACAAACATTAGGATTGCATCCCGTGGCATCTTTTGACACACACAAAAAGACATGGTTGCATATTAGACTGATCATATGTCCCTTGATTATGGATCGGATGTATATATATATACGGATTGGATGTATATCTATGTGTATGATGTATATCGCATTATACGAGTACAAATGCAAGGGGAACATGTACTTTCTATAACTATTCCTCCTTGGCGCATTGGTGGAGTGCCCCCACACCAACCCACCCACCCACCCCCAGCTATTGGCGTAATTGGTGGATGGGACCCTTCTTGCGCCACATACACAATATATAATTTAAGCATTTAGAGGTATTGCTTTCTAATAAATGCTTCAGTCCGGTTGCATTCTGATTTTAAGTAAAGCAGGGCAACACTTAAATTGTGTAACATATTATTTATTTTACACAATTTCTTGAAGAAGTCGAGGAAAACCTTGGAAGTTGAATTATGTGATGTAAGCTGGTTAAGGATGTGTGGGGGGTAGCAGCACTGTAAGTATAAGACACCGGGGGATGGGAGAGCAAGGGAAGGACTGGCCACCATTATTCATACCCTCTTAGTGTTTTATTGAACCACAAGGTGGCACCATTTCCCTTCCTCCGCCTACAAACATCAGGATTGCATCCCGTGGCATCTTTTGACACACACAAAAAGACATGGTTGCATATCAGACTGATCATATGTTTGAAGAGAAGGTTCACGTTGGTGGATGCATGTATTTGTCGGGGGGGGTTGTTCTTTATTGCAAACCAGCGTGGTACCGTGTATGGAATGTGACAAATTTGTTTAAAAATGTCCATACAGGGTCTGACTCCGGTGTTGCAGTTTCCGCGGTATGCCAGTTTGTGAGGGACACATACATTCAAATGCATTGTCATTGGCCGTGAGCAATCTTCATACAGAAAAAGTTAAATATCTCTCAAATTACACCACCTAGAAACAAACTGCTTGGCACACATACAGAAAACATATTCAACAAACAGATTATATTAAATTTATAAGGTTAGGGTTCTTGATTTCTATTAATTTAGAATAAAACTAATGTTTTGCACTGCACGTACCGTCAAACTCAAGGCATTGTCAATGGTCGTGAGCAATCTTCATACAGAAAATACAGAAAAAGTGAAACATCTCTAAAACCACACGACCTAGAAACAAATCGCTTGGTACACATATAGAAAACATCTTTACCAAAAATATTCTATTAAATTTATATGGTTAGTGACGATGCTGTTCGATTTTGATGCATGCGCAGAAGCGATGTGTCCCTCGCAAACTGGCGTACCACGGAAACTGCAACACCGGCTTTCCCCAGTTTCCATAGTGACAACGCACCCTCCCCCCAATGTTCAGCCATGCTATTTAACCCTATTTAGAATTTGTGTATTATGGAGATCTCCCTAGTCCTTTCTCACACTCTTATCTACTTGGCATCTCTGATATGGTCAACTGCCTATGTATACATGTGTCTTACTTCTAAACTAGTTGGAGGGTTTCATTCCCTAGAGAAAGCTCATTATATTCACTCACCTGATAGTGCTAGGACGTAGCCTTGCTACATCCAGGCTTGATATAGAAATATAGGATGAATGTATTCAAATTTGTTTAATATATTAACTACATTAAATATATATATATCTCTCTCTATATATATCTATTTTACCTCGGTAAACAGCCTCAGGCTAGCCTCAGGCTAGGGAGAGGTAAGCACGTCCGGTACCAACAATTAGCATATACAACTCACGACTGGATAACGTGTCGTTGGGTTGCTCCGGCAAAATTAGTCTACATACAAGCAAATACGCAGTAAGTATAATAAAAACTGTGGTTAGCTTAATTATGATGCATTAGAGCATCAATATGGAAAGTTTAGACTTTCGTTGGTCCAATTTGGACGAGTTATTTGGTTATAAACAACCAAGGATAGAACACTCGAGTGGGTTTCTCGAAGGAACCAAACCGGTCATTAGCGGTTATGTCAACACCCGGGTCACCGTGTGACTATGGGTAGAGATGTGGGTTTCGCCCTATCTCATGTGGAAATTCTCTCGTACTCTAATAGAGAGTAATGTTGGAGATGCTCCTGGGTTTCTTTTATAGACTCCCCTAGACAAAACTTTTTCAGGCGTTTCTCCGAGTTTCGTAGCATTTTCTCCAACTTGTTGACGTAGTAGTCACAGGTGGGAGAAGTGTGCGGAACAGAGGGATGGGCGGGCCGATACACTGGTCCCGACCCCGCGTAAGGTTTGGGCTTGACCCACAACCCACGCACAAATTTAGCTTATTACGCCTGTGTTATAACGGTATAAACACGTTCTCTAACACCACCAGATGTCCAATTGAGTTTGAAACAACCAAATTGTGACAAATATATATACCAGGACTGACCAAAATCTTTGTTTACAGTTCCTGATGGCCACGAAGCGGAGTAAGCGCGGTGCAGCAGCAGCCGAGGGGCGTGTTCCGAGTGGAGTGGACGAGGAGTACGACTCCTCACCTGTGTTGTCGGCAGTGCCGTCGACACAGCCCCGGGCGCATATCCTCTCCGACCCGGACGAGGACGCAGTGCCTGATGTGCCTGCGCCTCCAGATTGGGAGGCTCGCTTTGCACGGTTGGAAAGCCACATCTTGACTTCCAAATCGCCCGTGTCTCGGAAGCGGCGTAGGCCGAGTGTCCAAGAGGATTCGTATGAGGATTTCTTGGACACAGACTCAGCGGTGGAGCTTAAGGCTCCTCCTCCTCCTTCTCCTAAACGGAGGAAGAAGAAGAAACAGGTGATTTCTTCGGGTGATGAATTCACCAAGGAGCGGGCAGAGACTGGTTTTCGCAAAAAGCGGAAGACTAAGTCCAAAAAGAAGAAGAGGAAGAGGAAATATTCTTCTTCTGATTCGTCCACTGAGTCTACTTCTACGGAATCAGACTCAGACACCATATATGAAGGTGTCTATGCGGACATTGGCACTAAAGTGGCTAAGAAGGTGGAGAAGCCAAAGGCTAAGCGGGTTAAAACCACTACGCTTATGCGCGAGACCGTGAATGGTCATTTCCGCACGTTTAAACCGGCGGAGGTTATCTCCAAGTTAGGAGATGAGTTAACAGGCATAAAGGGTGTTCCCAACTCCATCATTAAAGAAATGGATCGGGATGTCAATATGACGGATGACCGTAAGAAGTTTGAGGATGTGTTGCACACAGTGCATAAGGCAGTGTTGGCTACCCTAACAGCTATTGTTCCTGTGGCTAATAGGATGCAGAGTGAAAATAAGTTCTCGTCTTTGGCTAAGACAATGGACAAAGGCATTGCAGTGCTAGCGGCGGCAGGTAATTACCTGTCGTTTCGAAGATATGAAAATGTCTTCAAGTCAGTTTGCACAGATGCTGGCAAAGAAGTGGCTCGCTCTAAGAAGGTTACCGATAATGAGGGGAAGGAGTTTACGCTTTATCTTGCTCCAGAGCCGATTAAAGGGAAACCTTTAGATAACACCAAGATGTTTGGCGGTCAACTACAATACCTCTATAAAGAGGTAGAGACTGCAGCCAAGAGTGGCAAAAACATGGATGGCAAGAAGAAACAGGAAGTTCCTCGTTTCAAAAAGTCACGAGGGGATTTTCGTCCACGACGGTTCACCAGAGGAACCAGACCGAGTTCAAACTTCGGTCAAGGGTTTCGGGGCCGGGGCGCTCGCCCAGGCTGGACCGACAACACCGCACGGCCAATAGGCCGAGGGTTCAACTCGTCGAGACCTTTCCCCAGGGGCGGGTCCAAGTAGAGGTCCAAACACAAACTTTACAAGTCCCTGCAGCCTCTAAAAACACACAAACTGTAAGCAACTTTGTGGCTGGTAATATTAGTAATCATATTTCTGAGTGGCACAAAATTACTAGTGACCAAGAAATTATAAAAATAGTTAGGGGTGTTCACATTCCCTTTACACAAATTCCTGTACAAAGTATAATACCTTTTCCATATAACATTCAACCAGTTGAACGAGACGCACTAACTAAACAGGTACATAAATTCTTTGAGAAAGGAATTATACAAAAAGTGACACACTGTTCAGGACAGTTTATTTCAAACATTTTCTCGAGACCGAAGCCTAATGGTGATGTTCGAATGATCCTGGATTTAACAATCCTTAATAAAAGGGTGGAATATCGACATTTTAAAATGTTCTCTCTAGATACGGCACGAGATCTGATTACACCAGATGCGTGGATGGCTAGTGTTGATTTACAGGATGCATATTATACGCTTCCCATAATGGAACAATACCGAAAATTTCTTCGATTTATTTGGGATAACCAACTCTATGAGTTTACCTGCATGCCGAATGGCTTAGCTTGTGCGCCTCGTTTATTTACTAAATTGCTTAAACCTGTTTTCTCGGTAATGGCGAGGAAGGGTCACATAATGTTTCCATACATAGATGATTCTTTTATTATAGCATCAACACAAATTGGTTGTGTGAATGCAGTTTTGGATTTATGTGCATTACTCACTAAATTGGGGTTTTATGTACATCAACAAAAGTCAGTGTTTAAACCAACAAAACAACTCAAATGTTTAGGGTTTATTCTGGATACACAGTCCCTTACAGTGTCGATAACAGAACAAAAACTAATTAAGTTTATGACTACAGCGACTCAGCTTATTAAGTTATCAAAGCCAAAAATTAGACAGGTTGCTGTTCTTATTGGCATAATGACATCATATGCACCTGCTGTGTTATATGGGAAGGCCCATATTAAGTCGCTAGAAATAGATAAAAATTTAGCGTTAACACGAACTAAAGGCAATTTTGAGCGAAAGATGTTTATTTCGCAAGAAGGGTTACAGGATATTGGATGGTGGATGCAACATATAGCAAGTTCACCAAATCCAATCCGCATGGCGGAACCTAATACAGTAATTACTACTGATGCTTCGTTAGAAGGTTGGGGAGCTCATCGAGATGGGGTCACAACAGGAGGTAGATGGCTTGATGATGAAAAATCAGACTATATTAATGCACTAGAATTGCGTGCTATTTATCTGGGCTTACGTAGTTTAGTAAAGATAAATAAATCACAGGTTAGAATACTAACTGATAATACTACTGCCATGGCATATATTCGTAACATGGGTGGAACCAAATCAAAGTCTTGCAATCAGTTATCTAAACTGATTTGGAACTGGGCACAGGCTCAACAAGTCTGGCTGACTGTAGCGCATATTCCAGGGTCACAAAATACACTTGCAGATTATAAAAGTAGAAATTTCCATGACCATTTAGAGTGGTCTCTCTCTACACATTTGTTTAACTTCGTTTGTGAAAAATGGGGTACACCTGAAGTTGACTTATTTGCATCACGAAATAATAACAAGTTACCCTGTTATGTTTCTTGGCATCCTGAACCGGATGCTTGGAAAGTAGATGCGTTTGCTATTACCTGGGAAAATAATTATTTTTATATTTTCCCACCATTTAGCATTATCAGCCGAGTAGTGAGAAAAATCGGCTTGGAAGGGACACATGCGATACTGGTGGTGCCCGATTGGGACACGCAACCTTGGCTGCCAGCAGTTTCACAACTGGCAAAAGATCGTATACGATTCCCAAGAAAACTCGGGAATCTGACGCACCACGGACCGCTAGTGGTTCACGGCGACGTGTCAACGACGCCCCTATTGGCATTCCTTTTCTAAGGAAGCAGCTACAGCAATTTGGATTGGACAGAATTACTGAGGATAGGATAGTATCGGATGCCTGGAGGCCAGGAACTGTCAAAATGTATACAACCTATTTAAAGAAATGGGGTGTACATTGTTTGTTAATGAAAGTTAAACCAACAAATCCAAAGATTTCACAAGTAGCTCGGTTTCTTCGTTCTCTAGAGGATGAAGGACTTTCCTTTGGATCGATTAATGCGGCGAGGTGTGCGTTATCAATTATATTACCTAGAATTGATGGCGAAACAGTTGGAAAACATCATGTTATTTGTTATTTACTTCGTTCAATTTATCAAAGGAATCCTCCAAAACCAAAGTATAGTCGGTTTTGGGATGTTTCTATAGTATTTAAGTTGTTTCAGGCTTGGCCTCACAACTCGTGGTTAGATATAAAACAGTTAGGTTTTAAGGTCGCGGTCCTGTTATTGTTAGTAACCGGACACAGAGGACAGACGATTGTTGCTTTATCCTTAACTGGATTAGAAATAGACAAGCAACAAGCTACGTTTGATTTAGAAAAATTGCTTAAATCGAACACGTTAGGTGACCCTTTATCAACGGTTCACTTAGACTGTTTTCCGAATGATCGGAAATTATGTGTTGTGTCGGCCATACGGGCTTATATATACAAGACAAAGGATTTACGTGCATCACAACAACTATTAGTGAGCTTTATAAAGCCACATAAGGCGATTTCACGAGACACACTTGCCAGATGGACAATTACGGTGTTGAAATTGGCTGGAGTGGATACGAGTAAATACTCTTCCCACTCAACTAGAGGAGCCATGGTCTCCAAGGCACGGGTGCTTGGTATTTCTGTGAAAAGAATACTAGCGCATGCAGGCTGGAAGACGGCTAAGTCGTTTGCAAAACATTATAATAAACGACTAGAAAAGCCTACCGGCGTTGCAAAGCGTCTTCTCGCCAACTAACAAGAATAGGTGAGAACAAAAATTTAGAATGTTATAATAATAAGAAAGAATGATATTAAGGATAAAAATGAATTATGTAAAGGTCTCCCTAGCCTGAGGCTAGCCTGAGGCTGTTTACCGAGGTAAAATAGTATAGTTATACGAGTCTTACCTTGGTACAGATGATGGATAACTGTTGTTTTACCGAGGTATAAGCCTCGGATAGATGTGGGCTAGGGCCCTCCCGCCACACCCTGCCACATCTATTCCGTTGGTGTACCTTTTCGGTAAAGTAATAGTATCCATTGTTTGAAAGTCATTTTTATCCTCAATAAGTAGGTTAAGATTGCTGGTACCGGACGTGCTTACCTCTCCCTAGCCCACATCTATCCGAGGCTTATACCTCGGTAAAACAACAGTTATCCATCATCTGTACCAAGGTAAGACTCGTATAACTATACTATCTATGTATCTCTCTCTCACTCACACACACACACACACCAGGGAACAATTTGGAAATTGATTAGCGATCTACATAACTTTCGATTTCGTGACACGATTCCGAACAAAATCCCTGCACACACACACACACCCACACACACACACATACCCACACACACACACACACACATACCCACACACACACACACACACACACACCCTCTCACTGTCTGCCTTGTTAAATACATTTAAATTTCACCTCTTACTGAATAAAATGTCCCATCTGGAAAGAGTGAGGGAATGCTTGGGGCTTTACATCCTGGCAACATCGCAGGGCACCATATCAAGCTTATACCGACTTGTTGTAGTGCCCACTAGTGATTTACTTTATAGTTCTGCTCTGCTCTGCTCTGCTCCCCTCTGCTCTGCCCTGCTCCCTTCCCCTGTTCTCTCTCCGCTCCTCTTCCCCCCCTCTCCTCCCCATCCCTACCTTCCTCTCCCCTCTCAGTCCTCTCCTCCCCTTCCCTCCCCTCCCCCACCCTCTTCCTCTCCCCTCCCCCTTCCTCTCCCCTCCCCCTTCCCCTCCTCTCTCCTCCCCATCCCTACCTTCCTCTCCCCTCTCAATCCTCTCCTCCCCTTCCTCCCCCCCCCCCCCCTTTCTCCCCATCCATACCTTCCTCTCCCCTCCCCGTCCTGATATGACCTTAGATGTTGCTAGGACGTAAAACAACAACAAACAAACAAACATCCTCTCCCCTCTCAATCCTCTCCTCCCCTTCCTTCCCCTCCCCTCCGCTCCCCTCCGCTCCTCTTTCACCCCTATCACCCCTGCCCCATCTATAATACCTCGCGCTCTCTTCCACCTGACCATCCATGAAGCCATTCCCTTTCTCTACTCCTCTGGCCCTAACCCTGTCCATTACCCGACCCTTGTTAATCCTTCATCCCTGACCCCTGACCTCTTCCCAAGTCGACACGCAGGCCCCTGGCACCAGGCTCAAGTGCAGACGTCATTACGTTGCCATGACTACACTGCGGCCGGCTGACACACTAGGTATAAGCCTCTAATCCCAACTTCCTCGTGTCGCTCAATTCACCACCAATTCACCTGTCCTCACCAAATGGTTGGGCTGGGAATAGGCCAGTGGGCCCATTCCAGGGTGTGTGCGGGGCCTGGAAAGTCTTGAAGTCTTGAACTTCATTTGCCCCATTTCAAGGCTTTCCTGAATTCAACCTATTTTGAGTAGTCTTGAAAATACTTGAATTCTATTAAACTGTCCCCACTGATCTAAATTAGTCTGAAATCGCCAATCGGAATGCCAATTTTGGACGAAAAGAATAATAGTCTTGAATTCCTATAAAAAAAATAGCCTTGAATTGAATATCTTCACATGTGTGCCGACCCAGCCATCCTGAATGTCGTAAATGGCCGCTGGGTTGAAACTAGGTGGAGCCACGAGCCACAATATGTTATTGTTAAAGCTGCAGTCCGATGAGAGCACCATACGCAGTGACCGAATCGGTAGAGCACAGGCTTCCGGTGCAGAAGGTCGGGAGTTCGATTCCCGGTTGCATCAAACCAATGACTTAGAAAATGTATACTTCCTAGCCTGGCGCTCGGCATAATTAAGATAGGGCAAGGACTGGTTAGCGCAGTCTCAGGATACTATGACTGAGTGGGATATCAGGTCATGGTGTCGAGGGCCTGGTCTCTCATTGGGGCAGCACAGGGTAGACCAGTTTTCGTTTGCTTTTGACCATTTAATGCTTTTATCGGATTATGAATGTTTAATCAGTGCGTACTGGAACTAGCCTGCTACCTGCCCGTGCGGGCCAGTTTTCGTGTTGTCAGTCTGGACAGCTGCTGTGGCAGCAGACTAAAGCCCCAGTCAAACTATGGCTTGCAACCACTTTACGACAAAAAGGCTAAACTGGTCCCTGACCAGTCGCAAGCGCTGAAAGTGGTTGCCGACCTCCTTGTGACCATTTTGGTCGCAAGGAGATTTTTGGTGCAGCACCTGCAACCTTCTTGCGACCAAAATGGTCACCCAGAGGTCGGCGACCATTGTTTTTCCCTCGTTTTCTTGCTTTGGTTGCAAGGAGGTCGTCGGCTTTTGGTCGCAAGTGGTCGCCAGCCGTAATGTGACAGCGGCCTAAGCTGATTCCCAGGTGACAGACACCGAGAGCTGGGGAGACTCGTGCAGTGCTTAATGCAAACAAAGCACACTGCTGGACAGCTCAGACCTCGTTAGTCACCCCACCCCCTCCCCACACACATGGACCCTCCCACCACTTCTGCGAGTAACTATGTAGAAATACCCTTCCTGATATGACCTTAGATGCTACTAGTACGTAAAACAACAAACAAACTACAGTAAAACCTCTTTAAACGTCCGACCTAGGGACTGACTTTAAGTGGTCCATTTAGAGAGGTGGTCGGTTTAGGGAGTTATAATTTGGTTACAATGGAATTGGGGGGACCCAAATCAAGCGATCGATATAGGGGAGTGGTCGATCTGTGGAGGTGGTCGGTTAGGGAGGTTTTATTGTATGTGGTATTATTACATTAGAACCATTTTGGTCACAAAATTGTTTCCCGGAGGTCGGCGACCAATTGCCGACCATTGTTTTGCCGACCGTTTTTTGTTGTTGCTTTGGTCGCAAGCCGTAGTGTGACTGGGGCCTAAGCTGGTTCCCGGGTGACATCACCGGAAGCTAATGAGACTCGCACAGTGCTTAATGCAAACATAGCACACTGCTGGACAGCTCAGACCTCGTTAGTCACCCCACCCACCCACCCCTTCTGCGAGTAACTAACTATGTGCTATTATCCGTCCTGATATAACCTTAAATGTTACTAGTACATGAAACAACAAACAAGCTACAGTAAAACCTCTCTAAGTCTAACAGACCACATCCACAGATCGACTACTCCCCTATATTGATTGCTTTATTTGGGTCCCAAACGATTGCCCATACAATACCATTGTAATGATGAATAATTTTAAAAACCTCCCTACACCGACCACCTCCCTAAATGGACCATTTAAAGGCGGCCCCATGGTTCGTCGATTTAGAGAGGTTTTATTGTATGTGGTGAAATTTAAATGTATTTAGAGACATACGCAGTGAGTATGGCTGAGAACTGGGTGTGCTATGGGTTATTATAATAATGCTAATCCTGGGGGGGGGAAACACTGAAAAATTACACCTTGAAAAAGTTAATATTTTGAGTTGCGTGTGCATGATGTGTGAATACACCAAATACCCGCTAACCCATTCATCAGGGCATCAGAAATCCGTTGGGGTGGGGGGGGGGGGGGGGGCTATGGCTGTGGCTGACCGGCGCAGACGATACAGAAAGAGTTGTTTGTTGGTTGGTTTCACGTGCTAGCAACATCTAAGGTCATATCAGGACGGGTATCGACTTGTGACAGTGCGCACTCATGGCAACTTTATAGTACTACCACATTGGGAGACCAGGTCGCCGATGCCATGACCCTATTTCCCACTCAGTCACATTATCCTGATACTGAGCTAACCAGACCATGCCCTATCCTAATATTGCCAAACGCCAGGCTAGGTAGCGACAAGTATCAATCCAACTCTTGACCTTCCTCATGGTTACCTGCGCTCTAACCAATTCAGCCACCTCATCCGGTATCCTGGGACAGTGGGAGAGACATTTGATTTTTGTCAGTCTCGCAGCTTCCCGCTGTCAGGGCTCTAGCCAGGGTGACAGCGACACACAGTGGCCAATCGTCCTGGTCTCAGCTGTCAGCCCCTCTTGATGCGCGACAAGGAAGAAGGAAGACGGGGGTGGAGAAAAGAGACGCTTTATTGAACGCCTCACAGAGTCAGACAGGGAATAGGAAAGTCACAAACTATATACAGGATAATGACAAGGAGGATAACATGGTAAACAGAGAAGAAGAACAAGAGGCTCGTATGGAGCGATGAGTACATAGCTTACGGACTAGAGGAGCTCGGAAGGAGCTTTAGTGTTCGTGGTGAGGGGGCGCCGAGGAGCCCTCCACTAGGAAGAAACGAGTGTAGGGTGGGTGGGTGGAGAAAATGAGAGCTTGAGCAGGGAGGACGGCTGGGAGGCGAATGGCTGAGGGAGGCCGGGCGGGCGGCTTATAAGGGGAGGAGCGGGGAGGCGGGGGTGCGGGTGAGGTGAGAAAGCCGGCGGGGGAGAGAGAGAGAGCGCGCGGGGGAGGATGACAGGGAAGGTGAGAAAGCGGGGCGACGTGGCAGGAGAGGAGGCGGGGGGAGTGTCTCTTCCTTCCCTCGCATCGAACGCAATGTAAACATTACGACCAATCTACACAGATTTGTAGAGAAAGAATTTTTCTATGTAATATTATATTTTCTATGTAATATTATATTTTTCATAACAAATATTTAGTAAAATCATGTTTTATGATTGCTCCAAAGTTTTCAAACCTCGATTTTGTTAATGCCTCCCCCCCCCCCCCCCAAGTCGGTCGTAATGGATACAAAACTAAAGCTAGTTATCTCTACTTTGCTGTGAAAGTAGTTATTTTTAGCTCTGATGCACTCACTCGCTGCAGTCAACGTTCAAAGAGGGGTAGTGTGCTGAGAGCAAGTCTCCTATTTTTCCCAATGGCCAGTCAGCATCAGCAACCAGTCCTATGTTTGGAGTACCTAATAATATATACATTTACTGTTTACGAGCGCCAAGTTATGAACTGCCATCAATTCAATTCATTGACATACTTTATATCATACTACATTTTGAATAGATTATACTAGTGTTAACATGCAGTACTATGTGCCACAGGACTCTCTCTGTTACTTTGAGGTCTCAATGCATTTTCGTGGCGACAGGTGACATTTAGCAAAAGCAGACGACCTTTGTTGTGCCACTGAGCTACTGCCACTGCCAGTACTGGTGCTTATATTGTCATGCCCCACCTGACACCGACGCCTGGCCAGCACCACATACAGACGTTCTCAGAAACTGTGTACCACTTTTGTTACATGGAAACCGAAAGTGAAAACATTCCAAAGAATATCAGAAAACATTCCACATAATACTAGAATCTATCTTGCTATGAAGCTTTCCATGTTGTGCATATATGTCAGAGTTGAAAAAAACTAATTTTCATGTTTTGATTTTGATCTTACACAAATTGAGAAAATCTTTAAAATTAACTGGGTAACATCCATCCATAACATCATTTTAACACATACAACTAATTCAAGCATGATTTAATTGATTACAGTTAAGCACAAAACATGTTTTATAAAAGAAAAAGTTCAGTAGATGCATGGTGTTAATGTGCTAATTTTCACTTTAGCACCAAATCATATAAGCATATTTTGGAAGCATGTTGTGGGATAGATTAAGTACCGGTAGTATTGCTAACATACTTAACACACTTAACACAGAGAGGCAACCATAACTATTTGACATGCTTCCCCCCCCCCCCTGCATTAATAAAAAAAGGTTTATTCATTAGCAATGTAACATGGAAACCAAATATATGGTACGCAGTTTCTGAGAGCAACCCATCACTTCACATGAAAGTGCCGTGCAATGTTTAGTACAACGGACCACAGAGACCGCGTCCTGTACAGATAATAGGGTCACGTAGACGCTCTGAGTAGTTCGTCTGGTTCCTGGCACTGGATGAAAGCTACTGGATGAAAGCCGCCAGCAGATTTGTCGATTTACAGATAACCAGCCCATTCGTCGGTAGAATTTTCTTCTCAAGTGTCGTCTGCCCTGACTAAAAGATAAATTTAACAGTTAAGATGATAAGGCAATTACCAAATTGAGACTATAGCTGTTCAGCAATAAAAACAAGCCGCAGTGTGCCATACACATTTAAAAACAAAAATTAGTGTCGGCTGTTGTCATTTAAGGTAGTCCCACCATCCCTCCCATTATTAAAGGTTGTCTGCTGCGTATGAAGGAGTAGCATGCAAGTAGTGATAATGTGTTTTTATTGTCCTGTATTGTCAGCAGACGACATTTGGTTGTTGCAGATAATGCCGTAGTGTGACTGGGGCTTTCAGGGTGACATAGTAACTATGAGGAGTAAAGCAAACCACAATTAGGCATTTTGTGTGCTTCTTTCTGAAATGTATCGTCTGACCACCAAAGTGGGCACTATTGACTATTGTTTGCCTGGTGGTTTGGAAGGGTCCCAATAGGTCACTTCCGAGATGTCCAATTTGTTAACCACCCTGCCAATAGTTAGTAGGAATGTGATTTCTCTGGTTTTAACGGGAATTCTGGGTTTTTTTCCTGGCCGCCGAAACCGGAATTCTGTGTTTTTTTTGTTTAATTCCAGGTTGTTTTTTTATGGCCGCCGAAACACCTGAAATACACTATTTGAATCCCTCTCGCGACTCAGTCGGATGCTGTGTATCCCCACGATAACTTTAAAAAAAAAAAGAAAAAAAGGTTTTTTTCCCCTGCACCCAATCACTTGCCTGAGTTAGGTCCCTGACCAGGCTAGGATGTTCTCTGTGGCGGAGTGGTTAGAGTGTCTGACTTTTTTTCTAGGTCGGACTCCTAATCCGAAGGTCAGTTGTTCGATTCCCTGTGCCCCCACCTCTGCCAATTTGGATTTCCACCGCTGTGTATAACTTACAGTATCGTCAAAGGCCAGTTGCTCTCATATCATGTCTATGTGGTGTGGGAGGTAAAAAATCCCTTGGGTCGGTAAAAGTGTAGGCTCGAGCTTTCTATCGACAAACTGTCTAATGCTGAAAACAAGCCTATTCAGGCTTATCCATGATAGGCAGTATAAATCTTCAACAACAACAACGACAACAAAAAGGATGGACTTGAGGCACACTGCACACGGCTACGCAATTTCGCTACATTCTGTGCTAAGAAATAAATAATCAAATTAATGTAAGACAAGAACCATACTTAGGTTGGTCATCAGGTACTATATTGGTTTAAGGGTTCCACCGGTAGGGTCTATTTTGACGGATATTTAAAAAGAGACAAGTCTCTCCTACTCCTGAATTACTTACCGAATTAATTTTGAATTAAAGAATTCTGAGCCCAATGAATCATCGCGTTATACCCGAATTCGCGTTAAATCGGGGTGCGTTATAAGTTGCCTTCACTGTATTTGCCAAATCCATCTTAGAAAAGTGCCATTTGGTTTGTTCGTTAGGTGTAGACGTGTAGGGACATCACCCCTCTAGGAGTTGCATCGTGGTTGTTCATTAAGACTGAGCGATAAAAAAAAAAAATTGGGGAGAAGAAGTAGTTTGTTTATAGCGTAATGTTTTTGGCAGTGCTAGAACACTGGTCTTCGAGCCGTACGGTAATGAAACTATAAGTTTTAATAACAAACTACATAGAATTGCAGTTGGATAATAAAAGTGTTATACATAAGGTGAATATGCATTATGTACTCCAGAAAGAAGGTACTTAAATAGAGTAAATATGTGTGATGGGTTCTTGTCGGCCGCGCGGTACTCGACTCCCACATAGTAGACTACCCCCCGCTCCCCCCCCCCCCCCTCCCCCCTTGAAGTAGGAGGGATGATCAAGTTTGCTTCCACACCTTTATTGTGTCTAACCTCCACTCACCGCGGCGTCCACAGTCTAGTGTCCACAGTCTAGTGTCCGCCCTCTAGAAGTCTAATAAATCTCACGTTACCTTCGTGGGGTGGGTGTGGGGGGGGGGGGGTACGCTAGCCGCACACAATTTACCTGTGTAACTTACTGAGTTAGGTTTTTGTGCATTGACAGGTAAGGTATGGTGGCTACAACGGGTCTTGATGCATTTCGCTGGGCTGCTCTGCTTCTGTTGCCTTTGTTATTGAATGCAATAAAACCCCGTTATAACAATCGTTGGGGGTCCATACAACGTCATCGCGAAAACAGCGGGTTCACGTTAAATCGGGGTTCAGTTTACTGAATTACCTTTCAAAGAAAGAATTCTGAGTCCAATGAATCATCACGTTATAATATCCAAATTCGTCTTAAATCAGGGCGCATTATAATGGGGTTTCACTGGATCTGTAGTAGAAGACACTACTCCCGGATTGGCGGCTTGCTACATGTCATTCCACTCGGCTCCGGTGTGGCGGTTTCAGCTTGTTCCCGTGCTCAGCCATGTCCCGTTGCTTCTGCGCATGCGCGGATTTCGCATCAACTCGGGTCACCCGAGCCACTTATTGGCGCATGCGCACATCCTACAAACTCGGGTCGAATAATCAAATACGCTTCTCCGCGCTCGGGTGGACAATTTTTTCTTTTTCTTTTTAATAACCGATAAAACTACAGCAAAATAGGATTTAAAGTATTTTATGATGGCCTAGTTTACCTATATTTCCATTTAATTAATCTAAGTTATTCTTTTTTTTGCACACGGCACGTGTATTTGTCGACTCCACTTGCCGTGTTCTATTTGAAATTCTGACCACTCGGATGACCCGAGTCGCCCGGGTAGTGTTAATCGATTACGGCCATGCTTATTAGATTCTGACGCATGTGCAGAAGCGAGGTACACGTCTGAGTACGGGAACACGCTGAAACCGCCACACCGGGTCGTGAGAGGAATACAATGTTTAGCCCAGTGCCAGTGGCCAAAACCTGGAATGTGGTAAATTGGTAAAGAAGAAAAAGAAAGAAAAAGCAATGACAAAAAACAAATAACAAAAATACTTAAAACAGAGCTCTGTAAATGTTAGTTTTTTTAATACATAATAAAAAAGACAATTAGCAGGCAAAACCTTTTTGCGTTTAATTGATGTTCGTCAAGTGTGAAAGTAGTGGTAGATATGTAGGAGTAACTTTTAACACAGTCGTACATTAAATTAGCTTAACTGTATGAACAGTTATAATTGTGAATCCTGATTATGTACACTTGTTTAAACAAAATGTATATATATATAGAGGTCCATTATAAATCCCCACAAGGAGTGGGTTCTGACTCCAATTCCATATGCTAGTACTATAGTACTAACTGCTAGACTGAAAGCTCATGTAGCCATGACCACTTAGCTGGAGGTTAACTGTCCCCATACCTCACCTTTCTATACTACTGTCGTGGGGGTGATGAAAATGGGAAATATTGCGCCTAGAGCGGGATTCGAACCCACATCTCTTTGCATTCCGGGCCAGTGTGCTAACCATTACACCACCTAGGCTCCCCGATATCAACACACTACCCACGCCTACCTGTCTATGTGGCTCCTTGCCTGAGAGGTCAGTGCAGACCACTACACTCGTCCCCCTGGAATTGTAAGTCTTTTAATGCTTACAATTATATACATACAGACAATGCACTTACATACATACACAGGGTAGGTTCAACAACTATACAGCGCGTAGCTTGTACAGAATCATGGTCACGGCAACCAGTGTCGTGGGGGTGATGAAAATGGGAAATATTATGCCTAGAGCGGGACTCGAACCCACATCTCTTTGCATTCCGGGCCAGTGTGCTAACCATTACACCACCTAGGCTCCCTGATATCAATACACTCCCCACGCCTACCTGTCTATGTGGTTACTTGCCTGAGAGGTCAGTGCAGACCACTACACTCGTCCCCCTGGAATTGTAAGTCTTGTAATGCTTACAATTACATACATACAGGCAATGCACTAACACATACATACACAGGGTAGGTTCAACAACCATACAGCGCAAAGCTTGTACAGGATCCTGATCACGGCAACCAGTGTCGTGGGGGTGATGAAAATGGGAAATATTGCGCCTAGAGCGGGACTCGAACCCACATCTCTTTGCATTCCGGGCCAGTGTGCTAACCATTACACCACCTAGGCTCCCCGATATCAACACACTCCCCACGCCTACCTGTCTATGTGGTTACTTGCCTGAGAGGTCAGTGCAGACCACTACACTACTAATCACTAAACTGGACACCCAGCACATAGTCTTAGCCATTGTCATATATTACTAATATTTAGGCAGCGAACCATTAGGGATCGAACCCCACTTTCATATGCATACGCACAGTGTACCATCCCACTTTCACATACCACCCCACTTTCATTTACCACCCTACTTGCACACACCATCTCATTTCCATACACCACCCCACCTTCATATATATCACCCCACTTTCATTTACCACCCACTTTCATACACCATCGCATTTCCACATACCACCTCACTTTCACATATATCACCCCACTTTCATTTACCACCCACTTTCATACACCATCGCATTTCCAAATACCACCCCACTTTCACATATATCACCCCACTTTCATTTACCACCCACTTTCATACACCATCGCATTTCCAAATACCACCTCACTTTCACATATATCACCCCACTTTCATTTACCACCCACTTTCATACACCATCGCATTTCCAAATACCACCCCACTTTCACATATATCACCCCACTTTCATTTACCACCCACTTTCATACACCATCGCATTTCCAAATACCACCTCACTTTCATATATATCACCCCACTTTCATTTACCACCCACTTTCATACGCCATCGCATTTCCACATACCACCTCACTTTCACATATATCACCCCACTTTCATTTACCACCCACTTTCATACACCATCGCATTTCCAAATACCACCCCACTTTCACATATATCACCCCACTTTCATTTACCACCCACTTTCATACACCATCGCATTTCCACATACCACCTCACTTTCACATATATCACCCCACTTTCATACACCATCGCATTTCCAAATACCTGGCCTCGCATGCGGAAGGTCAAGTGTTTGATTCCGGGTCGAGTCAAACCAATGACTTTAAAAATAAAATTGATACTTGTCATTTCCTAGACTGGCGCTCGGCATTAATAGGATAGGGCAAGGACTGGTTGCCTCAGTGTCAGGATAATGTGGTTGAGTGGGATATCAGGTCATTGTCTCAGCGTCCTGATTTCCCAGTGGGACCGCACTATAAAGTCGCCATGAGTGCGCACTATCACAAGTCGGTACCCGTTCTGATATGACCTCAGATGTTGCTGGGTCGTAAAACTCTCACCCACTTGTCTATCTCACACGCTCATCCTCCCACCTCTATTTTGTGGTGTCATTAAGTTGTTCAATGCTTCCAAAACATTGAAAATGAAACAGAATTCTGACCACACCACAAACCCACTTCCAAGTTGTGTGTGTTATTTTTACTATATTAGGTGATTAAGCAGGGGAAACACCACTATTAGAGAAATGGGAACTAGATCCTTCTAAGAGAGTACGTAGGTCCTGTGTGTAAGTGGGGATACATACATTATTTCCACCTAGGCTGTGTCGGGAAAATTATGAATATCATCATCATCATCATGCTGTTGGTCACGATGCGACAAAGACTGCTTTCATTACTTGACTGTCGCTCTCCATTTAGCTCTCTGCTGTGAGAGTGATGTCCATGAGTCGGTCTTAATGTCTCTCAGCTTCAGGTTTCTCTTGATGGTATCCTTGAACCGCAGATGAGGGCGCCCTCTCTTCTTGTAACCAGAAGACAGTTGAGAATAGAGGATCTGCCCTGTCTGATGACATCCTCATGAGGTGTCCAGTCCACCGGAGATTCTTTTTGATCAAAAGATCTTCCATAGAGGGCAGCCCCGTCCATTCGAGTATTTCCTTATTTGTCACTTTGTCCTTCCAGGTTAGCCTCATAATTGAACGCAGATGTCGCATCATGAAGGCATGCAGCTTTTTCACCCGTTGGTTGTACACTGTTCAGGCCTCGGCTCCGTATAGTAGGGTGGATAGCACGATTGCATGGGAGATCTTGCCTTTGACCCGCATGGACACATGGTGGTTGTTCCAGAGTCTCTGGCGTAGTCGGCCGAAAGATGCGCTAGCCTTGGCCATCCTCCTCTGTATTTCAGCATCAATGAGTACATCACTTGATATAGTGCTTCCGAGGTAGGTGAATTCCGGAACAGAGTTCAGCTTGTGTCCATCAACCATGATATCCTCCTCTCGGGTTCTTATAGAGTTGGGTTGGTCCAGCACCTCCGTCTTCTTGATGTTAATCTTCAGGCCGAACTTCTTGATGCATCGGAGAAAGCGTCCACTATTTTCTGGATCTCTTCAGCAGAGTGGGCAACCAGTGCACTGTCATCTGCGAATAGCAACTCTCTCACCAGTATCCGAGTAGTCTTGGTCTTCGCTCTGAAGTGTGCGACATTGAATATGTCAGCGCTCTGTCTGGACTGTATATAGATGCCATGTCTCGGAAAGCCTCGTCGAGCATTGCTGATAGGAAGATGGAGAAGAGCGTGGGGGCCAGTACACAACCTTGCTTGACCCCATTGGTTACCCCAAACGATTTCGAGACTTCCCCTCCAACACTAACGTTCGCCATCATTCCTGTATGAATATCAGGCGTTAGGATAACTGTGTCTGGGATCTTGTCCACCTGTGAGGGGACTGTATCACCAGTTTGCTGACACTCTCAGCTGGATTTTTAACTTTTATGGTTATGGATTGTTGCTGGTTTTACGCCATGTTGGTAGCAAAGGCCATATTCACAGCGATATATGTGATATATAATGCATTATGCGAGTATAAAGGCCCGGAAGGGAATTATTTCATTAATATTATTATTATTATTATTATTACACTATGCACTGTACTGCCTCCTTCACGTGTCTTGACTGATGTCGGCGCTCCCCGGTACATGTATATCCAGAAAACTTCACTCACGTCAGAGGATAATATTAGCAACATGACACCAGGTAAAAGATATATTTATGTGGTTAAAATCTATTCTGTGAATATAAATAACAATAGATTAATTACTTGTATGCCATGCTACATGTCGGAAATGTCACATGTATTATGTATTATATATTTCTATTAATATATATGTAGAGAGAGAGAAACCAAGAGAAAGAGAGAGAAATAGATACAAAAAGAGAGAGAGAGAGAGAGAGAGAGAAACAGAGAAACGCGGGAGAGAGAAGTGGAGGGGAGAGCGAGCTGTTATATGAGTATTGGAAACCTATTTGCCTATTCGGTGGCATTTTTTATGGATTTGTTGGAAAATTGTTGGTCATTTGGCGGGCTTTGGGAGTGGATATGCAGGATCAGGGCGATATGTGAGACCCCGAGTTTATCTGCATCCGGGTTCACATCAGTCAAGGGCAGTCTGACTCCGTCCTCCGTCCTCCGTCCTCCGTCCTCCCTCCTCCCTCCTCCCTCCTCCCTCCTCCTCCTCCGTCCTCCTCCTCCTCCTCCTCCTCCTCCTCCTCCTCCTCCTCCTCCTCCTCCTCCTCCTCCTCCGTCCTCC
Source organism: Branchipolynoe longqiensis (assembly GCA_030323885.1). NCBI lineage: Eukaryota > Metazoa > Annelida > Polychaeta > Phyllodocida > Polynoidae > Branchipolynoe > Branchipolynoe longqiensis. The sequence goes on from CM059195.1 coordinate 54,932,143, forward strand.
TCCTCCTCCGTCCTCCTCCTCCGTCCTCCTCCTCCTCCGTCCTCCTCCTCCTCCGTCCTCCTCCTCCGTCCTCCTCCTCCTCCTCCTCTTCCTCTTCCTCCTCCTCCTCCTCCTCCGTCCCTCCTCCTCCTCCGTCTCCTCCTCCTCCTCCTCCCTCCCTCCTCCGTCCTCCTCCTCGTCCTCCTCCTCCTCCTCTCCTCCTCCTCCCTCCTCCTCCTCCTCCGTCCTCCTCCTCCTCCTCCTCCTCCTCCGCCAGATCATCATCATTCGTGTGTAGGTGGTGGTAGGTTGCCTCTACTCCCCTCTGGCTACCATCACCACTCTCCAGCATATGTCGACCGGGCAGTATGACCGAATCCGTAGAGTGCAGGCCTCACGTGTGGAAGATCAGGAGTTTGGTTCCCGGTCGAGTCAAACCAATGACGTACTAAATTGATACTTGTCGCTTCCTAGCCTGTCGCTCAGCATTATTAGGATAGGAAAAGGACTGGTTGGCTCAGTGTCAGGATAATATGAGTGAGTGTGATATCAGGTCATGATACTGGTGGTCTGGTCTCCCAGTGGGGGAGTACTATAAATTTGCTATGAGTGCGCACTGTCACAAGTCAGTACCCGTCCTGATATGACCTTAGATGTTGCCAGGACGTAACACTCCAATAACCAGCCGACTGACATACATCAGGATTCCATCAATCCATGTTAGCTTCAGACATATATTAGCCTATAGCTGTACGATATCACCATTACTCATGGGCAGCACCAGATCACCATCACTCATGAGCAGCACCAGATCACCATTAGTCATAGACAGCACCCCATCCCCATTAATCATGGGCTGTTTGTTTGGTTGTTTGTTGTTGTTTTACGTCCTAGCAACATCTAAGGTCATATCAGGACGGGTTAATCATGGGCAGTACCAGATCTACATCACTTACAGATGAAAGACCTCCGCGGTTTCATGGATTTCCGGGATTTCTTATATCCACCGAGTAACGTTAAACAAAATTCCAAAAGATGGGATGTATATGACAACAGTTGGGTGGTTCGAATCCCGTTCTTATATGACCTTAAATGTAGTTAGAACATAAAACCTAAGCAAGAAACTGTTAGATATGGGCGATAATGCAATCACAACAATCTAGTTGAGACCTGACTTCCGGTATTTTTCCGCGATTCCCTGACAATGCTAAACCAATGGGAGAATATCAGCATTTCCGCTTTTTTTCCTGGAGACCACTTTCATCCAAGATCACTCAGGCAGCACCAGATCACCCTTACTCATCACCGCATCCCCATTACTCATGGGCAGGACCAGATCTACATCACTCAGGCAGCATCATATCACCATTACTCATAAGCAGCACCACATCCCCATTAGTCATGGGCATCACCAGATCTACACCACTCAGGCAGCACTAGATCACCATCACTCATGAGCAGCACCAGATTACATTTACTCATAGGCAGCACAATATCCCCATTACTCGTGGGCAGCACCAGATCTACATCACTCAGGCAGCACTAGATCACCATCACTCATGAGCAGCACCAGATCACCATTACTCATGGGAAGCACCACATCCCCATCACTCATGGGCAACACCAGATCTATATCACTCAAACAACACCAGGTCACCATTAGTCATAAACATCACCAGACCCACATCACTCAAGAGCAGCACCATTTCACCAATACTTACGAGCAACAGGAGACCATCATTACTCATGAGCACCAGATCATCACTCATGAGCAGCAGATCATTCATTACTCATGGGCAGCAGGAAACCATCATTACTCATGGGCAGCACCAGATTACCATTACTCAAGGACAACAGTAGACCCACATCACTCATGAGCAGCAGCCCCAGATCCCCATCACTCGTGGGCAGCATCAGGATCCATCGTGTCCCTCATGGGGGGGGGGCCTTGTTTGTTGCAGTTATTGGCGCCAGATCGACACCCACCCACCCACCCACCCACCCACCCCTTATCCCGATTCCATAAGTTTTTGTGAAAGGAAAGTTTTATTTAATGATGCCTCTAGAGCACATTGATTTTTATCATCGGCTATTTGACGTCAAACATATGGTCATTCTGACATTTCCTTGCAGGAAACCCACTGTCCCCACAGGCTACTTTCCGATAAGCAGCAAGAGGTCTTTTATATGCACTTTCTCACAGACAGGACAGCACATACCACAGCCTTTTATAAACCAGTTGTGAACCACTGGTTGGAACGGGAAAATAACCCAAGCTGGAAATGTGTCCACTGAGCAGGATTGATCGGATGACCCACACCTTTACAGGTGGACACTCTACCGCCTGAGCTACGTCCCGCTTCCGATTTTCTCTGAAAAGACGGGCAACACCTCATAGACTCAGAAGCACTGCCAGAGAATCGCGAAAAATAAACTGAAAGTCAGATTCCCTTAGCCCCCCACCCCCCCCATTTGAAATTTGTAATATTTAAAACAAAATAAAGATGCTTTGCTTTTTCCATCTTTGCATCCATGCACAACTGAGTATTATGCAGTTCCTACCACCAGGGGGATAACTTCAGACGCAATCATTAACTGTGAAGTCCCCATCACTCAAGGGCAGTGTAAACAATAGGATGCACAATAGGGGTCAGCCGAACCAATCAGTGCACGGTATTTAAGTCACGTGACACTCGCAGATCAAGACAATGGGGACAGTTTTGTCTGAAATGGTTAATCGCGTCATTGATATGAGTTTGAACAAATTGGTCCGTGCCACAGGGTTTTTTACTGGTGTCTTTTAACAAAAAACCACCATAGTGGTGGGTTTAGGAGGGGGGAATCAATTGAAGAATTTAAAGTGTTCAAGTAGAAAGTTGCCTCTCTCCCTCCCTCTGCTCTCCCTATCTATCTACCTCTCCTATATTCGCTCTCTATTGCTGACCTCTTGAAGAATAACTGGTTTGGTCGTCTCCGTTACGCATCTTACTCACTACTATCAGGCAGATCCTGGCAACTGTCTGTCAGTCGCCACCTATACAAAACCAGAAACAACTCATAAGAAAGAAAGGAAGACAAGTCAAGCAAGATTGACGGTGATACGGTTGAGCTATATTGCTACAACTCTTGTTCACCTCCTAGTGACCTGCCACCCTGACTCACTTACAACCTGCTACACAGACCCACATGGTTCCTGCTTGTTCAGTCTAATCAGTGCCTACAGCCCATTGAACTTAAGTCCCATGGGTGTTACACACAGCTCAGTGGTGAACTGCTTCTTTTGGTATCTCTAGAGTGAGTGTGTGTCTGCATAGCAAGTGCAAGGAGTATAAGGTGACTGGGCTCACACAGCCAGCCAATCAGACACCCTCTGCAGCCTGGGAGGGGCGGCACCCAAGAGGGGCACCTGTCACTCAACCCTAGTGCAGGTGGTGTCCATAATGTATACAGAATGGCTGGGTATGCTTACCCAGCGGTCCTGTGGTAACAAGTAGTCGTCATACAGTTACATTAAACATTGATATATGTTCCCGCTCCATTTGCACTCTTCCTGTTGCATGAATGGAACATTTCTGTAATTAATAACCGCATCTTCAGATCTGGACATCATACCGCAATCCTGGTCACTGCACGCCATAACATTTCCACATAGTTGTTTATGTCACACGGCGAGTGGGCACACATTGCATCGCTATTACATAACAATGGTCCCCAACTCCATCGCCCGAGATATTGATATGATTCCAAGCTTGTCTATCACGACCGAAAGACCGTATATTTTTACACTCTGTTTACGGATGCTGGCCCACCAGTGCGGACAGCCGAATGCAGATTCACAAATGGAATGATTGAATAACCATCTGGAAATGTATGTATCTATGTATCTATTCATGTATACAACATATAATTACTATCTCATATGTGAATTTCAAACTATGCCATATATAGGAATAATCCTAAGTCGTGGAATGATTAATATTGTTATTTCGGCTGACTTGAACTAGCTACTGATGACATTACCAGACTACATATACATATATTGTAAATAACTGTATTGTCACATGGCTGGAAGACCAGTGCCACGGCGCTGACAAAAGACTTTATTCAATGAATAAACTATATTTACAACAACAATAAATATAGATATAGTGTCTTAGTGATACTAAGAGGGACAGTGGGTTGGAGCTTTGTGCAATAAGTAATAATCAATAAGTAATAGGACTGAATAAACTAAATTTACAACAATAAAAGAACATATATAGTGTTATGTGAATTGTGATACTAATAAGAGGGACACAGGGTTGGAGCTTTTTTATTCATGAACACGGTAACAGTGTGATAGAATTGGGAATGATATTGTTGTTTGCTGCGGTGAAGAATCATACAAGGGAAAGTGTGGCTATGTTGGGTATCCTAATATGCAATAAGAAATAATCATTCAATGAATAAACTATTTTTAAAACAAGAACAAAATATAGATATAGTGTGTAAGTGATACTAAGAGGGACGCGGGTTGGAGCTTTTAATTCATGAACACGGTAACAGCGTGATAGAATTGGGAATGATATTGTCGCTTGCTGCCGTGAAAAATCACACAAAGGAAAGTGTGGCTGGGTTGGGTATCCTAATGTGCAATAAGTGAGAATCAATAAGTAATAATCATTCAATGAATAAACTAAATTTACAACAATGAAGAACATAAATAGTGTCATGTGAATTGTGATACTAATAAGAGGGACACGGGGGTGGAGCTTTTTTATTCATGAACAAGGTAACATCGTGATAGAATTGGGAATGATATTTTTGTTTACTGCGGTGAAGAATCACACAAAGGAAAGTGTGGGTGTGTGGGGTATCCTAATGTGCAATAAGTAATAATCATTCAATGAATAAACTATTTTTACAACTACAACAACAACAACAAAATATAGATATAACGTGTAAGTGATACTAAGAGGGACACAGGTTGGAGTTTTTTTTATTCACGAACAAGGTAACAGTGCGATAGAATTGGGAATGATATTGTTGTTTGCTGCGGTGAAGAATCACACAAAGGAAAGTGTGGCTGTGTGGGGTATCCTAATGTGCAATAATTAATAATTATTCAATGAATAAACTATATTTACAACAAAATATAGATATAGCATGTAAGTGATACTAAGAGGGACATGGGTTGGAGCTTTTTATTCATGAACACGGTAACAGCGTGATAGAATTGGGAATGATATTGTTGTTTGCTGCGGTGAAGAATCACACAAAGGAAAGTGTGGCTGTGTGGGGTATCCTAATGTGCAATAATTAATAATTATTCAATGAATAAACTATATTTACAACAAAATATAGATATAGCATGTAAGTGATACTAAGAGGGACATGGGTTGGAGCTTTTTATTCATGAACACGGTAGCAGCGTGATAGAATTGGGAATGATATTGTTGCTTGCTGCGGTGAAGAATCACACAAAGGAAAGTGTGGCTGTGTGGGTATCCTAATATGCAATAAGTGATGGATGGCGAAGAAGATGTTTGGCACAAGGCTGTTTTATGATTCATCTCCGCCACCTGTCAGCGACTTTATGTCGCCTGTCACGGGCTGAGTGGTGCGGATCGGAGGAGGAGACGGGGTTTTAGGTCTGTTGATGACTGAGGGGGATGGGTTTTAGGCATGGTGATGGCTGAGGTGGGTTTGTTTTAGGAATGGCGACGACTGAGGTGGCTGGGTTTTAGGCATGGTGATGGTTGAAGTGGCTGGGTTTTAGGCGTGGTGACAGTTGAGGTAGCTGGATTTTAGGCATGGTGACGGTTGAGGTGGCTGGGTTTTAGGCATGGTGATGGTTGAGGTGGCTGGGTTTTAGGCGTGGTGACAGTTGAGGTGGCTGGGTTTTAGGCGTGGTGACAGTTGAGGTGGCTGGGTGTTAGGCGTGGTAATGACTGAGGTGGCTGGGTTTTAGGCGTGGTGACAGCTGAGGTGGCTGGGTTTTAGGTGTGGTGACGGCTGAGGTGGGTGGGGTTGAGGTGTGGTAATGGCTGAGGCGGGTGGAGTTGAGGCATGGTGACAGCTGAGGTGGGTGGATTTAGGGGTGGTGACGGCTGAGGTGGGTGGGTTTAGGTATGCTCAGTGAAGTGCTTGAATGCAGCTGTTGGGGGAGGTGTGGTATTGGGGGAGGTGGGTGAGTATTGGGGGAGGTATGTGGGTGTCGGGTATGGTGTTTGAGTGAAATGTGTCTGAGTGTCGGTGAGTATTATGGGAGGTGTGTCTGAGTGTAGGGAGAGGTGTTTGTGTGAGTGAGGTGTGTGTGGTGGGTGTTGGGTGAGGGTGGTCGTTGGGTCGGTGAATATTGGCTGTGGTGTGTCAGATGGGTGTGGTGTGTCAGACGGGTGTGGTGTGTCAGATGGGTGTGGTGTGTCAGATGGGTGTGGTGTGTCAGTTGTGTAGTGGGTGAGTGAAGGGTGAGGTGGGTGGTGAGTGTGTGAATGGTGGGTGTGGTATACGAGTTGTGTAGTGGGTGAGTGAAGGGTGTGGTGTGTCAGTTGTGTAGTGGATGAATGACAGGTGAGGTGGGTGGTGAGTGGGTGAATGTTGGGTTTGGTGTGTCAGTTGTGTAGTGGGTGAGTGAAGGGTGAGGTGGGTGTTTTGTGTGTGAATAGTTGGTGTGGTGTGTCAGTTGTGTAGTGGGTGAGTGAAGGGTGAGGTGGGTGGTTTGTGTGTGAATGTTGGGTGTGGTGTATGAGTTGTGTAGTGTGTGAGTGAAGGGTGTGGTGTGTCAGTTGTGTACTGGGTGAGTGAAGGGTGAGGTGGGTGTGTGAATGGTGGGTGTGCTGTGTCATTTGTGTAGTGGGTGAGTGAAGGGTGAGGATGGTGTTGGATGTGTGATTAGTGGGTGTGGTGTGTCAGTTGTGTAGTGGGTGAGTGAAGGGTGAGGAGGGTGTTGAGTGTGTGATTAGTGGGTGTGGTGTGTCAGTGTGTGTAGTGGGTGAGTGAAGGGTGAGGAGGGTGTTGAGTGTGTGATTAGTGGGTGTGGCGTGTCAGTTGTGTAGTGGGTGAGTGAAGGGTGAGGTGGGTGGTTTGTGTGTGAATGTTGGGTGTGGTGTATGAGTTGTGTAGTGTGTGAGTGAAGGGTGTGGTGTGTCAGTTGTGTACTGGGTGAGTGAAGGGTGAGGTGGGTGTGTGAATGGTGGGTGTGCTGTGTCATTTGTGTAGTGGGTGAGTGAAGGGTGAGGATGGTGTTGGATGTGTGATTAGTGGGTGTGGTGTGTCAGTTGTGTAGTGGGTGAGTGAAGGGTGAGGAGGGTGTTGAGTGTGTGATTAGTGGGTGTGGTGTGTCAGTGTGTGTAGTGGGTGAGTGAAGGGTGAGGAGGGTGTTGAGTGTGTGATTAGTGGGTGTGGTGTGTCAGTTGTGTAGTGGGTGAGTGAAGGGTGAGGTGGGTGGTTTGTGTGTGAATGGAGGGTGTGGTGTGTCAGTTGTGTAGTGGGTGAGTGAAGGGTGAGATGAGTGACTTGTGTTTGAATGGTGGGTGTGGGGTGTCAGATGTGCAGTGGGTGAGTGAAGGGTGGAGTGGATGGTGGGTGTGTGAATGGTGGGTCTGTAGTGAGCGGATGAAGGGTGTGGTGGGTGGGTGAATGTTGTGTGTCATGTAGTGGGTGGGTGAAGGGTTAGGTGGGTGGAGTGGGTGAATGGTGGGTGTGGGGTGTCAGTTGTGTGACGGGTGAGGTGAATGGTGGGTGTGGTGTAGTGGGCGGATGAAGGGTGAGGTGGGTGGTGGGTAAAGGCCCTGCCACGTAACGACGTCAACGTAGAGAGAACGTGAAGAACGTTGAACTTTTCGGCGTAGTATGCAAATTTGGGCACAAGTTGAACGTGGATGCAGCGTAGTGGATGAGAGCGTAACGTCGGTAAAGCATAGTGATACCGTCATTCAACGAGAGAGGACAATGTCATTACGCTAACGGAACGTTATGAACGTTATTCCATCGCCAGAAGAACGTTACGTGACGTTACATACGTCATGAGACGTTGAACGTACATTGAATGCATGTTCTCCTGACGTTCTCATTACGCCCCGTGGGCATTTGCACTCGGTTTAATGTGGGTCAACGTAGTGGAACGTAGTGAGCAGCGTTGGAATAACGTCTGTTTAACGTCATTGACGTTCACTGAACATGAACAGAACGTACGGCGAACGTAAACCCTTACGTTCGAGCTATGACATGTCCAAAACCTTGACGTAACTCGACGTAGCACGACGTAATGTGATGTAGCTCGACGTCATTCTGACGTCATCATAACGTACATCAACGTAATGACGAAAAATGACCACGCTAGGCTCACATTGGCTCGTTACGTCGTAGTGTGACAGGGGTATAAGATAGTTGTGTGGTGTGGATAAGTCTTGGGGGGTGTCCTTCTCTGCCAGCCTGCCCAGTGATTGAAACATTGGAGGGAAGCTGAGGTTTAGGGTTAAAAAGCCCCGCCAAGTAACCTCCCCCACTCCCACCCTCACCCTCACACATAAAACATGACACGAAAGCGAATGAAGTAAATGAATTAAGTGGAAATGCAATCTTTTCACTGTTTGGTTCTCAGACCATCTCCTGAACTGACAGTCGAATCCACAAGTAATGTCATCTGTCAATGATGGAATACATGTAAGCAATTAAAATTATAAATAACATGTCAGTTATTCTCATCAAATCGACTTCATGGAAACAAGTTGATAAATATTGCCAGTTTCTGGATAGTGCCAAACAAAAGTGTAACTTATTATCTGCCTCTGATCTCTGTTACTAATTGACTGATGAACTAAAACTCACATCGTAACCCGATCCTGATTTGACCATAGGACGTGAAACTCCAACAAGCAAATATCAACCAATAATAACACAAGCAGATTTTGGGTCCATGAGGGAATTTTTAGCAGTGAAGACTGTTTATTGCTCTGTGGAGTAGGTGATTCCATGACCACTTTGTCGATTGAAGACTGTGTATTGTTTTGTGGAGTAGGTGATTCCATGACTACTTTGTCAATTGAAGACTTTATTGTTTTGTGGAGTAGGTGATTCCATGACTACTTTGTCAATTGAAGACTTTATTGTTTTGTGGAGTAGATGATTCCATGACTACTTTGTCGATCGAAGAATGTTTATTGTTTTGTAGAGTGGATGATTCCATGACTTCTTTGTTGATCGAAGAATGTTTATTGATTTGTTGAGTGGGTGAATCCATGACTACTTTGTCGATCGAAGAATGTTTATTGTTATGTGGACTGGATGGTTTTGTGACTACTTTGTCGATTGAAGACTGTTACATGTTTTGTGGAGTAGGTGATTCCATGACTACTTTGTCGATTGAAGACTGTTTATTGTTTTCTGGAGTAGGTGATTCCATGACTAGTTTGTCGATTGAAGAATGTTTGTTGTTCTGGAGAGTGGATGATTTCATGACCACTTTGTGCTAAATCTTACAGAGTTTCGCTTGCTGACCATGCGTCCTTGTTGACCCATATGGTGCAGGGAACAAGGAATGATGCTAGCTTTATTTATACATGCTTCAGCTTGCAGGCCTTCCATTTGGTGTTGATCAAGTAGGAACTGTGAATTGAAAAAAACAAAACAATAACAAAAACCGCCACACACCAGAGCATTTTGTTTTTCAGAATGACTGATTTGACACTTCACACTGCACAGATTGTTGCCGTAATAAATTGGTCCTTTAAAAAGTTTCGCTTTTTTTAATCACTCTTTGGGGGAACCAGGCGCATATGGTTATTTTCGAGATAATTGTGTTTCCTTATGAACGCTCAATCATTGTATTTGAGTATATTAAAACCGAGGCAGAGCAGTTCTTGGAATAATCACCTCATGTGAAATATTGTAAATCCTCTTAAAATTGGTCATAGAGTGGTATTTAAAACATTAAAGACATACTGTTCCCCTTTTCCTCCTTATATATTAGGTATCTATGTGTTTTCTCTCTTTGTTTGGTAAATGTAATTTTATTCATTGAATAAAGTTTTGTTGTTGATTTTTAACGCCAGTCTAGTGGTCTTCCGGATATCTGACATTAGAGATTCACTCCCCCTTTTTTCTTCTTCTTCTTCTTCTTCTTCTTCTTCTTATTCTTTGTAAAGATCATCACTGAGTGCTCCTACATTGCTAAGAATGTCTAGCAACCATAGAAGGGAAACTTGAGAGTTCCCTTTCCGTGTAAAGAAAGATCCATTTGAACCAAAGCCACCACCACAGTAGAGAACATGCATTTGAACCGAAGCCAAAACCAATTTCATCCACAATCTGTCAATGTCAACATTTTGGATCAAAGAGACCGTAAGTTCTATTGATCCCAATGTTTTCCATACATCACGTGAGGGACAGTGACTAGTGGTGGGATGGTGTCCGTGCATGACATTCGGAGATGTACAGTGGAACCCTGTTATAATGTGATCGTTGGGGTCCATAAAATATCGTGAAAATATCGCGCTAATTCGGGGTTCAATTCACTAAATTACCTTTGAATTAAAGTTGCATAGACCGATGATTTTGAGTTCCTGTGAGTGTATTAGGTTCATCGTTATAATCTACCTTACTTTAGTTTGAAGTAACTTTTATTTTGTCAGTGGTTAAATTTTGTGGTATTTCAAGTGCAAACACACTAAATTAATTTTGGCAAGCACACCAAAACTCTGACATCATAGGCTTCTGCAGTGACAGGTTCTGTTAAATTGGCTCTGTGCTCCATTCTAAGTGGTGACAAATGCTTGGTAACTGCACTAGTATCTAAGTTAAGCTAGGATTCCTTACACGCGGTATGCAGTATGCGAATGGGATGATTCCTTTCATGTGGCATGCGAACGGTCACGCAACCTCCACTGTGTACCACACCCCTCCGCACTCCTCAATGCCTGTGTGTGACAGTTCCATAATGATCATTCACCTCCCCTCGTCTAAAACTAATGGACACATGCGACTGACATCCCAGCTGTTTTCTATTCGCATGCCGCATGCCGCACCGATGGCTACATGGACCGATTCAGTTGCCGCATTCGCATTTGCATGCCACGTGTAAGGAATGTAGCCCATTGACTTCGAGGCGTTTAGATTTTTTGCCGCATTCGCATGCCGCGTGTAAGGAATGTCGCCTTTAGATATGTAGAATCAAATCTAGATCACTGTTTTGGTTTTGAAAATGTTATGTTTTCACCGGACTATGCAACTTTAAAGAATTCCAGGTCCATTGATGCACGGCGTTGTATCCGAACTTGTGTCAAATCAGGGTTTCACTATATTTGACCCCTAGCTTTAGCTCATTTAATCTACTAGAGTGACATTTTAACAGCTTATTCCAAGCAATGTTAGATTTCATAAATGAGAGAAATAAGTGAATTTGGAAACTCTGTGACATATTTACAACTTGGATACAGTAGTTGATGAGTGGAGAAATTTCATTTATCATAGAAAGCTAATTTGAACCGGTCTTGGTGACAATTAAAATTTCCAAGCGATATCACCTGTTAAAATTAAAGTACAAAAAATGTAATTTGTGTATGCAAACAAGTGTTTCGGTATATACTCAGAAACTAATGTAAATTCACTTCAAACTAAAATAAAGTAGATTATCACACCAACGTCATAGTTCACATGCGCAGCATTCACAAATTTATCAGTTTTAGCTCTACCCGCCAGATAAGCGATATGACGAACAAAACGCTTGTAGTCTCTAATGCTCGTATCCTTAGTATGCAGCATCCAATGACAGTTCGCCTCAATTAGCTCGTAACAATTCAACTTACGAACAACTTTCTTATCCTCTGTGAAGCGTTTTATGGAACACTTACTTCTGAGTCGCCTCTCGCGACTACGCGTCCTGTCTGAGGACGAAGACGACGAACAACTGCGGCGCCTACGACGCCTCGAAGGACTCCTGCCTCGTCGTAGCTCCGACTTGCTCGTCTCCAGCACCGGCGTCCTCGACCGCCGGTGCGCGCCCGGCGACCCCGACTCCCGGCGCTTGCCTGACGAGGCGGTGCGGTCCCTGCACGCACCCCCCCCTCCGTCGCCCGAAACGCTCCGACCACCGGCACTGGAGACACTCCGACGGCGACTCAACGAACGGCTCCCCCGCCGCCCTCTCGACACGCTCCCTCGCCTGCCGCCCGACCTGCTCCGCCCGCCACCGCTGTCCTGTGACGCACTCCTGTCCGCACCTCCCAATGACATTAATGATAGCTCTCTTTCAATTGCTATAGTCTTCTCTGCTATCACCGCTTTCCTTTTCTTTTTCTCCAAACCCCGTAAACGCTCAAGCAATGACCGTTCGTCGTCACTCAGGGGGTCGTCCGAGACGACCGGTACGACCAAACTAGCCTTAGCAGGCTCCAACAACTTCTCCGACTTCAATTTCTCCTTTTCCATCATTTCCTCGCTCTGACGCGTAGCACGACGAGTCCGTGCAGGGCGTCGAGTGCACCCGTCGTTAATGGGCACAGGGTGTATATAGCCACACGGTGCACAAAAGTCCTTCGGCATATGTCTAAAGACAATAGCCGACAAGTGACAGCTACCAACCAATGAAGTGCGTAAGGTGACAGGAGCGGTCGACCGCTGACAGCAGACGGTGCAGGAAGTTTTTCTCGGGTGAGCTGACCGGCGCGCAGGCCGGGTGCGTATCAGGTGGGCGCCGGGCCGGCCGAGCGCCTTGGTTATATACGACTACCGGCACGCCGCCTAGCGAGCGGCGGGTGCATAATGCTTAGCACGGAGCCGGCGCGTTCGAAACGCCCCGAATATGACCAGCTCATATATACATTCGTCAATGCCCGCGGGTGCCTACACCAGCATATACGCGTATATACTACCTATTACGCCAATCAACCTACAGGTTGGCCGAATGAGTTGAGCGTCCGTCTCCCGTTTTAGTTGATCGTGGTGTAAAGTCGACGGCTGGCATCTGTGGTTGTGTAGGCAGGCTATAGGAAATCAATACAGGCAAGAAGAGAAAGGAAGAGTATAAAGAATGAAAGTAGAGTGAGAGCTTGTACCCTCAGGTTTATTATTATATAGTGGTACATGGATCTGGTATGGCATACCACCTGACCATTATCTCCAATCAGCAACAAGCATTTATAGTTCCACCAATAAACAGTAATCATTCTTGGGTCACCATGGCTACTTTGATCTACCCACCACCACCATGCGGTGTGGCTGCTTGGCCTCCACCTGCCTGAGCTGTGTGTGTGGTGATCCATGACTAACAGTTGGGGGGGAGGGGGTTGTGAGTAGAGCTCTTGAGGCTCCTTACACACTATCACTAGTGCCTCATTCACACTATCTACCTAATACACAATGACTATGGACCATAAGTAAAGGCTCACCAGCAACTACATAAATACATTCATGCACCTGGCCCTATATATCATTTACATTAATAGACCATTTTTGTACTGCATTATAGACCATTTGCATTCCCCACCAATGCGTTTTATTGGAATATTTTACAGTGGGATTTAACCTTATGGGTTAGAACCCTGGTCGAGTAAAACCAATGACTTAACAACTGATACTTGTCACATCCTAGCCAAGCGCTCGGCGTTATTAGGATAGGACAAGGACTGGTTGGCTCAGTGTCAGGATAATGTGACTGAGTGGGATATCACTATCAGGTCATGGTGCTGGTGGCCTGTTCTCCCATTGGGGCAGCATTATAGTGCACTGTTACAAGTCGGTAACCGTCATGATATGAGCTTAGATGTTGCCAGGACATAAAACCCCCAACAACCAACCAACCTCCAGGTACCCTCGCTGCTCCCTGCTTCGCAGACCTGCTTGACGACTCACCTTTCTACTTGCGCCTCCGCAGGGCTGGACTTATGTAGATTGGCACCTGAGAGCTGGTTACCCTGTACACCAGGCAGGCTCCCCGGACTGCCCCACAAACTGTAGCTAAAGCCTTGGCGTACCTTGCGGGGTCTGTCGGAAAGTTTGCTCTAGATTCCCATCCTTCCTTTGTTGTCTTGTAAATTCAGTGAAGCCCCATTATAACGCGATTGTTGGGGTCCGTAAAATGTCATAGCGAAAAACAGCTGTGTTGCACGAAATCGGGGTTCCGTTTACTGACTTAGCTTTGAATTAAAGAATTCTGGGTCCAATGGATTATTGCATTATATCTCAATTTGCGTTAAATCGGGGCGCATTATAATTGGGTTTGAGTGTATATTATTCCCCTCCACTCCTGTGTTGCTGGTCCTCAGTTTGCGAATCATATTTGTTCATATGTTTGAGGATGGACAATGTCAGCCTGACGGTGTAATTGAGTTCATTTCTCAGACTGAAGAAACTCCGGCATGTAGCTAATAATAGAATCAGAGATGGCAGTGGGAAGGATACATGGAATTCATGTTTGAGGATGGACTATGTCAGCCTGACGGTGTAATAGAGTTCATTTCTCAGACTGAAGAAACTCCGGCATGTAGCTAATAATAGAATCAGAGATGGCAGTGGGAAGGATACATGGAATTCATATGTTTGAGGATGGATTCAAGGTTATTATTGCCGGAAGTGATAGTGAGGATAAGCTCTCACTACCTATAAAGTACTTTCTCATGGCATGCGTATCAAACAGCCTCTGATAACCAAGTCCAACTCCCGGCCTTCACGAGGCGAAACTGTTTCTACTGACGGGAGAAGGGGCAAAGGCGGATCTCTGGCGCCTCAAAACCAGATGCTTCGGGCAGGTGGGGCTCGTCAATCTTGGCTGACTGCTCATCTAGGAGAAGGTAAACTCTGATTTAAAACCCCCGCTGCCGTGCGGCTAGTCCCATTTATGGGAAGACCAGAAGTTGGTAGTGCACACCAGCGGCCATACCGACTCAATTGTCGGCCTAAACTAAGTGCGGTGCACATCAACTTTGTTGGTGTGGTCAGGGGATGTCACCCCTTCAAGTGCATGAAGACTGGAGCAGCAGATGAGTTAGAAGATCAATAGCTTTGAAGGTGTAACAGCAAGATGATGTGGCTCATCAGGGCACACTCTGACAAAGATGAGTAAGTGGCCAGTCACCTTGGAAAGGAAGGGGAACCTACCAAGTATTTACCCATAGTAAGCAATGGTAATTAATGGAAACAAATTTAGAGATGGAGACAACTCTGGTCCCTCTGCGGGGAAGCCTTCTAATAGCTACAGTGGAGGCACCTTTCCTTCAACTATTAAGAAACCTCGTAATGACAATGTAAACTCAAAGCCTAAAATAGGAAGGTATGCATCTGATGTCAGGCAACTGAAAACTGGAGGAAAGGTGCTAAAGATTGGTACATGGAATGTACGAACATTGTACAAACCAGGCCGATATGACAACCTGAAAGTGGAAATGACAGCGCTAAACCTTGACATC
Organism: Branchipolynoe longqiensis; assembly: GCA_030323885.1. Taxonomy (NCBI): domain Eukaryota; kingdom Metazoa; phylum Annelida; class Polychaeta; order Phyllodocida; family Polynoidae; genus Branchipolynoe; species Branchipolynoe longqiensis. The sequence goes on from CM059195.1 coordinate 54,947,505, forward strand.
CTAGGTATAGCTGAGACGAGATGGACGGGTGACGGGAGGATAGGTGATAGTGAGGTAGATATGATATATTCTGGAGATGAAAAACATCAGTATGGCGTTGGAATTATGATGAAGAAGTCCATTGCCGCCACAATGATTGGATTCTGGCCAGTATCTGACAGAATTATTATGATGAAGCTGAGGGGAAAACCGTTCAATATAAACATTCTGCAAGTTTATGCACCAACCTCAGATCACGATGATGAAGAAGTCAACGAGTTCTATGACAGCATCAAAAAGGTAATGGAATACACCAAGTCTGGAGAAATAACAATTGTTATGGGCGATTGGAATGCGAAAGTTGGAGAACAACATGAATATCCAGTAACAGGAAGATTTGGCTTAGGTGAGAGAAATGATCGTGGTGAATACTTGATAAATTTCTGTTTGACATCAAAACTAGTAATTGCTAACACCTTATTTGAACATCCAAAGAGAAGACTATATACATGGAAGAGCCCTGGTGATGTATGTCGGAACCAGATCGATTACATTCTTGTCAACCAACGATATCGAAATTGTATCAAACAGGCAAGGACATATCCAGGTGCTGACATATGTTCGGATCATAATCCAGTAGTAATCAGTATGGTAGTGAAATTGAAACAGCAGAACAAAATTAAAAACAACATTCAAATGGATATGAACATGTTAAAAGATGCAAAATACAGAACTAAGTATAATGTCTCTGTTCATAACAAATTCAGTGTACTGATGAATGAAGAAACTCCTCAGAGAGAGTATAACAACATTGAAATGGAATGGGAAGCTCTCAGAGAAAGCATGGTCAAGTCAGCAGAGGAGGTGTTACCAAATAAAAAACGAGAGACAAAGCAATCATGGATGACGCAAACCATACTAGAAAAGATGGCAGAAAGGAAGAAAGTGAAAACCACTGATCCACCTAAATACAAACACCTGAAGAATGAAATAGAAGATGAATGCAAAAAAGCTAAAGATGAATGGTGGAATAAGAAGTGTGAAGTAGTGGAACAACTTGAGTCTCAACATCGTTCAAGAGAGATGCACAAGAAAGTGAAAGAGATAACAGGTCAAGGATACAGACAGAGAAGCAGTAAATGTATCAAGAACAAAGACGGCAAAATGCTCTTTGAAGAAGATGAAATAAAGTCCAGATGGGAAGAATATGTAAACGAACTATACAATGATGACAGAGGGAACCCACCCACAATTGAGAAAGAAGATGGGAATATTATATTAGTATCAGAGGTTGAGAAGGCTATCAATGATCTAAAGGCAGGTAAGGCTCCTGGAAGTGACCAGATAACATCAGAAATGATAAAAGGACTAGATGAAGTGGGGATTCAAATCATTCATAAGCTAGTAACTGACATCTATGAGACTGGATTTATACCATTGAATATGAATGAATCCATATTTGTACGACTCCCAAAGAAGCTAAAACCAACATTGTGTACTGAGTACAGAACATTAAGCCTGATGAGTCATATGTTGAAGATGATCCTGAAAATAATTTTACTGAGAAACAGACAGAAAATTGAAGAACAAATCAGTAACGTACAAAGTGGGTTTATATCTGGAAGAGGTACACGTGAAGGGATTTTCAATATGAGAATGATTTGTGAACGTTATTGTGAAGTGAACCAGGATGTTTATGCCTGCTTTATTGACTATGAGAAGGCCTTCGACCGAGTCAATCATGAACTGTTAATCAAATGTTTACAAGATATTGGTGTCAATGGCAAAGACATTAAACTAATTGTGAACTTATACTGGACACAACGTGCATTTATAAAAATGGAGCAGGGCCTATCGGATGAAGTTATGATTAAACGAGGAGTTCGACAGGGGTGTGTATTGTCACCATGTCTATTTAACCTGTACACAGAGATGATTTTCAGACACATTGAAGATTGCAAGGGAGTGACAATAGGTGGCATGAACGTCAACAATCTTAGATATGCCGATGACAGTGTAATACTAGCAGACAGTGAGAAAAACCTACAAGATATAGTGAATAGAATCAATAAAGCTGGAATACTATTCAACATGAAGATGAATGCCAGGAAGACCAAAACAATGGTTATAAGTAAAAAGACAGATAAACCAAATGTCAATATAACCATAGATGGCACAAACATAGAACAAGTATCCGAATTCATATATCTCGGACAAAAGATTACAAATGATGGGAGATGTGAGGAAGAAATTAAAAGAAGGATAACAATAGCCCGAACAACATTCTCCAAAATGAATAGAGTGTTAACATCAAGTAAGATATTAATACAAACAAGGAAGCGTATTCTTCAGTGTTATGTGTGGTCTACTCTAATGTATGGGGCAGAGACATGGACAATCTCTAAGAAAATGTACAAACGTTTAGCAGCATTTGAGATGTGGACTTATCGAAGGATGATGAAAATATCATGGACAAAGAAGATCACCAACAAAGAAGTTCTCAGAAAAATTAAAAATAAGAAAAGCTTGTTTGCCACTATACAGACAAAGAAACTTATTTATTTTGGCCACATCATTCGTCAGAGTTCAATATACCGTACATTGTTGGAAGGGAAGGTGAATGGCAGCAGAGGGAGAGGGAGACCAAGAACATCATGGTTTACAAATATTTCACAGTGGACAGGCTTGAATTATTCACAGTCTATCAGAACAGCACAACATCGGGACAAGTGGAGAACCATTGCATCCAACCCTCGACTAGAGGATGGAACTATTGATTGATTGATTGAGGATGGACTATGTCTCAGTCTGTCGGTGTAATTGAGTTCATTTTTCAGACTGAAGAAACTCCGGCATGTTGCTAATAATAGAATCAGAGATGGCAATGGGCAGGATACATGGAATTCATGTTTGAGGATGGACTATGTCAGCCTGACGGTGTAATTGAGTTCATTTCTCAGACTGAAGAAACTTCGGCATGTAGCTAATAATAGAATCAGAGATGGCAGTGGGAAGGATACATGGAATTCATATGTTTGAGGATGGACTATGTCTCAGCCTGTCGGTGTAATTGAGTTCATTTTTCAGACTGAAGAAACTCCGGCATGTTGCTAATAATAGAATCAGAGATGGCAATGGGCAGGATACATGGAATTCATGTTTGAGGATGGATTATGTCAGCCTGACGGTGTAATAGAGTTCATTTCTCAGACTGAAGAAACTCCGGCATGTAGCTAATAATAGAATCAGAGATGGCAGTGGGAAGGATACATGGAATTCATATGTTTGAGGATGGACTATGTCTCAGTCTGACGGTGTAATTGAGTTCATTTTTCAGACTGAAGAAACTCCGGCATGTTGCTAATAATAGAATCAAAGCTGGCAATGGGAAGGATACATGGAACATGTGCCTTTTCGTTTAAAAAGAAGAAAAAAACACACAAAAACTGGAACTTTTATATTTGCTTGCATTTTCAGTTAATATGTTGCAATGTATGAACAAAAAATATGTTAAAAAAAGTACCGGATATTAATTAATCCATCTCTCCTACATCAGCCATCAGGACACTTTGCGCAACTCTTGGCTTCGGTTCACCTTGCATAGTCGGATAAAAGCATACCATTTTGGAAAGCAAAACAGTTATCCACTCTACGTATCCAACTTCTACGCCAGTCACACTACTGCTTGCGGCCACAAAATAGGTGTAAAATATTCCGATATAAAAGCATTGGTGGGGGAATGCAAATGTTCTATTGTGAAACAGGTATACATGGCCAGGTGCATAAATGTGTTTATGTAGTTACTGGTGGTGCTTGATTGATAGGTAAATAGACATAGTGGTGCTGGCAGGACTGTGCGTAAGGGGCACTCAGAGCCCTACACACTACCCCCTCTGCTAGTCAGGATCACCACACTCAGGCTCAAGGTAGGTAGTGGCCAGGGGACCCACACAGCTTGGTGGTGGTGGGCAGATCACTGGTAACCATGGGGACCGGGAATGCTGGATCCCTATTGGTAGAGCTAAGAATGCGTGTTTCTCATTCGGAGAATGGGGTGGGGTGATATTCTACACTGAATCCATGTACCATATAAATAATAAACCAGAGGGCTTGACTCTCTCTCTTCTTTCACACTTTATGCTCTTCCTTTCTCTTTGCCTGTATTGATTTCACTATAGCCTGCCTACACAATCACAGATTCGAGCCGTAGACTTTACAGAGGGTTGGTCGCAAGTGGTCACAAAGTGGTCCTCAGTGGTCGCCGACCTCCTTGTGACCATTTTGGTCACACAGAGGTTGCAGGTACTGCACTAAAACTAGTAAAAAGCCTCCTTGCGGAGATCGGTGCCCATTGCTTTGGTCGCAAGGAGGTCGCCAGTGACTGGGTTCTTTGGTCCAAATCTTACTGCTGAAGCCTATGGTCACCTTTGCTGTTGCTGGAACGTAAAACCCTGACAACCACCAATCAAGCAGCATGCTCAGACCGGGCACTAATCCACAGGCCGATTTCTATTTTTGAAAGGATGTCATCAGGGTTTAGAAAAATAAAATTGTATTAATTGAAATAGTCCATTGGAAACATTCAAGTTGACAGCGGTGACGAATGGCTGACAGACTTGGTTTGTGTTGAGATGGGCGTGACTGGTGGATCTGTCACGGTCCGGTAGGTCGTCAGTTTCAAGACCAATAGCAGACCTGCCTACCCACACATGTTTTGTGTATTTTGTACACAGTTCTAAGCCAGAGTATGCCAAGACGCACAATTAAAATTGTGTATGCCAAACAAAAAATGGAAAGTACACAATTTAAGTTTTTTGTTAAATGTACACACGTTTTTTAAAAACTGGAGTACCAATACAGGACATTTGGGGTAGAAAACCCTGTCTATCCATACAATTTGAACATGAACAGAGCACCCTCACCACCTGTAGTGAACCCTGATGGTGGAGTCTCAGACTTGGTCTGAGCATACATTGTTAAGAGTGTCTAGCAACAGTAGAAGGGAAACACTCTAATCTAATCTAATCTAAGGTGATTAACACTCTATTAGGGGGAGGGGGTGAAACTAAAGTGAGAGAATAAAATCTACTAGCCTTTCACCACGAATAAAGCATTTGTTATAGACACATCCTAAAACAATCAAACAATCAAGCAATCAATGCACAAAAACAATTCATGATGAGATCGCCCTTAAGCGATGAGTTCACCTACATAGAACTATGGAGGGCACCTTTAAGACATGTACTGTCTCGGGCTTAAATATTTAAAGCTGCATAGTCCGATGAAAATATCAAATTTTCAAAACCAAAACAAGTATCTAGATTTCATTATACATATCTATCTTTGATACTGGTGCACTTATTAAGCATTGCTAGCCCATTGAAGGGAATACTAATGCAATTTAAGATAACCTGTTATTGTAGAAGCCTATGGTGGCAGAGTTCGGCTAACTTTTGAGATATTTGATATGCAAATTTGCACAATTAATTTCGGCAAGCACGCCAAATGTCTGACACCATAGACTTATGCAGCAAAATGTTCTATTAAATTGATTCAGTATGCCCTTCTATTTGGCAAAAAAATGATTAATAAGTGCATCAGTATCCATTGGATATGTAGAATCAAATCTAGGTGAGTGTTTTGGTTCTGAAAATGTGATGCTTCATCGGAATATGCTGCTTTAATAAGTACACCAGTATCGAAGTTACTTAGTTAGATATGTAGAATCAAATCCGGGTGAGTGTTTTAGTTATGAAAATGTTATGCTTCATCGGACTATGCAGCTTTTATGTGAGTGTATTCTAGAGGAGACTGTTAGGTAAAGGCTCCATGAGTATGACCTGCCAACACGGTTTAAAATAACCATCAATTATCGCCAGTATAGTGTGACACAACACTGTAGTGTGACACAACCAGTGTAGTGTGAAACAACCAGTGTAGTTACACAACCAGTGTAGTGTGACATAACCAGTGTAGTGTCACACAACCAGTGTAGCATGATACAGGGTAACCAGTGCGGTGTGATACAACCAGTGTAGTGTGACACAACCAGTGTAGTGTGATACAGGGTAACCAGGGTAGTGTGACACAACCAGTGTAGTGTGATACAACCAGTGTAGTGTGATACAGGGTAACCAGTGTAGTGTGACACAACCAGTGTAGTGCAATACAGGGTAACCAGTGTAGTGTGACACAACCAGTGTAGTGTGACACAACCCATGTAGCGTAACACAACCCATGTAGTGTGATACAACCAGTGTAGTGTGACACATCCAGTGCAGTGTGATGCAGCCAGTGTAGTGTGACACAACCAGTGTAGTGTGACACAACCAGTGTAGTGTGATACAGGGTAACCAGTGTAGTGTGATACAACCAGTGTAGTGTGACACAACCAGTGTAGTGTGATACAGGGTAACCAGTGTAGTGTGACACAACCAGTGTAGTGTGAGACAACCAGTGTAGTGTGACACAGCCAGTGTCGTGTGATACAACCAGTGTACTGTGACACAACAGGGGTGACTGCGGAGAGAGGGGGGGGTGGTCAGGGCCCCCAGGGGGGGGGGGGGTCTTCGTGGAAACTGGTGAGAGCGGGCCCGGGGGGCGGGTTGGTGGGGGCGGGAAGGTGGCTCCCGGTTTAGGGCTGGCGGCTGTTGGCCGGGGCGAGAAGGGGGGGGGGGGTGAGGCTCTGTGAGGGTTGCACAATGACATGTGTGTGTTGCCGTTGGAGGCGGCGGGCTCACCGCAGAGGTCGGCGCTCAGGGTGGTACCGACCCGGTGGACCTCGGTCGCGGGGGTGGGGGGGGGGGGGGGGCCTGGCGCAGGATAGTGCAGGTCGGCCAGTGGTAGCGCAGGTAGGCCAACGACAGTGTGAAGCGGCCAGTGCAGGCTAGCGTAGGTCGGTCAGGGGTAGTGTAGACAGGCCACTCCTCCGGTAGTGTGGGCTGTCAGTCAGTAGTGTGGGCTAGCCAACGACAGTGCCGGTCGGCCAAGGGCGGCGAGGATCGGCCCGCGCAGGGTAGTGCAGGACGCCCAGCGGTAGGCCAACGACAGTGTGAAGTGGCCAGTGCAGGGTTGCGTGGATGGGCCAACAGCAGTGTAAAGCGGCCACGGTGGCCGAGCGACGACAGTGCAGGTCGGCCAAGGGCGGTGAGGATGGGCCTCACGCAGGATAGTGCAGGTCGGCCAGCGGTAGCGCAGGTAGGCCAACAACAGTGTGAAGCGGCCAGTGCAGGGTAGCGTAGGTCGGTCAGGGGTAGTGTAGACGGGCCACTCCTCCGGTAGTGTGGGCTGCCAATGACAGTGTAGGTCGGCCAAGGGTGGTGAGGATTGGCCTCGCGCAGGCTAGTGCAGGTCGGCCAGCAGTAGCGCAGGTAAGCCAACGACAGTGTGAAGTGGCCAGTGCATGGTAGTGTGGATGGGCCAACGGCAGTGTAAAGCGGCCAGGGTAGTGTGGGCGATCGACGCCAGTGCTGGTCGGCCAAGGGCGGTGAGGATGGGCCTTGCGCAGGATAGTGTAGGTCGGCCAGCGGTATGCAGGTAGGCCAACAACAGTGTGAAGCGGCCAGTGCAGGGTAGTGTAGGTCGGCCAGGTATAGTGCAGAGGGGCCAGTCCAGTAGTGTGGGCAAGGACAGTGCAGGTCGGCCAACGGTAGCGCAAGTCGACCAATGACGGTGTGAAGCGGCCAGTGCAGGGTAGTGTAGGTCAGCCAGGGGTAGTGTAGAGGGGCCAAAAAAAGAAAAATATCGGAGAGGAGAGGAGTGGCGTGGCTGGAGGCGGGAGGGTGAGTGGCTTGAAGCGGCCAGGTGGGCTGGATATAAGGGGAAGAAGCGCGGGAGATTATGTAAGAAGCAACGTCGGAGAGGGGGGGGGGGTGTCTCCTTCCCTGCCTCGCATCAACGCAATGCAAGCATTACGACCAAAGTAACTGAGTGCCCTCTTCAAATAACCATCTCCACATACTACTTCCAACAAGTTTATTATGCCATCTGGAAAAGCTCATTTTCATATACTACTCACGTCCATAATGAATTTTGTCGTTGCGACTACCCCAATTACTAAAGCCCTTTCCAGGCACATACATACATACATACATACATACATACATACATACACACATACATACATACATACATACATACATACATACACACATACATACATACATACATACATACATACATACATACATACATACATACATACAGAGATCCCAACTGCTCCACGATTTTGGCTACTCTCCCTATTTTCACTTTCACCCACCTAAAAAAAAAATCAGCTCTTACGAAAGGCAAAATCACACTCCACGTGACAAAGTTCCAACATAATTACCAGCATTAATGATTTGTTTGACAAGAAACACTTTTTTTTCATAATTGTTGGGTTTTTTTTACAGGGGGGGGGGGTTCTATCGGTGAAGAATATCCATTGTTCCGATGTTCTGTAATTGTATTCAAAATCACAATTTGCCATATCAGGTCCAAATTAGCATAGGTAAGAACATATTCTGTGCATATTTCTAGACTAGCATTCGTAATTTTATCATAGCATGCTTCTCTGTGTTTGTCTTTGTCTTCTTGTTGGCAGCACATGGCTAGTTTATTTATTAGCTTTGGGACGTTGAGGAGACCAGGGGCAGTATGCACGAATCGGGTTTAGGGCCGTAACCGCGGCTAGGCTAGCTCCACAGGCTAAATGTCAGTAATTGCATACCGATTTCTCACATTTAGCCGTGTGGAGCTAGCCTAGCCGCGGTTACGGCCCTAACCCCGATTCGTGCATACGGCCCCAGGGGTCTAGCCTATAGCTCAAGAAAGTAGTTTAGGGATTCACTGTTGTTTTGTTGTATTACCAAATCTTGAAATATGTGGTGCTTTTTGGGGGGCGGGGGGGGGGGAGGAGTATTTACCCTGTCCATAACGAGTAAGTCGCATCATGGCTTGTTTTCATCGCTGAACAGCAATAGTCTCAATTTGGTAGTAGCCTTGTCATCTTATCTGTTAGTAGTTATGTTAGTTTTTTGTGGGTTTTTTCTCTTTTATGGTGCAACATTTTGGTATATACCTACCCCATGCACTAGTGTTGGTAGGGATACTGTGACTTTGTGAGGTCGGGGTATGAGGTTATTAGAAGAATTGTTAGGAGTTAGGTCTTGAATAACGGTTGTGAGTGTGCACATACTACATCAGACGACCTCGCAGCCTTTGTTCTTTGAAAATTGCCTCTAGCCCCTTTAATGTAGTTTTAGGTTGGTGAAATTCTTAGTCAGGAGTTTGACCTCAAATTTCAGGGAATCGTGCACTAATTCCCTTTTTAGGGCCCACACCCATGACTACTCATTCAGTACCTGTTTTGTGTATCTTACACTTTGCGATCAGGGGGGATTGAAGTTTGACCTTGAGTCGGTGTCATGCAAGCGCACTAACTACCCAGATGGTCATGTAGCCAAGTCTCTTCCTTCATCATCTATTGTGTAGTTGTAGCAATTGTATTGATTCAATTGTAGTGCTGCTCTTGTGCCTTTTATATATTTTGTGTGTGGCAATAAACAAAATTAAAAAAAATTGTGAACTATAACAAAGCTTTGGATATGAAACTATAGATGTTTTAAGTATGCATATTTATGCGATTAAATGTCGTCACCCTTAATGAGCACGAACAACTCCAGATAAAATATTCACCCCATCTCACAGTAGGGTGGAATGACAAACCAGGGCCGCGTTCAGGCTCCGTCTCGGAGGCGACGGGCCTGACGTCAGGCTAGTCTGAACGGCAAAGGCAGTTTGTTGTCTCGAAAATGGCCGCCTCCATAGGCAGTGGCCATTTGCAATGGTAAAGCTGTGCTGTGATTGGCTGAAACCAGTGAATACGGCAGACATTTTCGAGGCGCTTTTCACCTCCAGTCTGGAAAGAGAGGCGTCTCCGGGACGTCGCCGAGACGCACTCTGAACGGAAATAAGCCAAAAAGCATCGTCGAGACATCGCCGAGGCACTCCGAGACGGACCCTGAACGCGGCCCATGTCTAAATCCGAGCACCACCTATGATCACAAATATGTATATTATTTATATTAAGATATGATGTAAATGCGTGTATATATGCTCTGTGTATTATAACTTTGGATTCCATTGCCGGAAAATTCTGTGTACCACCTGAAGATCACAAGCTAGGCCCCTGATATAGACAGTATGACCCCGTTATAAGGCGATCGTTCAGGTCCATATAATGCGATCGCCAAAAAAGGTGGGGTTGCGAAAATCAGCTTGAAATCACCCAGTCTTATTGAAACATCGTAATCCACCCCAATATCGCCCCCATATGACTCATGTTTTCCCCCCATGTTTCGACTGTTTCTATAAAAAAAGAACCGATGGTCCACAACTGGTTCATCAACGGCTGTGGTATGTGCTGTCCTGGCTGTGGGAAAGTGCATATAAAAGACCCCTTGCTACTTATTGGAAAGAATAGCCTATGTAGCAGTAGTGGCTTTCCTCCAAAGAAATATGTCAGAATGACCATATGTTTGACGTCCAATAGACCCCTTTCAATGTTTATAAACATTGTGTATGCGTGCAAACCTTGGCTGCAGAACAAATGCACACTGCCATTGAGTTTGGCGGTACGCGCAGTGCAAAACGTATATTTTATTCAAAATTAATAGAAATGTAGAACCCTAACCTTATAAATTTAATATAATCTGTTCGTTGAATATGTTTTCTATATGTGTTCCAAGCGGTTTGGTTCTAGGTGGTGTGGTTTTAGAGATATTTAACTTTTTCTGTATGAAGATAATTCAAGATTGCTCACTGCCATTGACAATGCATTGAGTTTGCCGGTACGCCCAGTTCAAAACGTCAATTTTATTCAAAATTAATAGAAATACAGAACCCTAACCTTATAAATTTAATATAATCTGTTCGTTGAATATGTTTTCTATGTGTGTTCCAAGCGGTTTGTTTCTAGGTGGTGTGGTTTTAGAGATATTTCACTTTTTCTGAATGAAGATTGCTCACCGCCATTGACAATACATTGAGTTTGCCAGTACACGCCATGCAAAACATCTATTTCATTCAAAATTTATAGAAATGCAGAACCCTAACCGTATAAATTTATTATAATCTGTTCGTTGAATGTGTTTTCTATATGTATTCCAATCAGTTTGTTTCTAGGTGGTGTGGTTTTAGAGATATTTCACTTTTTCTGCATGAAGATTGCTCACGGCCATTGATAGTGCATTGAGTTTGCCAGTACGTGCAGTGCAAAACGTCTGTGTCGAGGTGGTGTGGTTTTAGAGATATTTAACTTTTTCTGTATGAAGATTGCTCATAGCCATTGAATTTGCAGTGTGACAGTGTGTCGTCCTGCAGCGAAGCTGTGCGCGCACTGACCTAAATACATATGCTGATGTCATATGAAATAGGTCTATAGCCGATGATAAAAATCACTGTGCTCTAGAGGCGTCATTAAATAAAAGAAATTAAAAGCTTCTTTTAAAAAAGCATCTTGCTAACAAAATGTTCGCTTTTTTAATTATTAAAAACATGTTTCACAATTTACTGTTTATTTCTTTTATATATACCCGAGAGAATCGAAATAAATTACAGTCCAAGGTTTGATCGCATTATAACCGATTTTGCATTAAATCGTGGCGCGTTATAACAGAGTCATACTGTACTACGTTTAGGCCTACTACTGTATGTGCACGCGCGCACACGCACACACACACACCCACACACACACACACACACACTCACACAGTATATAGTCCAGCGGTTAAGGCCAACATCTCAGGAGCATCGTTCACTTTTTCAGGAAAGTACCATTTACAGAAGTGGTTGGTGGCCGCCATCCTGGATTCCAAGATGGCTTCCCATTTGCACCTATTTTTCTCGTATATCTCCCATACTAGAGTAGATACAAACAAAATTTCAAAGGCAACTCCTATGTTTTCTGTGTCTAGGAATCCGATGGAATCATTTTCTGTACTCGTCTTCTGCGACCCCTGTGATCGGCGAGCTACTGCTGTGTGCGAACATTTTTTCCAATGTGCGAACTGCAACTTGTCTCACATGACTGTGCCTCCAATGATCGGACACCTTCCCTGTGAGGACAGCAGTGATCTGGACGTAGAATTGTCCTTTGAAGGCGGGTGGCCGAATCGGTAGAGCACAGGCTTCCCGTGCGGGAAGTCGGGAGTTATTAGGATAGAGCAAGGACTGGTTAGCTCAGATTCAGGATAATGTGACTGAGGGGGATATCGGGTAATTGTGCTGGTGGCTTGGTCTCCCAGTGGGGCAACACTATAACGTCACCATGAATATGCACTGTCACAAGTCGGTATCTATATATGACTATAAATGTTGCTAGGATGTAAAACCCTGACAAACAAATGTACAAAACTGCAGCTATGCCTGTGGACACGTGTTGGGATGCTCTTCCTCAAAGACCCTATAATACTAAGACGGCTCACTCCCTATCTCTCCCATGGTAATGTAAATTTTGCATTGCCACCTTGTGGTGGGTTTGATCAGCCCGGCTGCTGGTTGGTGTTTCACATGTAAACACATACAATTATATTATACATGAGATAGGTAAGTATGAATACACATCAATATGAAATTGCTATGAACAAATACACATCATCATCGCTATCATCACACATCTTTCACATTCATATATACATTTATACATATAGTATAGCAACTGTGGTGGCTTAGATCATTTTGATTACACAGTACATGCTCAGTGAGCCGTCTTAGTATTATAGGGTCTTTGTCTTCCTCTTGCTGCTGCATGTTTTAAGTGCATTGATGACTGAAGTTGCCTTCAGGTTGTCCCCTTGATGTTCCACGTCAGTATAAGAAGGCTCACATGTCCTCTCCACTCCCTCTCTGCGCGTTGCCTTGGTAACCTGGCTTTTTAAGATCTCCACAGTTTCGCAAATTTGAGTAATTTTTTATATTGACCAATTAACATTATATAAACAAAATTCTAAATAATCAGGATGTATATGACAACAGTTGGGTAGTTTGAATCCCATTCTTATATGACCTTATATGTTGCTAGAACATAGAACTGAAACAAGAACGAGTTAGGTATGAGCGATAATACTGTCACAAGACTAGTTGAAACCTGACATCCAGCATTTTCCCCACAATTCCCTGACAGTGCTATGTCTATAGGAGAAAATCCACATTTTCATGGAAATTTGCCGTTGGTGTAATAATTTCTGCGATGTAATGATTTCCGCGCTTTTTGCTTGCGACCACTTTCATCCCTGAATATAGGTGCTGACGGCATGCATGCCCTTGAGCTTGGCTAAGGCTTCTGAAATGGTATATTTTCCGTTTTTTTCCTTCTATTCCTACAATAGTCTATTAACTGTTGGAGATCATTACCTCCGACATGTGAACGTAGTTTTTCACACCTTAGCCCGCATAGTGCCAAACCTTGTCGTGTCGTCGGTGGTGTGATCTCTTCTCTGTAAAGCTCACACCGATCGTGGTGGCCGAGTCGGTAGAGCGCAGGCTTCCCGTGCGGAAGGTCGGGAGTTCGAATCCCAGTCGAGTCAAACCAATGGTTTACAATATTGATACTTGTCGCTACTTAGCCTGGCCCTCGGCATTAATCAGGGATGAAAAATCTCCGCGATTTTACCATTTTTATTGACCGATTAACGTTAAATAAAATACCCAGGAATATTGATGTATATCACTCTATATGGCAACTATGGGTTAGTTCGAATCCTGTTATTATATTACCTTAAATGTTGCTAAAACATCCAAACAAGAAAGTATTAGGTATGGGCGATAATTCAGTCACAACAAGGATAGTTGAAACCTGACTTCCGCCATTTTCCCATGATTCCCTGACAGTGCTAATCCTATTGGGAAAAATCCGCGTTTTCGCGGACATTCGCCATCGGGTTAATAATCTCGATTTAATTTCCGCGTTTTTTGCTAGAGACCACCTTCATCCCTGATACAAGGAATTATGGTAGGAAAAGGACTGGTTAGCACAGTATCAGGATAATGTGACTGTGTGGGACATCAGGACATGGTGCCAGTGGCCTTGTCACCCAGTGGGGCAGCACTATAAAGTGGCGATGAGTGTGCACTGTCACAAGTCGGTACCCATTCTGATATGACCTTAGATCATAGATGTTGGTAGGACTTAAAATCTTCTCCTTTTTTTAAAAAACCCCGTAAAGCTCACAATGCCAGCACAGTTAGTGTTCAGCTCCAATTAGAAACCTTGCCTTGTGTGTGTGTGAGGGGGGGGGGGTTACATCCTAGCAACATTTCAGGACAGGTACCCACTTGTGACAGTGTGCATGCATGGCATCTTTATACTGCTACCCCACCAGGGGAGACCAGGCTACCGGCACCGTGACACGATTTCCCACACAGTCGCATTAAATTGATACTGTGCTAATCAGTCTGTCTCTTATCCTATTAATGCCAAGCGCCAGGCTTGGTAGCGACAGGTATCAATTTGATAAGTCACTGGTTTGACTCAGCTAGGCTTCGAACTCCTGACCTTCCACACGGGAAGCTTGTGCTGTACTTATTCGGCCACTGCATCGGGCGTGTGTGTTTTCAAGGTGCATGGTCCGATGAAAACAAGCAACTTTTCTTTATCCAATACAGTTGCATGTCAAATTTAGATACTGATGCAGCCATTAAATATTTATGGCTGCATATAAAGGCTCTGTCACACATCACCGGATTGGGGAAATGGAAAGAAACCAAACAAAGTCCATTGATTTCCGGCAAAGTTCAGTTTGTGCCCGGTGATATCTGTTGATATCCGGCCCGATCCGTTAGAAGTTTTGAACATGCACAAAACTTGGAAAGGATGGCGCTGGATTGATGTCTATGTTTCTTGTCCGGTTTGAGTCTGTTTAGTCCGCTTACCGTTCGTTGGCTATCCATTCATGTCCGTTCGTCCAGTAGCCTTTGACCCGATATCGTAACATTTTGACACATTTTAATACATTTTGATACTTATCACGCCCGAACACCACCGGACTAGACAATTCTGTCCGTTGCTCAATCCGGCGAGGTGTGACAGCCAATTTAGGCATTCTAAGTTCACTAAGTCAATTGAATAGGACTTGCCATTGAATAAACCTGATGTCAAGCATTTCAGTGTTTAATTTTGCGTGTTTTCACTTCAAATATTAAAACCTGCATCACAGCCATGGACTGCTGCTGATAAAGCATCCGCAAAAGCGGTTAGGACAGTCAACTACTTCACAATATCAGCGTTCAAAATAAGGCCAAATAAAAGGAAAAGTGTTGATCATCCTTTTGATCACACAAATCAGGGTTGGGCGGGTGGTTTTTATTTTTATATTTTATATTTCTGGCGTATGACTTAAACATAATGTGTAACCAGACATGATGGCCGAATGAGTTGAGCGTCCGCCTCCCGTTATAGTAGCTCATGGGATTTGAACTCCTGGGTGAAAACCATGACCGAGTCAAACCAATGACTTAAAAACTGATACTTGTTGCTACCGAGTGTCAGTTTAAACAAATATATAAAATCAGGGGCGGTGATGCGGATTCCGAGGGACACCAGTTTGCCAGGGACACTTCCATTGAAATGCATTGTTAACGGCCGTGAGCAAATCTTCATACGGAAGAAGTCAAATATCTCTCAAATTACATCATCTAGAAACTAATCACTTGGTAGACATATAGAAAACATCTTTACCATAAAGACTACATTAAATTGATAAGGTTAGGGTTCTTGATTTCTATTAATTTTGAATAAAACTAACGTTTTGCACTGCGTGTACCGTCAAACTCAAGGCATTGTCAATGGTCGTGAGCCATGTTCATACATAAAATACAGAAGAAGTCAAATATCTCTCAAATTACACCATCTAGAACCAAATCGTTTGGTATACATATAGAAAAGATCTTTACCAAAAACATTATATTAAATTTATAACGTTAGTGACAATGCTGTTCGATTTTGATGCATGTGCAGAAGCGATGTGTCCCTCGCAAACTGGTGTCCCTGGGAATCCGCAACAGCGGGCGATTTTTCAGGCATGGGTGGGGACGATCACCGATTAAAAAAATTTTTTTACTTGGCCTAAGCCTTGTCCGTGTCCGAGTAAACATGGACAAGCAGAATAATATGCCTGGAGCTTTTCTGTTGGACAAGTGAACATTTTCAGCTGAAAAATATGTATTTCACGATTTCATTTACTTTTTTATTTTCTGTTGTAAAAGTGAAAATTCAGGCGGACAAGTAAAAATCACACTAGACTTGTCTTGTGGTCAAGTCAAATTTGTTTGCTTATTTCTAATTATCACTGAATATGAATATAACAAGCAGTTCAAACGTGGCAAAGGTTTCACCTGGCAATCTTTGCGGTATCTACTTGTAGGCTAATACCCCAGTCACATTACTGCTTGCGACAACAACAAAAAAGGAGTGGTCGCAAAATAGTCATAACTGGTTGCAAGGTGGTCACAAAGTGGTCCGTAGTGGTCGCCGACTTCATTGCGCTCATTTTGGTCGTCGACCTCATTCCGGTCATTTTGGTCGCAAGTAGCTTGCAGCTACTGCACTAAAAACCTTGTAACCAAAATGGTCGCCCAGAGGTCAGCGACCATTGCTTTGGCCGCAAGGTGGTTTCTTTGGTTCAAAGTGGTCGCAAGCCGTAGTGTGACTGAGGCTTAAAACACAACACGAGACAAATGTAGTTAGGTGAATACATAATGTTATTAACGTTGACATTATCTTGTACATTAAGCTAGTTTAGAACCGACACTTAGCACCTTTGATCTGTAACGAAAACACACGGGGAGATTATACAGGATGAATCCAGCTCAAACCAGTCCTAACCGGTCTGCGCTGCAGATGAGACCAGTTCACTAACCAGTCAATTACACGCACCGTGTAAAAGGAAGTGGCTATAAAGAACCGACGAGAAATGCACCATGAAACCACAACAGCCATTTTGTACACTCGGGCGCTATACACTTTTGTTGAACTTGTTTAAGAGAAAGGGGACAAATTGAGTATTTTCACTATTCGGAATTCTGTAATTAATTCCCATCAACACATGCCACATTTCTTCACCATGCTGGCGTTCTATAGTCGCATTCACGAATGTTAGTGATGTCTATAGCATTGGAGGCAATACATAAACGCGACTAAGTTTATTGGAATGGACAAGCACATACTTCTTTTGGCTCCAGCCTCTTTATGAATATCAGTATTAAACATTGACCAGTAACATTCTGTAGCCAAAGCGTTGATTTGACGACAATATAAATCAACTACTTAATTCGATACAAGCCACGCACATTACATTTATACACATTTGTATAGATATAGATGTATAGATATATAGATGTTTGTTTAGAACGACAGGGCGACACTTTATAAGAGTTATTTCATATGCAAAAGTTCATAGCATAACAAGAACTATAAATATCCCATCCCCGATATATATAAAAATATATTTATATATATATATATATATATATAATATAATATATATATATATAATATATATATTATAATATGTTATTTGTTTGGTATGCATGGTGCCTCTCAGCTTATATGTCTACAGCTTAGATACTCCTACCCTTCTGTAATACAGTAATAATACAATGGGATAGATATAATTAGTTATAAGAACAGTTGAAAGTGCAAGAGTTTTATTCAAATTAAGCAATCGGAATCTTAGATGTTTGACCGACAACTTGCATATTTATTTCCCAGAAATATATCTTTATTTTTATTATTATTATTATTATTATTATTATTATTATTATTATTATTATTATTATTATTATAACCGTTGACAAAGTAAAGGTATATAATATTGAAAAGAGTTGATTTTGGAGAAAAGCTAAAATGACAAAAGGACAATCCCCCCATGGCTCACATGTTATACTTGCGCTTAGTATACTTTGACAATATTATATTGTATCCTGTCCATTGAAATGTAGCAAATAGCTGTTCACCAATATATTATATAACTATGACCCATCCCACCACATCGCGTATTAAGTCGCGAGGCCTAGCATTGAATAATCAGTCACAATAGAAATTTAGCACATCGTAAAAAAAACTAAAACCAGGGAATCCTCTGATATCTCAGTCACCAAAAGGGTTGCAGACATGGAATTGGGTAGGCCTATTAAAATCAAACTTATTACCCAAGGAATTCGAATATCCCTGCGACCACTTTGGTCGCAGGGAGGTTTTTGGTACAGCAGCTGCAGCAACTAACCTTCTTGCGACCAAAATGGTCACAAGGAGGTTGGCGACGACTGAGGACCGCTTTGCGAACTCTTCGTGACCCACTTTTTTGTGGTCACAAAGTGGTCACAAGCATAGTGTGACTGCGGTGTTGGATAAGCACAAGGACATAGGGAATATTGGTAGGATACCACATGTTTGACCTGCCTCAGTAGGCTATACAAGTACATTGTGTGGGCTATGTGAAAATATATGTATTCCCCATTTAGTTTCACCTAGTCGCTTTTGGCACCTTAGCGTTCTATATACCAAGCTATGTTTGTGATAATAAATACTACGCTTAAAGTTGCATAGTCCGATGGTTTTGAGTTTCTGTCATTTTTCTGAGATAAATAGATTTGATTGGTCATTAGTATCTACTTTACTCCAGTTTGAAGTAACTTTTATTTTAAATGGATAACTTTTGAGATATTTGAAGTACACGCATGTAAAATTAGTTTTTCCAAGCACACCAAAACTCCGACACCATAGGCTTCTGCAGTAACAGGTTCTATTAAATTGACTCGGTATTCCCTTCTGTGCAGAAAGAAATGCTTGATAAATGCAACAGTAGCCAACGAAGATATGTAGAATATAATGTAGATAGTTGTTTTGGTTTTCAAAATGTGATACTTCATCGGACTATGCAGCTTTAACTATCATTTCATTTTTTTTTAAAGTATCCAAAAAGTGTATAGTAAAATATTTGGTAGAATCGTGTGGGTTACATTACCGTGTTGTATCATCATCAGCATCATCACCACCATCATCAGCATCATCACCACCACCTGAATAGGCATCAACCAGGAATGTTTTAATTCAATTTGATTCCTGCAGGATCGATTTTCGAAGAGATTCAAATCCCATTTCTATGTGTTTCTATTAATTAAAAAATAGAAGATAGTTTAGCTCGTCTTTGATAAGCAAAACTAGTAGGAAATAAGTAAATAGTTTCAGTCAATATATTGTCAACATCTCTATACCTGATTGAATATAACTTCTTTTCTCTCTCTTCAAATATAAACATATAACCCATTATTCAGGGTCGTGCACTCATTGAGTCAATAATAGACGACTTGTTATTTCATTCACTAATGCCCTCGTATTCTGTAAACATGAAAATATAATAAATGTGAAATTTATCTTATTATCTTATTTGTGCTGAAGTTGCACAATCCGATGGTGTTGAGCTCCTGCCATTTAAATAAATGTGTGGGTGTATATACGCATATAAATATATATATTCTATATGTTGATATACTTTGCCTTAGATCGGCATATGCTTGACTAAAGACGGCTAACTTTGGAAATATTTGAATTGAAAGTAGGTAAAATCAATGTGTGGTGCACACCGAGATGCTCGATATCATAGACTTGCAGCAGTGGCAGTTTATGTTAAATTTAATTAATAATAGTAAACGCAGTAATAAAAGGTTAATAAGCATGCCAACATACATATATGAGGCTGTCTCAAAAGGTGCTAACTCTTCTTTTTTTTGTCCATTGTAACGATTGACACAAAACAGCACAGAGATGGTTACACTGAAAACACAAGGACATTTGCTTCAAATAAATATGTATTCTATTGGGATTATGAAACACCATGTAAAAAACAAATCAGTTTATCCTGAGCAAATGTATAAGCAGATAGTATGTTGATCGTTACAATGGACAAAGTTTTGTCCCATATTGCTTAGCACCTTTTGAGACAGTCTCATATGTACTATATAATTTATTATGTGGATATAAATAATGGCATCCCCCTTAGTGTTTCGCCCTAACCACCTTAAAGTTGCATAGTCCGATGGTTTTGAGTTTCTGCTATTTTTCTGAGATAAATATATTAAATTAATTGTTATAATCTACTTTACTTTAGTTTGGGCTAACTTTGATTTGAAATGGCTATATTTTGAGATATTTGAAGTGCAAACATGTCAAATTAATTTTGGCAAGCACTCCAAAACCCTGACACCATAGACTTCTGCAGTAACAGGTTGTATCAAATTTACTCCGCATTCCCTTCTATGAGGCAGCACATGCTTAATAAGTCCATCAGTATCTAAGTTAGATATGTCGAATTAAATCTAGATGATTGTTTTGGTTTTGAAAACGTTATGCTTCATCGGACTATGTAGGTTTAACCTCCATGTAATTCACTGCGGAGCGGGCATTCTCTCCTCCCCGCCTCCTCTACACCGTGAGCCAACTGTCACTCTGCTCACTTTCAAAACTATATAGAGGGGGTGTAATGACGTCAAGAGGCAACTTTCGGTGGCCATATTGGATGACATACAGAAGGCTTGCAACTGCCTACACTGGTTATTTACTGATTTGTTGGTTTATTTGTGACTGTTTTGTGCAGTTTGGTCTCAGAAGTTGTTGCTAAAGTGCTGTAAGTAAACACATTGGATTTAAACTGCCCAGAACCTCCCATAACACAAGAAAACTCTGTTTTACTGCATCTGCATTCATTCACAACATGGCTAGGGAGGGTGCTCGTAATCCAAGATGGCAGCCCACTGACCGCTGATTGCTAAGTAATGACGTCACATGCACTCCCTCTATAGAATCAAATGATTCGGTTTAGAAAATTATTGGTTTCATCGGATTGTGTAACCTTAAGGAATGTGCTACAGGAACAGCAAAATATATTGACATTGTTGATTCACCGATTAGATTTCTGTTGACTTGTGACAGGACTATATTGACATTCAGTGTTGAGATACTCAAGCAAACAATGATGTCCACCTTTCACTAGTTTTAGCCACACTGCATGTGGTAATCACCTGCTATTGTTTTAATCACCGCTGCCAATTTGTATTTCTACCACTGTGTATAACTTATAGCGTCATCAAAGGCCAGTTGCTTTCATACCATGTCTATGTGGTGTGGCAGGTTAAATATCCCTTGGGTCAATAAAAGTGTAGGCTCGGGCTTTCTATCGACAAACTGTCTAATGGTGAAAACAAGTCTGTTCAGGCTTATCCATGATAGCCAGTATAAATCTTCAACGGAAAAAAGGAGAGAAAAAAAGAGAAAATTATGTTCAATGAAACAATGAGTACCAATATTTGTGTTCACTGAAACTTTGTACACATGCACATTCCTGTTCATTCAAGGGCTTAATTAACAGAGCTAATCAACTATCTACAAAGACAATCTACTCAGAGTAACACAGCCCACTGGCTGGCAATGGAATGCATTGAATCGCAATGAGAAGCCAATTGAATAATGCCTTAGTACATTCCTCTAAATTATCCTTCGGCATCTTGAGATCCTGAATTATGCACTGTACAAATTTACAACTTATTAGTGTTCTGGTCAAAGAGCTTCGGATGTAAAAATAGGTGAAAATAGTAGTAATAATCAGGGATGAAAGATGGCGATTTCCGAGATTACCGAGATTTTTTAATGTTTACCGAATAATGTTAAACAAAATGCTATGGAAAACCGGTTGTATATGCCAATTGGGTAGCTTGCATCCCGTTCTTAATCTTATATGACCTTTGATGTTGTTAGAACATAAAACCCAAAGAAGAATGAGTTAGGTATGGGCGATAATATAGGCACACCAAGGATAGTTGAAACCTGACTTCCGCGATTTTCCCGACATTCCCTGGCAGTGATAATCAAATGGGAGGGGGGGGGGGGGTGAGGAGTTGACGTTTTCATGGAAATTCGCCGTCGATGTAATAATCTTGGCTTGATTTGCGCGTTTTTTGCTGAAGACCACTTTCATCCCTGATAATTAGTTTTCTTTGAAATGGCGCTGAATTAACATGACCTGTCAACTTGACCTTCGGGGTGTGCCTAAAAGTAGTGCTTCAGGACATACCAGAAGAAAGCGGTGATATATCACTCTATGTTAATCTGTGGTGGGTTGGGTGGGAGGGCATCAGCAAATTCTAACGTGGACAGAATATGTGTCAGCACCGGAAACATATTGGGTTTGCTACCCTCCTGGTTGATTGGTAATTTATTTATATTGATTGCTCATTTGTAAATATTGATCCATCATTCAACGTGCCGTCTACCCCGTTCGCCACTGAGGTTATCTTGCCCCCCTCTGATAAGACGTCATTTCGCTGGCTATCAATAACGTAGCTATTAATAGGTTTATTTCACAGATAAATATTGCATGCATTCAGTTGAAGCGTGGGTGCTAAATATAGCAAATTATGTACTCAGTGTCATGTTAAAGTTGCATGGTCCGATTGTTTTGAATTTCTGTTATATTACAAAATATATATATATTCTAGGTTGGTTGCTAACTATTGATATATTTGAAGTGAAATCGTGCCATATTAACTTTGACGTGCACATATAAATGATGGACATCATAGAATTCAACAATAACAAGTCCTAGGTATTAAAATTTACTTGGGGGTCATCCAATTTTTCAACATTTTCATAGTCGTACAAGGCGTAGTACTTTTCCAGACCCTCCCCCCTCCTCCTGCCCCCCCCCCCCCCCCCCCCGCCCCACAAGTAGTACATACACATCAACATTTTAATACAGAACATATCGACACATATCAACATTTTATGAAACGATAGAAGCCATATTTGACTGACCACTCCCTCCTGTCAAACTCTTTATGCGACTGTGGAGATGTTGAAAACTTTGGATGACCCCTTCTACGCGACAATAAAGCCTCTGTCACACATCACCGGATTGGGGAGACGGAAAGAAACCGAACAAAGTCCGTTGATATCCGACAAAGTCTGGTTTGTGGCCGTTGCATATCTGTTGATATCCGGCCTGATCCGCTACAAGTTTTGAGCATCACACAACTTGTAACGGATTGCGCTGGACTGACCTATGCGTTTATTATCCGCAACTGTCCGTTCCTGTCCATTACATATCCATTACACATCCATTGCCGTTCATTATAGTTCTTTTTGTATTCTGAATTGTCCGTTGATCATTAGATATGTTATCAACCGTTACCGTCTGTTAGAAAATTGATACATTTCAAGTCTGAATAACACTGGACTAGAATATTCTTTGTCCGGTTCTGTCCGTTGCTCAACCGCCATAGTGTGACAGGCACTTAAGTATTTAAGAAGTGCACCAGTATCGAAGTGGGATATGTAGGATCAGATCTAGGGGAATGTTTGGCTTTTGAAAATAAATATTATGCTTTCATCGAACTATGCAGCTTTAACTCAGTGATGGTAGTGGGTTATGGTAATACAGCCACATTCCATATCAGGTCTGCAAAGCAGGAATGGTATATTGTTTACCAATGTCACCTCATGATGAATGGACCAACACACATTACAGAATATAAGATTAAGAAGAACGAGTTTAATCTTTGAATGGTTATAATTCAGCATTTCCAGTGTAGATTGCTATCTGGGTCGTTTTAAGAAACTGTGTACCACATATTTGGTTTCCACGTTACATTGTTAATAAGTCAAACAATTATTGCTGTCTCTGTATATTAAGTATATTTTTTGTTAGCAATAATACTACATGTATTTAATAGAGCACACACATTTATTCAAAAGATACTTATATGATTGTGTGCTAAAGTGAAAATATGAAAATGTGCATCTACCATGACATTTTTTCAACTAAGACAATCTTTTCTGCTTAACTCTAATCAATTAAATCTGGTTTGAATTTGTTGTGTGTGTTAAGATGATATTATCGATGTGTGTTAAAATGATGTTATGGATTTGTGTTAAGATGACGTTATGGATGTGTGTTAAAAGGATGTTATGGATGGATGTTACGTGGTTAATTTTAACGGCTTTCTCAATTTGTATAAGATCAAAAAGTGTGGGGTGGGGGGAATGTCAACTCTGACATCTGCACGACATATGTGAATATGGATTCTGCTATTATTTGGAATGTTTTCACTTTTCGTTTCCATGTCACAAAAGTGGCTACACAGTTCCTGAGAACGACCCATAAAACAGGCGTTGCTCGAAAGCCATCTCCCTTTGAGTGTATATATATGTGACCTTGTTCACCACACAATCTTCGGTTAGTGATATCAATGCCTCACCTTTGAAACTCAAACCCACACTGTTCTCTCTCTCTCTCTTGCTCTCTCTCGCACTCTCTCCCTCTCTCACACACACACACACAGACACAAACAAACAGAAAGATGCCAAGCACAGTATCATAGGGTACACTTACAAGTTTGTGGCAGAGCAGTGGTGTTAAAATACACACTGCATGGAACCAGTATTGTTTATGATCATAGCAAAACCTATGCTTCCTGTTTGTGGTTTTATTTACTGTGGTTGTTTGTGTGGTCTGGAAATTAAAGAGCTGCTATGAGTACAACCCATTGCCAATTGGATCCCGGCATCATTGGCACTACATGTATCAATGACCATACAACATAAATACAGTGAAACCCCGTTATTACGCCCGCCGACTGAATGTAAATTTCGATATACCGCAATGATTCATTTGACCCAGAATTATATAATTCAAATGTAATTCAGTTAACTTAATCCTGATTTAACGCAGCCCTGCTGTTTTCGGTGGCGTTGTATGGACTCCAACGATCGCGATATAACAGGGTTTCACTGTACATGCATCCAATCAGGGGACTCATTTGCATAACAAGTGACAGCTTGCAGAATCTGACTACAACGGAGGTGGAGTCAGAGAGCGTGTATATAAACAGATGAGAGGGACAACTCCCGCGAAAATCGGTAACACAGGCTACAATGGCGTTCCTGGCGGTTAGTGTTGAACAAGCTTTGAGTTTGACAGTACGTGCAGTGCAAAACATTTGTTTTTATTCAAAATTAATAGAAATGCAGAAGCCTAACCTTATCAATTTAATATAATCCTTTTGGTAAACATGTTTTCTATATGTGTTCCAAGCGGTTTGTGTCTAGCTCATGTGGTTTTAGAGATATTTCACTTTTTCTGTATGAAGATTGCTCACCGCCATTGACAATGCCTTGAGTTTGCCGTACGCATAGTGAAAAACGTCAGTTTTATTCCAAATTAATAGAAATCCAGAACCCTAACCATATCAATTTAATATAATCTTGTTGGTAAACATGTTTTCTATGTGTATTCCAATCAGTTTGTTTCTAGGTGTTGTAGTTTTAGAGATATTTAACGTTTTCTGTATGAAGATTGCTCACTGCCATTGACAATGCCTTGAGTTTGCCCATTTGTTCAACAACCACCACTTGGAGCGCCACAGTCGGCAGCTGTTACAGGGTCTAGTATGACAGTTGTCCCTCTCATCTGTTTATATACACGCTCTCTGGTGGAGTTAACATGCCATCCGTAGTTTCATATCAAGAAAAATAGTATGCATTAACAATCAGAGAAATGTGATGAACTGGAACCTTGCGTTATTTATATTCGCATATTTAATTATACGGTACATACACAAACTTAAAATACATAGACACTGAGATGACAGTTTGACAGCGACGTGCGAAAAGCAGAGATTCCTTTTTCCCGTCCACAAACAAGGTAATCAGGCTAATTATCAGCGGTTGTTGTAATGTAAGCTTGCCGCCTGATTTCTTCAAATTCAATACCTGTATGCTTGTTTGCGGACAGATTTCTCGGTCTTGTGCCACGATAAAGATTGTGTACGATCTGTCTTAGCGCATGTGAGTCTAAATCCACTGCAAATACACAACCGACATCACTGTTCGGTGGCATTTGGCGGGGAAAGTGAAGCCGACCTTGACCTTCATGATGGCAGGCTGGCAGACGACTTCCGACGTCGGACTCGATTGTAAGAAGCAACACCACACCTGTTTGGGATAACAAGAGCAACTTTGGGAAATATAGAGTATGCATGTGTTATAGCTGTAGATATGGATTTTTGTTGGGGAATGGGGAAGATTTGTTTGGGAGATGCGGCAAGATAAATTGTTGGAACAAATGAGGCACTCGCGGGGGGTGGGGGTCTTGGGGTATTTTGAAATGTAGAGGCTCTGAAATGCTATTTCCGGGAGGTTACATACTTGTTTTGTGTGTGTGTGGGGGGGGGGGGGTTGCTCCCCTAAACCAGGGCTACGGCTCTGGGGTCAGGGATGGGAGGGGGTATCTAGTATTCACACTTTAAGTTGTATAGGGATGGGTATCAAACTATCATTGCATCATCTTTTGTATTTTAATTTGGTATTAATTGAGGTTATAATAGGTCAGTTCCAAATTCAGGCCAATTGTCGTAGTGATTTACTAAACCATTTGTCTATGTATATCTAGGCGTGGATGTCTATATATGTATAATTGCATGTGTGTATGTGCATATGTGTGTACATGTATGCATGTATGTATGTCTGCATATACGTACATATGTTTACATGATTACAGGTGTGAATGAACATGTATATACGTCACAATTTCTACAATTGTTTGTGATAATTTACATTCAATGCAAGTGTCATTTGACACCAGTTTTCCAATTGATTTTGAGCGTCCACATTCCGTGCAAAAACAATAATTTAATAATACTAATATGACAGAATAAAATTTGAGCACTTCTTGCCACGAATATGGTCTTTGCTGCTGACACGGCATGAAGCCATCACCAATCAATCAATCAATCATGTATGTATTCATGTGGTGGGAAGACGTGTATGTTGATGAGTGGATGGGTGTTATGTGTGTGTTTGTTGGTGTGTTTGCCTTGACGTGGGTGTGAGTGTGTGGGTGTGACAGTTTGTTGACAGTGAGTGTACTTTACCGCGATGAATCAGTGTCACTAATTAGGCCAATGATGGTTAATTACCACACAGGTTTGTGGGTTTGAACCCTGGTCGAGTCAAACCGATGACTTAAACATTGATACTTGTCACTTCCTAGCTAGGGGCCATCAGATAGGGCAAGGACTGGTTGGCTCACTGTCGGGATAAGGTGACTGAGTGGGATATCAGGTCATGGTACTGGAGGCCTGGTTTCCCCGTGGGACAGCACTATAAAGTCACCATGAGTGTGCACTGTCACAAGTTGGTACTCATCCTGATATGACCTTCGATCTTGCTAGAACGCAAAACAACACACAATCTCAAGATGAGTTTTTTTTTTTCATTTCTTTTTTCTTTCTAGCAGAAATAGATAGTGACATTGACAATGAAGACCTCCTATCGAATATTTATTTTGATTTGATACCTAAATATTCTAAACTATAAATTCTCTTCATTGACGCTGATATCTGTCGTAATTACCAGAAACCCTCATGAACTGATCAAACTTCTCTTGGATTGTGTTATAACCTGTGGCCCGTTATTTACTAAACTACCTACAGGTTCGAACCCTGGTTGAGTCAAACCAATGACTTTACAATTGACACATGCCGCTTCCTACCCCGGCGCTCGGCATTATTAGGATATGGCAAGGACTGGTTGGCTCAGTGTCAGTATAATATGACTGAGTGGGATATCAGGTCATCGTGCGGGTGGCCTGGTCTCCCAGTGGGGCAGCACTATAAAGTCGCCATGAGTGTGCACTGTCACAAGTCGGTACCCATCCCGATATGACCTTAGATATTTCCACATGTAAAACCCCAACAACCAACTAACCAACTAAGCTACCTGATATTTTAGCGTCGCACTATCAGAATTGCTAATATTTGGAAGCTAAATTTTGGAATGCACATATTTATCACAACTTCGCCTTGGTCAGTGGCCTGATGCCTCACGCCTCATATCGGTCAATAACCGATTAATATCAGGAATCTGAACTAAATATTGGTTATCCCTACCAGGGAGGAGTTCCAATATTCAATTTGGTCTGGTCTGGTACCTGATAAATACATGATGCATTCAGCTAAATCTGATATAAGTGTAACTGGTTTATAACTGCAAATCTTATCATTATATTTGTATAAAGGGGATAGGTGATATCCAATTGTTAGTGTTTGACGTCAAAAAGGAGGAAGAACTTATCACATTATCATCCAAAGAGCTTATTCTGTGAACCTACTGTGACATTTAGGAATAACATTACACTGCTAGATCAACATATATTTGAATAAAGGGGATAGCTGGTATCCAATTGTTTGTGTTTGATGTCTAAAAGGAGGAAGAATTTATCACAACAGCTTATTCTGTAAACCAACTGTGACTTTTAGGAATAACATTACACTGCTAGATCAACATACATTTGTATAAAGGGGATAGCTGGTATCCAATTGTTTGTGTTTGACGTCTAAAAGGAGGAAGAATTTATCACAACAGCTTATTCGGTAAACGTACTGTGACATTTAAGAACAGCCTTACATTGCTGGATCAATGTGAAGCGATGAGTAATCATTGCATCAAGGACCGGAAGAGTTAGCGACGACATTCAGTCCGTTCTAGAAGCTTCTGTCCAGGTTAAGCTTAAGGTTAGATTAACCTAAAGGTTAAATGACTTGGACTCCAGGGGGGGGGGGGGGAGAGGGAGGGATTGGAGGAGGTCCTGGTTATTGAATGTGTTTCCTTCTCTCTTTAAATTTTTTTTATTATTATAGTTGAGCTCTGATTGTTGGCATCAACAGCTTGTGGCATTTCCCAAAATACCTGTGCTCAATGAGTCAGCGTTCTCTCCTAGCGGATCTAGTTACCCAAGATAGGCCTCATTGGAGTTGTGGGTGGATCACCTAAAAGGTGGGAATTCCCACCTGTGGTAGCACTTTTGCTTTTTCATTTTGAATAAAAACTGGTCAACGCAGTGGTGTGCAGAGGTTTTGTGATGCCCTTTGCCAACTCCTTGATTGCGTGCTCCTAAAACTCAAGTATGGGGTCTAGTACTTACTGAGAAATGTGAGCAAGGAAGACATTTTAAATACGCCCCGATATGGATGCCTGGGGCCGTCGCACCTTCTGCCCCGTCTGTGCACGCTATTGGATCAGTGTCAGCCAGGTGTGAATGTTTCGATGGCGTTTGGCGGGTAACCCAATGTGCGCCAGTGGGAATATCCCGTTGAAGTGTTGATAATTGCATTGCCTCCGGTGAGGTTATACGGATATGGCACTACTACTAGGGTACTTTCCAAGTCAGATCGCTGGAAGTTGCCTAGTCTATCCAGTAAAAGGGAAATGCAGACCTGCCTGCCCCAAACTTCCTATTTGGGTACTCCAGTGAAAATAATTGTGTACTTAAAGTTAGACATTTTTTTTAAGAAGATGTATACTTTCCAAATTTTGTCACCAGACAGGCTGGCTGAATGAGTTGAGCGTCCGTCTCCCGTTTTGGTAGATCGTGGTATGCGAACCCACAGGTTCGAACCCTGGTTGAGTCAAACCAATAACTTAAAAATTGATAATTGTTGTTTCCTAACCAGGCACTCGGCATTATTAGGATAGGGAAAGGACTGGTTGGCTCAGTGTCAGGATAATGTGACTGAGTGGGATATCAGGTCATGGCTGCTGGTGGCTTGGTCTCCCAGTGGGGCAGCACTATTTAAATGCCATGAGTGTGCACTGTCAGGAGTCAGTACCCGTCCTGATATGACCGTAGATGTTGCCAGGATGTAAAACTCCAACAAACAACCAACCAACCAATTTTTGTATTAATTTATTTGGGTACCTGACATAGCTTGTTGCTCTTAAGCAGAGCTGTTTGCTCAGTATTAGGATAATGTGTCTGAGTGGACTAGTTGGTTATGGCGTTGGCAGTTCTTTCTCCCTGTGTTGCAGCACTGTGAAGTTGCAATTAATATGCACTGTCACGAGTGGGTACAGACAAATAACCAAACAAGCATTTTTCTTCTCTACACAAGGAGAAACTTGCCTCAGATTGGCATATTCTTTGACTAATGGTCTGTGCCAAAAGACTGCTCTAACTTCTAGGTCACTTTGCCTATGTCGTGGGGATGAGGAAAATAGGAAATATTGCGTCTGGAGTAGGGTTCGATTCTAATCTCATTCTCATGTATGATTACCTACAGGTCTTTTAAATTTATTTATTTTTATTTGTTTGTTGGTACATTAGTTGATTAAGTTAGGACACTTTCAATCACAGACAATTGGTCTTCCTCATTCCAATGCTCCTTGCCCTATCCTATTAATCCCGAATGGCAGGCTAGGTAGCAACAAGTATACATTTTTAGGTCATTGGTTTAAATTGACCAGGGTTAAAAAAACATGCGGGTTCGAATCGCATGACTTACCAAAACAGGGAGGCGGCCGCTCAACGCATTCGGCCACCCTGTCTGGTAACAAGAAGAAGAAGAAGAAGCAGAAGAAGTAAAAGTAAAATACATCGAAGCCTCTCTATCAGTATCACACAGGATAGTCCACTCACATCTGTGGTCGCCCATGCCGTGCTAGCGGGAGCTAGCCAGCCTAGAAGGCGACACGGGGCTGCAACAGGAATCCCCAGCCACACGCAAGCACCAGCTTGCAGGCTGGTGTGGCGCGTCAGGCAACAAATATTAGTTACCCATCACTGGTGAGAATCAAAATAAACCATGTGCACAATAAACGCGGTGGCCGAATTGCTGGAGCACAGGTTTCCAGTGTGGAAGGCCAGGAGTACAATTCCTGGTCGAGTCAAAGCACTAACTTACTAAATTGATACTTGCCGCCACCTAGGCTGGCACTCGGCATTACTAGGATCGCATAAGGACTGGTTTGTTCAGTATCAAGATGATGTGACTCAATCGGAAATGCGGTCATGGTGCCGGCGGTTTGGTCTCTCAGTGGGGGCAGCAGTATGAAGTCACCATGAGTGCGCACTCTCACAAGTCGTACCTGTCCTGATATGACCTCAGATGTTGCCAGGATGAAAAAAATCCAACAAGTAAGCTCTTAGCACATGCAGTCCTAGCTCTGGGAGCAGGTTTGTGTGCATAATTGCAAGTGTTTTTATTCCAATGGAAGAATCTCATGCAGAGAAGTTAGAACTTTCTAAGAAATCTGTTATCCTTTTTTGTAGTATCATTTCATTTTAGCTTTTATGGCTTCGATATTCTGATGTTGGTGAGGTGTCGTTTTTTTTATCCCAGTACCATCTCAAGTTGGGTACTGACTTTGACGGTGCACCCCAATGGCAGCTTTTTAGTGCTTCCCCACTGGCACCATGGCACAATATCCCCTTCGGTGAAACTATCCTGACATTTTGTTTGTTTGTTGTTGTTTTACGTCATAGCAACATCTGAGGTCATATCAGGATGGGTACCGACTTGTGACAGTGCGCACTCATGGCAACTTTATAGTGCTGCCCCACTGGAAGACCAGGCTGCCAGGTCCATGACCTGATATCCCACTCAGTCACATTTTCCTGACACTGAGCCAACCAGTCCTTGCCCTATCCTAATAATGCCGAGCACCAGACTAGGAAGCGACAAGTATCAATTTTTAAGTCATTGGTTTGACTCGACTAGGGTTCGAACCCACAATCTACCCACACGGGAGACGGACGCTCTAACTCATTCGGCCATCCTGACATTGATCCAATCCATCCTGGTGCTATACTAGTATCACAGGAATGGCAAGCGCAAGGCAAGGTTGCCATAAGTAGCGCTTTTTAAAGTCTGGTTTGACTCAGCTAGGAAATGAAGCAATGACTTTCCACTCAGCAGGTGGTCACCAAACCACTAGACCACCCTGTCCCATCTTATTTTCATGTAGACTGGAATTCAAATCAATGCATAACAGCTGAGACTGTGCAAAGGGTTTTATACAGTGTATAATAGTAATGCAGTATATAGCGCATAGATTGTATTAGTGCTATATATGAGACCTGTTACCACACTTTGGCGGTCTCGTCTACACCGACCCTCCTCATGCCAGACGAACCGTCAGGTGGCAGCACGCTATACTAGGGGGATCCAAGCTAGCGCTCATCCTCAATGAGAGGTATAAAATTGGCTGGCTGCCGCAGTGGTAGGTCACTCCATTCTCCTTCCAGGCGGTCATAAACAGGGTCATGACCCCATGACTGAGGTGAAGGTCACTGCGTGTCATTCCTTATTGCATATGCACACTGGTCCATAGCGACTCTAGACTGCCCATTTCTGTTGGACACACCACGTTATAGTATTACTGTATGCTCGGCCGTCATGAACACCAGATAACACCATAAAACTCTTCCCCTTCATTTCACATGTGATGCCTCCCTTAATCAACCCTTAATCAATCTCATCAACAAACTCATAAGGAAGAAAGGAAGACAAGTTATGAACGAATGACAGTGAAGATAGAGGAGGTCAGGGAGTCAGGTGACTGGACCTCCCACAGCCAGCCAATCAGACACATATATATATATGTATTAAAAATGTCCTTTTTCTCCAATTGCATTCTTTATGGAGGAACATTTCAACAACCATGAACTATCTCTTATATAAGAACATCATTTCCTTAATCTGGTGGTGTTCTCTGTGGTGGAGTGGTTAGAGTGTCTAACTTTTTTCTAGGTCAGACTCCTAATCTGAAGGTTGGTGGTTCGATTCCCCATGCCCCCACCTCTGCCAATATGGATTTCCACCGCTGTGGATAACTTACAGTGTCATCAAAGGCCAGTGGCTCTCATACCATGTCTATGTGGTGTGGGAGGTTAAAAATCCCTTGGGTCGGTAAAAGTGTAGGCTCAGGCTTTCTATCGACAGACTGTCTAATGGTGAAAACAAGTCTATTCAGGCTTATCCATAACAGGCATTATAAATCTTCAAGAAATCTTAGGCATCATGTATGAACATATATTTCACATAGCTTAATAATGCTCTCTGCCAATATATAATTCCGAACCGAAAATCCGTATGTTTTTACAACGTGATCTGAACACCGTCTCAGGTTCACCAGCCTACAGGTAGAGAGAGGTCACAGCTGCGGGACTGTACTTAAAGTTGCATAGTCCGATGGTTTTGAGGTTTTGTCATTTTTATCAAATAAATATTATTAAAAATGATCGTTATAATCTACCTTACTTCAGTTTGAAGTCACTTTTATTTTAAATGGCTAACTTTGGAAATATTTGAAGTGTAAACCTGTAAAATTCGTTTTGGCAGGCATGCCATAACTCTGACACCATAGCCTTATGCAGTAACAGGTTCTATTAAATTGACTCAGTATTCCCTTCTATGTGGCAATGGATGTTTAATAAGTGCATCAGTATCGAAGTTAGATATGGAAAATCAAATGTAGATAAGTGTTCTGTTTTTGTTTGTTTGTGTTTTTTTTAATGATCGTTTGTTTATTTCGCTCATAACGGTTAAGTACATGCACTTGTTTTCGCCGCTGTGCAGTAGTGGTCATAATCCATACGGATTGATGTTATGGCTTTGTTGGTGTAAAATCGGGGAGTTTCCAAAGTTTGGGTTTTCGATTATATCTTTGTACATTTGTGATCAGTGTTTTATGACTTATTTACTGTTTCCGTGATCTATTATTTAGTACATCTTTCTTTATCTATATCTCACTTCCAGTCTTTCTTAATATATTTTTTGGTATTCTTTTAGTGTTTTGGTGTTTCTTAGATCACTGCTTTGGCTATTTCAAGGGCTTTTATGCTCATAGCCAATACGCTTCTGTCGAAGCCCCCGCAGTTGCATCTTTTTGCTCTTAGCACAGGCGCTTCACCAGCTCTCGCGATTTTTCTGCTTGTTTTGTGTTTTTCTACATTGTCAAAAGCTATTTTTCTGAGGTGTGTTTCTTTTCTAACTTCTAATATCTCGCATGCAAACTTTAGCCTGTTTGTGTAGGTCTGTTGTAGGAAGTCTGTTTTCTACCAGGATCATCGGTTATCATAGGTTTTGAAAATGTTGGCGCTTCATCGGACTATGCAGCTTTAACATGCTCCAGGTGAGCGTAGAACATGATTGCTGCTACCTGAAAGCAGCAACCTCTGACACCTGCTTCGATGGTGGTTGTTGGGGGGGGGGGGGTTGTGTGTGTGTGTGTGGGGGCGGCCATGAGAGCAGGCGAGGTATCTGCACTGCTATCAAATTGTCGACACCTGATATCTGTGGGATCTTCCTTTTTTACAACAGACCCATTGTGAGCGCCTTTCTTAAGGCCTACGTGCCCTTTTCATTACAAGTGTAGTAGTCTGCACTGACCTCAGACAAGGAACCACATAGACAGGTAGGCGTGGATAGGGTGATGATATTAGGGACCCTGGGTGGTGAAATGGTTAGCACACTGGCCCAGAATGCAACAGATATGGTGTTCGATTCCCTACTCTCGGTGCAATATTTCCCATCTTCATCACCCCCATGACACTTGTCCCGTGACCAGGATCCTGTACAAGCTATGTGCTGTATGGTTGTTGAACCTACCCTGTGTAAGTGGATTGCCTGTATGTATGTATGTAATTGTAACTTGTAAGCACAACAAACGACTTATGGCTGTAAACCATTAAAAAGACTTGCAATTCCAGGGGGGGGGAGGAGTGTAGTAGTCCGCACTAACCTCCCAGGCAAGGAGCCACATAGACAGGTAACCGAAGATTGGGTTGATTGCTTGTTGGAGTTTTCCGTCCTGGCAACATCTAAGCTCATATCTGGACGGGTAGATAGGGTGATGACATCAGGGAGCCTAGGTGGTGTAATGATTAGCACACGCACCCAGAATGTAAGAGATGTGGGTTTGATTCCCCACTCTAGGCGCAATATTTAGCATTTTCATCACCCCACACCCATGACACACGCGTGGGACTGGGCGCTCCATGGAGACACCCACCTATCACTTTGTATCAGCGCTCTGATTTCGCATTCTGCCATAGTGATGATTTGATGACGGCTTTGTAGTAGTTAGTTGTCCGCACCTAATGGTTCGTTGGTTGATTGTTGAAGTTTTACGTCCTGGCAACATCTAAGGTCATATCAGGACGGGGACTGACTTGTGACAGTGTGCAGTCATGGTGACTTTATAGTGCTGCCCCACTGGGAGACCAGTCCACCAGCACCATGACGTGATATATCACTCAGTCACATTATCCTGACACTGAGGCAACCAGTCCTTGACCTATCCTAATAATGCCAAGCCCCTGGCTAGGATGCGACAAGGATCAATTGTAAAGTCATCGGTTTGACTCGACCAGGGTTCGAACCGGTGGGTTCGCATCCCACAATCTACCAAAACGGGAGAGGGAGGCTCGACTCATTCGGCCATCCCTTCTGCTCGATGGTTTGATGATGGCTTCCTAGTAATGTGGACCTAATGGTGGCTAGCACTTAGCCTGTGGCGACCTACCTGCTTCCCCCGCCGTGTGAGGGCGCCATTAGGTGCGCAGGTCGGCACGCCACGGCCAGCTTACATGTTACAGGAAGCACCCAGCATTTTTTTTTTTTTTTTTACCCTGATGGTTTATTTACCTTATCCATAACGAATAAGTCGCATTGCAGCTTGTTTTCATCGCTAACCAGCAATAGTCTCAATTTAGTATAGCCTTGTGATCTTAGCTGTTAGTATTACTGTTAGTAGTTATGCTAGTTTTTTGTTTTTGTTGGTGCCACCTTTGGAATATTCTGGTATATACCTACCCCCTGCGCTAGTTTTAGTTACGCTGTGACTTTGTGAGGTCGGGGTATGAGGTTATTTGAAGAATTGTTAGGAGTTAGGTCTTGAATGACAGTTGTGAGTGTGCACATACTACATCAGACGACCTCGCAGCCTTTGTTCTTTGAAAATTGCCTCTAGCCCCTTTATTGTAGAAATTGAACCATCTGTGGGAAAACCACCACAGACTCATGCGGGAGGTCGGCGGGTCCAAGTGGTCCTTAGCCGCTGCCGTATTGGCCACTCGTGGCTTACACATGCTTTTCTGCTCAAGGGGGAACCACCCCCTGAATGTATTGGGTGTCAGTCCCCGCTGACACTCAAACACATTTGACTAAGTTTCGTTGATTTTTTGGCCCTGCGCCAACAATTGTACACTGCAGACATTATGCATGACCTTTTTATTATTAAAGTAAAACAAGAAAACATTTTAGCCTATTTTAGGGCAGCTGGGCTGTACCACCTCATATAGTTTACTAAATAAATTCTATCAATTATTAATAAAACTTTTCTTTTCTATGGGAATTTGTTTCCCTTGACCACAAATATATGATTGTGAGCTTTCTAATTTAATGAGTGTATAGGCACATAATTGATTGTCTGCTTTTACATGTAAAAGCGATGGTTTGAACAAAAAACAAAATTTCTCGCCGTGAATATGGCCTATGCTGCCGACACGGCGTAAAGCAACCACCAATCAATCAAAACCACGTTACGATGAACATAATTAACTCTTAATTTTTTTATATCAATTGAAATAATTATTGTTCCCTCTTGTTATTAAGTATGTTAGCAGTACTATATTATATGTATTTAATGTATCCCACAAAATGTATCAAAAGAATGTCTTGCGATTCACGTTTTAAGCACTAAAACTGAGTTTTAAGTCGCGAATCGCAATGCTCTGGTGTGCTACGGGGGCGCACACCTAACGACTAAAACTAAAACTTAATCGCGAAACGGACAGTTTTAGGTCGTATACGGGAGGTGTGTGCCAGGCATAAGATTTAAACATTTTTCTGGGGGGATTGCATCCAGACACCCCCCCCCCCCCCGAATATAACGTCCCTTACGATCTTCAAGGTTTTCATTTGACCAAAGTTGGCAACCCTGGTTTGGTCACGTGGCCTGCTATAAAACCGCACAGCTCACATTACATCGTGGTGGCTTGTGTGGGAGTGTGTAGGGGTGGGTGGGTGGTATCCACGCACCTGTGTCTCTCATAAAGGTAACCTTCCCGGCGTTCTACAGGTAGGTCCCACACATTGCAGCGACAAAGCTGTGCTCATATTCTCAGGTGTCAGTTTCAGGTTCAGGTAATAAAAGCATATAGATTTTTGCGGACATTAAATTAGAGGTTGTGTATAAGGTTCTGTTACAATGGAGCATCTATCGTGGTGGTTTTGTTAACGCTGTACACTATTTCTTTTTTAATTGAGTTTAGTCAATTGATTAAATTTAATTAACAATGAATTAATGGGATTGGTTGAATGTGTTGAGTGGCCGCTTCCGGTTTTGGTAGGTTTGTTTGTTTGTTTGTTTGTTGTTGTTTTACGTCCTAGCAACATCTAAGGTCATATCAGGACGAGATAGGTCATTGGTAGTGTCGTGGGGGTGATGAAAATGGGAAATACTGCGCCTAGAGTGGGACTCGAACCCACATCTCTTTGCATTCCGGGCCAGTGTGCTAACCATTACACCACCTAGGCTCCCTGATATCGACACACTCCCCACGCCTACCTGTCTATGTGGTTACTTGCCCGAGAGGTCAGTGCAGACCACTACACTCGTCCCCCTGGAATTGTAAGTCTTGTAATGCTTACAATTACATACATACAGGCAATGCACTAACACATACATACACAGGGTAGGTTCAACAACCATACAGCGCAAAGCTTGTACAGGATCCTGATCACGGCAACCAGTGTCGTGGGGGTGATGAAAATGGGAAATACTGCGCCTAGAGTGGGACTCGAACCCACATCTCTTTGCATTCCGGGCCAGTGTGCTAACCATTACACCACCTAGGCTCCCTGATATCGACACACTCCCCACGCCTACCTGTCTATGTGGTTACTTGCCCGAGAGGTCAGTGCAGACCACTACACTAGATTAGAACCCCTTGGTTTGGAACATGGCGGCTCAGATCAATGGTGTATCGCTACCTAGCCTGGCATTCGACAGCAGTAGGAATAGGATAGTGCAAGAGGGAGCAGTGGAATGAGGAAGACCAATTATCGACAATTGAAAATCCCCTTGCTTAATCAACGGATGTAACCAAAAACAAACAAACGAAATCCATGCAGAAAAAAAATGGAATGTTATCTAATTTTTGAAAGTA
Source organism: Branchipolynoe longqiensis (assembly GCA_030323885.1). Classification (NCBI taxonomy): domain Eukaryota; kingdom Metazoa; phylum Annelida; class Polychaeta; order Phyllodocida; family Polynoidae; genus Branchipolynoe; species Branchipolynoe longqiensis. The sequence goes on from CM059195.1 coordinate 54,985,523, forward strand.
ACATGTATGGATGTATTTTGCAATATTTTGTTAGCTGATTCCGTGCGTTTCATGTTATTCAGCTCTGATTTGGCATTCTGTTCGTTTTCTTTAGCCCATGGGCATATAAAACACCCCTTGCTGCTTATTGGAAAGAGTAGCCTATGTGGTAGCAGCAGGTTTCCTCCAAAGAAATATGTCAGAATGACCATATGTTTGACATCCAATAGCCGATAAAAAGAAGCAATGTGCTCTAGAGGCATCTGTAAATAATACAAGCTTTACTTTTATTAGTGCAAAGCAATCATCTTCCTGTGGGACAGGATGCGGTGACCGAGTTGGTAGAGCACGGGCTTCCCGTGTGGAAGGTCGGGAGTTCGAATCACAGCTGAGTCAAACCACTAACTTATCAAATTGATACTTGTTGTTACCTATCCTGCCGCTCTGCATTAATAGGATAGGACAGGGACTGGTTAGCACATTGTTAGGATAATGTGACTGTGTGGGATAATGGGTCATGGTGCCAGTGGCCTAGTGGGGTAGCACTATAAGGCTGTATCCAGACTGTTCCCTTGTGGCGTGTTCCCTAGTTCCGTGTTTGCTTGTGACACGCCACACAGACACTAAACCTGTGTTCTGCTTAGTGGCTGTTCCCATACGTTGGAAGGGACCATATGGCCTTGAGCACAGCACAGATGACACACTGACCAGGAACATAGAAAATGAACATGTTCATTGGCTATGTGATGCATCACAAGGTCACAAGCGAACATGGAACAAGGGAACAGTCTATGGATACATGGCCTAAAGTCATCTTTTCATGAAGATTTATACTGCCTATTATGGATAAGTCTGAATAGACTTGTTTTCACCATTAGACAGTTTGTTGATAGAAAGCCTGAGCCTACACTTTTATCGACCCAAGGGATTTTTAACCTCCCACACTACATAGACATGGTATGAGAGCAACCAGCCTTTGATAACACTGTAAGTTATACACAGCGGTAGAAATCCAAATTGGCAGAGTTGGGGGCACAGGGAATCGAACCACCGACCTTCAGATTAGGAGTCCAACCTCGAAAAAAAAGTCAGAGACTCTAACCACTGTGCCACAGAGAACACTGTTACAAGTTGGTACCTGCCCTGATATATCTCCCTGTGGATTAGAACCCAGCACCTTCTCCTCAGTCCGAGATGCGACAGGGGAAACCCTAGTCATCCTTGAACGCTGGTTCCGCTCCTGCGCGGCCCGATGTCAGTTTGAGCGCGCAAAGAAGTCGAAACTTCCGGCCAGCACGACAACATGACTCTCGTTCACCAGAGTTAATTAATCCTTATCTCGCTGGTTTCTTTCTCTTCTTTGTGTGTGTTTGTTTGTGTGTGTCTGTGTGTGTTGTTCTTTTTCTCTACTTTACCCTGAAGAATAATTCGGAATGAAAATGCACCTTTTGGGTGGAGGGGGGGGGGGGGAAGAAGGGAGGTGGAGAGAGGGAGGGAGGGGGATTAAGGGAGGGAGTGTGGGCTGGTTGGCAGAGGGAAGGAAGGAGGATCGGTTGGGTAGAGAGAAAAGTGGAGGGTGGGGAGAGGGAGGGTATGGAGGAGGGTGGGAAGGGGGGGGGGAGGGTAGGGGGAGAGAAGGAGGGAGGGTAGGTGGAGAGAGGGGGAAGGATGGGTGGCGAGAGGGAGGAAGGGTGGGTGGGAGGAAGCATGGAGAGAAGGTGGGGAGAGCGAGGAAGGAAGGGTGAGAGAGGAAGGAAGGGTGAGAGCGGGAGTGTGGAGAACAGGAGGGAAGGAGGGAGGTCCACCTTGACCTCTAGCGACTTGTGTTACATCTGCTCCCTACAAACCCCGGTGTAGTAAGTTCAAAACACTACCCCACAAAAACACTACGGTAGTGTTTTCAACCTAGTTGAAGGTAGGTTCATAACACTATTGTGGCCACGCTCAAAACACTATCCTTAAGTTCAAAACACTACCTTTAAGTTCAAAACACTACTCTCATTTAAATAATACTAATTGCTGCATAGTCATTTTCATTTGTAGTAGGGTGAGGCAGTGTGCAGTAGGGTGAGGCAGTATGCAGTAGCGTGGGGCAGTATGCAGTAGGGTGAGGCAGTATGCAGTAGGGTGGGGCAGTATGCAGTAGGGTGGGGCAGAATGCAGTAGGGTGGGCCAGTATGCAGTAGGGTGGGGCAGTATGCAGTAGGGTGGGCCAGTATGCAGTAGGGTGGGGCAGTGTGCAGTAGGGTGGGGCAGTATACAGTAGGGTGGGGCAGTATGCAGTAGGGTGGGGCAGTATGCAGTAGGGTGGGCCAGTATGCAGTAGGGTGAGCAAGTATGCAGTAGGGTGGGGCAGTATACAGTAGGGTGGGGCAGTATGCAGTAGGGTGGGGAAGAATTTTTTTTGTTTTTTGTTGTTGAAGATTTATACTGCCTATCATGGATAAGCCTGAATAGGCTTGTTTTCACCATTAGACAGTTTGTCGATAGAAAGCCCGAGCCTACACTTTTACCGACCCAAGGGATTTTTAACCTCCCAGACCACATAGACATGGTATGAGAGCAACTGGCCTTTGATGTCGCTGTAAGTTCTACACAGCGGTGGAAATCCAAATTGGCAGAGCTGGGGGCACGGGGAATCGAACCACCGACCTTCAGATTAGGAGTCCGACCTAGAAAAAGTCAGACACTCTAACCACTCCGCCACAGAGAACACCACAAGAATGCAGTATGGTGCAGCAGTGTGCAGCGCATACTTCTATATATGTGCTTCAAACGCCGCCGCACCATCAGCGTATACTAATACGTGCTAAAATCGCCGCAGCACCATCAGCGTATACTAATACGTGGTGCAGACACCACAGCGCTATCAGCGTATACTACTAGTACTATAGCACGTGTGTCCTGATATTGCCCTAGATGTTGCCAGGATGTAAAACTCCCAACAACCAAACCACCTCGTATGTGCTTCAAATGCCACACCATGATCAGGTTATACCAATACATGTACCAGTAGGTTAAATTTTGCGGCATTACAGCCCCCACTGCCGTATTATGATAGTGTGCTGAACTTGCGTAGTGTTTTGGACGTATGTAAGGCTAGTGTTTTGAACTTAACAGTAGTGTTTTCAACTTAAGTTCAAAACACTAACGTAGTGTTTTCAACTTAGGTTCAAAACACTACCGTAGTGTTTTCAACCGGGTAGTGTTTTGAACGTCCTACACGGCTCCCATCTCAAACTGCAGCCAACAGGTCATAATTAACGAATGCATTAACGATGAGGCGAGTTGCAGCATTACAAGATGATGCCGGCTAATTCTAATTATCCACCAGCATTAGGCTGCAACCTCAATTAACCCGCCAACCACCCCTGTGGACTGCAGTCTCACCCAACCTTCACCGCTTACGCAACCTCTCGATAGCCTCAAGTTGGCGTTGCTATGAGGTCTGGTAGCCAGGGCTGCCATGAATCAAATGTGTCCCTGGTGATTGGAGTTTTACGTCCTGGCAACATCTAAGGTCATATCAGGATGGGTACCGACTTGTAACAGTGCACACTCATGGTGACTTTATAGTGCTGCCCCACTGGGAAATAAGGCCGCTGGCACCAGGACCCAATATCCACATTATCCTGACACTGAGTTAAACAGGCATTACACTATCCTATTAATGCTGCCTGCCAGGCTAGGAAGCGACAAGTATCAATTTAAAAGTAATTGGTTTGACTTGACCGGGAACCGAACTCCCGATCTCCCGGACGTGAGGCTCGCGCTCTACCGATTCGGCCACCGCGCCCAGTTACTGTCTGAGTTTTTCCACCAACTCTGATAGAGAGTGGGTGGGCTTCTGTTGTGTGCGGTATTTAAACATGTTTTAAGCAATTTTATTATTATTAGAATATTACAGTCTTTGATTAAAATTGCATAGTGATGTGAATTTGAGTTTTTGCTATTTTCTGGGATAAATACATGAGATTGATCTTTTTTATTTGTACATTAGTTGATTAAGCGGGGGAAATTTCAATAGCGGCCAATAGACTAGTTTGTCATTCCATCGGCGCGGTGCATTGTGGGATGCACGACAGCAAAACAAACCAGCGAGAAGCACATTGCTCATGCTAATACACTGGGTGCAGCTATGAAATGTGCTAGTTTCAGCTCATCTCAGCTCTTGTTTGAGATCTAGAATACCAACTAAAGAATATATATAATAAATTAAGATGTTAATCTTTTATTTAGCATTGCATTGACACCAATCTAATCAGCATGTCGTATGCCATCTGAATTTCGATCTACAGAAATCTGGTCACTCAGAGTAGTGTTACCATTAGAGCCATAGCCAGGGTCAGTTTGACTTATTTTATTCGTTTTTATTTATATCCTATGGTTAATAACATCTGTAGAGCTAGGAAATTGGTAGGGTTAATCAGACAGTGGTTATATATTTCTTGGAAACAAGTTTCTGTTGACACAGTTGACATTTTAATATTTAGAACAAGAATTACAAATGGTGATGTAAACATCAGCCTGTAAAGTGACTGAAATTGTATGTTTCTTAGCTCAAAATCATAGAGAGTTGTGTCCTACACATATTCATTATATTATTATATTACATGTGTAATGGCCCACGGCCATCTGACTCTCACCCTGCCACGCACACGCGGAAGAACACCAAGATCCAATATGAGTACGCTTCACCTTGGTTTATTGAACCAATCTGCTGTCCATGGCGTCCACAGTCATCTGACTCGCCCCCTGACTCGCCAGGTCCCACATCGACTCTATAGGTGTGTGGGGGGGGGGGGGGGTGAGCTAGCCACACGCAGTAGAGGGCAGCCCAGTCGGGGTCTGCCCGGTTTCTAGCCTGCCGCCACCTAGCGCAGTTCAGTGTAACTGCGTAGGTGTGCAGCGTAGTCTCCGCCGCTACCACATGGTAGTAGAGCTCATGTACAGACTACTACACATGCATGCATCCATATTTGTGCCAAATTGTTCTGTATTCCTATTAATTTTGAATAAAATCGTGTATCGTCAAACTCAATGGCCATACATCTTTGTTTTGCTCTCGACGCCGTTTTTCAGCGCATGGGAAGTCGGAATGACGATCTCGTCTATCGGTCTTCCTCATTCCACTGCTCCTTGCCCTATCCTAGTGTAGTAATGCTGAGCACCAGGCCAGGTAGTGGCAAGAATCAATAAATACATTTTACTGCCCGGACACCCTTTTATTTACACATCTTATGCACATTCAAATATTATTATAGTTTTAATTCATTTATTCATTCGTGTCTTTATGTATTTATTGATTGATTTATCTATTTATGTAGTATGTTCAAGTGTACTGAAACAGTTTCGTGGCCGACCTGGTCCTTAACCACATATTTATTCGAACACCAGTAGGAAAGCCACAGTTACTGACCCGGTTCAAATAACCATAATCGTAGTCACGTGATGCGCCTCTGAAATGGTGCTTCCCGGCTCAAACATGACAGCTAGGCATCCTACAGCCACCCCCCCCCCCTCACCAAAGTCCCTATAACACTAAGACGACTCACTCCCTATCTCTCCCATGGTAATGTCAAGTTTGCAGTGCCATCTTGTGGTGGGTTTGATCAACCCGGCTGCTGGCTGGTGTTTCACATGTAAACACATCAAAGGCGAGAAGGTGATTAAAAAAAAAAATAAAAAAAGAGATATAGCCTGTCATTAGTTGCTGATGTTGCAAACCTACTGCCTGGACCCCACCTCCCTCTGCCCGCCCTCCCTCAATCCCCCCCCCCCCTCCACCTCCCCCCTCTCCCTCTTCCCCTGTTCCCCCCTGCTCCCTTTCTCCACTCTCCCCCAAACTGTCCCTCCACCTCCCGCCTCACCATCCTTCCCCCCTTCCATACAACAATACACCTCCCCTCCCATGCCCCTTCCCTCCACCCCCACCCTTCTCCTCACCCTAACTCCCTCAACCAACCTTTACCAGCGCTCTCACACCACAACCCCCCCCTCCATCCTCCTCCTTCCTCCCCCCTTCCAAATACCCTCTCCCCTCCCCCATCCCTTCAACACACTCACCCTCCCCACTCCCCCCCCCCCCCTCCCCTGGCCCCGCACCTTCTCACCCCCCTCAATCGCGCACCACACCCCAAAACACCTCCCCCCCCTCCTCCATCCCTCTCCGCCTGCCTCCTCCTCCCCCCCCCTCCCCCACACTCCCCAGCACTCCCTCTCCGCCCTCCAGCTCTCCCTACTCACCCCTTCCTTCCCCACACTCCCTCTCCCCCTCACCCTCCTCACCCACCTCAGTTGGCACTCTCACACCACATCTCATGTAAGCAGGTGGGGGAGGGATGTCCCCACTGGTTTCATGTTGCTACTCCTATAAGAAAACTCCCACCCCCACACCCCACCACCCCCACCCCTCCCCCTCCACCTCCATCCTTCTTCCAGCAGACATGCACACGCACAAGCACACACACACACTCAAACACACACACCATTCACACAATCCATTATAACACTATCAAAATAATCAAGCCCACCACCTGGTGCTCTGGCTGTTCTCTTGATTACACAATACAGGCTGAGTGAGCCATCTTAGCGTTATAGGGTCTTCCCCCCCCCCCCCTAGGACCACCATCACCCCCACAACCACCCCTATCACCACCACCATCACCATCACCACCACACACCCACCATCACCATCATCAACACCACACACACCATCATCACCACCCCCACCACGAAGTTGACCTTCACCTTGGTGCGAACGTCCTCAGTCATTACAATGCCATCTACTAGTTCTAGTCTCATGCCAAAGACTGGCTGAGAAGATTAATGATCGTTGACCCAAGATACTGTGTTGGCGAGTGGGTGGGGAAGGGGGGTCCTGTAGTGGTGGTGGTTGTGGTGGTGGTGGTGGTGGTGGAGGTGGTGGTGGTGGTGGTGGGTCTCGTGGGAGGGGGCGTGGTGGTGGTGGTGGTGGTGAATGCAGAGATGCCAACATTGTGTGACCAGAAATAGAAAGATTTTAGCATTTTATTAGGTAGATAAGTTTGTGTGCGGAAACACGCAGCGTGACAACGAGACATATATCATGACATAGTATAATCATACAATATATAAATGTATATATAATTATATTATACTTTTTCATACAAGTCCCGCCATGCGTCTATGTGTCATTTTCTAGGCTCTGCTTGCCACCTTGAGCTGCTGATGTCTTTAAGCTGCTGTAAATAGCTGGTTTTGCCTGTGAGAGTGAAAAGCGGGAAATTTGCACATGGAATCGTAATATCAGAAGAGAGTAGCCAAAATCAGAAATTGTCCTACGCAATCAGAGCAATTGGCATCTCTGTACAGTGCGGTGATGTTTTGGTGGTGGTACTAATGCGGTAGTGGTGGTGGTGGTAGTAGTAGTGGTGATGGTGGTGTGCGGCGGTGGTGGTGGTGGCTGCGAGACAATATGTGACCATTAATGGAGTTAACTAAATGCTAAAAGGTAACATTTTGTCAACTTAAAAGAGCCTTTCACTGCCTGCAAGTACACCTGCTTATAATATGAGTCTTAAGATGTGCAGAAAGTACCTGTATTACAGATTTGTGAATTTTACCTCAATCCCAGTGTTACCCAATGCAATCAGTCGGTGCTGCCACCTGCTGGCGGATCCAGTAGTTAGTTGCTAGCATGCTTCAGTGCGCGGTGGCCCAATCGGTAGAGCACGGACCTCGCGTGCGGGAAATCGGGAGGTCAGTTCCCGGTCGAGTCAAACCAATGGCTAAAATTGATACTTGTCGCTTCCTAGCCTGGCGCTCAGCATTAATAGGATAAAGCAAGGACTGGTTAGTTCAGTGTCCGGATAATGTGATATCGGGTGAGGGTGATGGTGGCCTGGTCTCCCAGTGGGACAGCACTCTAAAGTCACAATGAGTGTGCACTGTCACAAGTCAGTACCCATCCTGATATTACATTAGATGTTGCCAGGACGTAAAATTCCAACAACCAACCAATCATGCCTCAGGTGCCGACTACAAGTCCTGGCCCCGTCCCTTGACGCTCTTAGCTGGGCTCATCTGACAATAACTATGTGACAATTTATGCACCGCTGTCACTAAACTGACAACGCCCCTGTTTCCACTCAGTCCTCTTCGCACTCTCACCCTGTGCGGCATTAGAGACAGTTAGCGCCTGATGTCGGAATGGCATGATTAGTGGTTCGTCCCCCGTGTAGTATCAGTGCCTGTGGCCCTAAATCATGGCATACCCGGTTCCGGTATAAGTGCCTCACATTGTCTGTGAAAGCTCAAGCACTTACAGCCATCGGCGCGTGGTGGTTAATGCGCAGTGAAAGCCTGTTATGTGTAACACCGCAGGGTGTTAGTTAGTTAGAGTGATACAGCCATCTGCGTGTGGTGGTTAATGCGCAGTGAAAGCCTGTTATGTGTAACACCGCAGGGTGTGAGTTAGAGTGATACAGCCATTTGTGTGTGGCAGATGGATATGACATCCACTTGTGTTGGGTGCCTGGCTACGCCGGCATCCAGGGAAACGAACGAGCTGATCGGGCTGCCAAGGAGGCTCTGAACTATGATGTTGAACCGTGTCTGAGACCCCACTCTGATCTGAAACCACTAATAGCCACCCACATCAAATCCAAATGGCAAAATGAGTGCGATGAAGGAAAACCACCATAGTCTCATGCGGGGGGTTGGCAGGACCAAGTGGTCCTTAGCCGCTGCCATATTGGCCACTCGTGGCTAACACACACTTTCCTGCTCAATGGGGACCCTCCCCCTGAATGTATTGGATGTCAGTTCCCACTGACAGTCAAGCACATTTTACTAAACTGTGTCCAATTTATGGCACTGCGCCAACAATTTTACACTGCAAACAGCATGCATGACATTTTTACTTTTTTAAAAAACATTTTAGCCTTTTTGAGGACAGCTGGTCTGTACCACCTCATAATTTATCAATTAATTCTTTCATCTATTTTATTTAATTATATGATTATGAGCTTTTAGAAATTCCTAAGTGGCTATTGACACATAATTGATTGTATGCTTTTACATTCTGTGTAAAGGTGATGGTTGAATAAAAAACAAACAATTCTCGCCGTGAATATGGCCTATGATGCCGACACAGCGTAAAGAAACCACCAATCAATCAATCAGCCATATGGGTGTAGTGGTTAATGTGCAGTGTAAGTCTGTTATGTGTAACACTGTAGGTCTTTAGTAACACCGCAGGGTGTTAGTTAGAGTGATACAGCCCTCTGTGTGTGGTGGTTAATGTGCAGTGAAAGCCTGTTATGTGTAACACCACAGGGTGTTAGTTAGTTAGAGTGATTCAGCCCTCTGTGTGTGGTGGTTAATGTGCAGTGAAAGCCTGTTATGTGTAACACCGCAGGGTGTTAGTTAGTTAGAGTGATACAGCCCTCTGTGTGTGGTGGTTAATGCGCAGTGTAAGCCTGTTATCTGTAACACCGCAGGATGTTAGTTAGTTAGAGTGATACAGCCCTCTGTGTGTGGTGGTTAATGCGCAGTAAAAGCCTGTTATCTGTAACACCGCAGGGTGTTAGTTAGTTAGAGTGATACAGCCCTCTGTGTGTGGTGGTTAATGCGCAGTGTAAGCCTGTTATCTGTAACACCGCAGGATGTTAGTTAGTTAGAGTGATACAGCCCTCTGTGTGTGGTGGTTAATGCGCAGTATAAGCCTGTTATCTGTAACACCGCAGGGTGTTAGTTAGTTAGAGTGATACAGCCCTCTGTGTGTGGTGGCTAGTGAGCAGTAAAAGCCTGTTATCTGTAACACCGCAGGGTGTTAGTTAGCCCCCACCAACAACAAAAACCACAACACCCAAAAAAACACCCCAATGCGCAGTGTAAGCCTGTTATCTGTAACACCGCAGGGTGTTAGTTAGAGTGATACAGCCCTCTGTGTGTGGTGGTTAATGTGCAGTGAAAGCCTGTTATGTGTAACACCGCTGAAGTATAGAATGCCGGATTAGAGGGGGACAAACTGTCATAGTGTTGTTTTTGTGGCTGTAATATTATTACGGCTAAAGAATATAGTTGTTTTTCCCCCGTTTTTGTTGTTGTCATACTATTGATGTAATGCTATTTATATATTATCCAAGTAATATTAACAACCCCCCATAATTATTCATGACTTACAAAATTGATACTTGTGCCTATCTAACCTGGTGCTCGGCATTAATAATAATAGGATAGGGCAAGGACTGGTTAGCTCAGTGTCAGGATAATGTGACTAAGTGGGATAATCGGGTCATGGTGTTGGTGGCCTGGTCTCCCATTGGCGCTGCACTATGAAGTCGCCTCGAGTGCGAACTGTCACAAGTTGAGACGCGTCCTGATCTGTTGTTGCTAGGACATAAAACCCCACCAAACAAGCGTAATTATTCACCATTAAACAGTGGCGTTCTCTGTGGTGGAGTGGTTAGAGTGTCTGACTTTTTTCTAGGTCAGACTCCTAATCTGAGGTTCGTCGGTTCGATTCCCCGTGCCCCCAGCTCTGCCAATTTGGATTTCCACTGCTGTGTATAACTTACAGCGTCATCAAAGGCCGGTTGCTCTCATACCATGTCTATGTGGAGTTTAAAAATCCCTTGGGTCGGTAAAAGTGTAGGCTCGGGCTTTCTATCGACCAGCAGTGGAATGAGGAAGACCAGTCGTCTATGACTGAAATTTCCCCTGCTTAAACAACTAATGGACCAAAAAAAACACACAAAAAACAACATTATTAACCATCATCCAAGTTCACCAAACTTGAACCATGAACGCTGTAGAAAGGCGTCTCTCGGAAAATGTCGCTGCAATACTGTTTGCCTGCTCTGTGCCTTTCACAAGAGAGTTGTTAGTAGATATTGGTGAGTGTGTGTGTGTGTGTGTGGATGGAGGAGAGAGTTCGGGGTGGGGGGTGGGGGCGGTGGCCGAGGCATTGACAGTTCCTCGGGAAGCATTCGTCACCTTGTGAATGTTAGTGCCTGTAGCCTGCCCCCCCTACCCTCTCCCCACCCTCTCTCCAAATCACTCTCTCCCCACTCCCCCACCCTCTCTCCCACTGTCCTGATAGGACCTTAGATGTTGCCAGGACGTAAAGCTCCAAGAAACAATCGAACAACCACCCTCCCCCCCACCCATCTACCCTCTCCTCACCCTCTCCCTCCCTTCCGCTCCTCGCAACCTCTCCCTGCCCCCGATCTCTCTCTTCTACTCCCCACCCACACCCATCTCCACCCCTCCGCACCCCTCACTTCCCACCCTCACCCTCTCCCCTACCCACTCACTTCTCACCCATCTCAACACCCACCCCCCTCCTACTCCCCCCCCCCACTACCCCCACCTCCCTTTCCCACCCAACTCCCCCCCCACCCATGCCATCTCCCCACTCCCCACACCCCCTACTCCTACCTGCACTCTCCCTTCCCACCCTTCTCTAACACTCCACATACCTCACCCACACCGAACCCCACTCCCCCCCTCACCCTTTGGCCCATCTCCCACTCCCCCACCTACTTTCTACCTGCCCCTCTCCCTCCCCCTCTCTAAACACTCCCCATTCTCTCCCAAACCCTCACCCCACCCCCCCACCCCCCCTCCCCTTGCCCCCACCCCCCCCCCCCCCCACTATATGGCTGTGACTGCAGCTGAGGAGCGGGACGTAGCTCAGGTGGTAGAGTGTCCACCTGTGAAGGTATGGGCCATCCAATCGATCCTGCTCAGCGGACCCATTTGCAGTTTGGGCTATTTTCCATTCCAATCAGTGGTCCACAACTGGTTCATCAAAGGTTGTGGTATGTGGCATCCTGTCTGTGGGAAAGTGCATATAAAAGACCCATCGCTGCTTATCGGAAAAAGTAGCCTATGTGGCGGCAGTTGGTTTCCTCCAAAGAAATGATGTCAGAATGACCACATGTCGGAACTCCAATAGCCGATGAAAAATTCAATGTGCTCGAGAGGCATCGTTAAATAAAACAAACTTTCCTTTTTGTCACTACAGATGTTTAGAATGAAGCTTCTAATTACCCCCACCCCCAACCCCACCCCCACCCCCATCCCACCCTACTCCCACATACACACATCTCTCCAAACGGTTTCTATCCCCTAACTATTTCTGGTAATTAATTTTTATCTTCCATCAAGGGAAGTGGATCATTAGCAATAAATTACCAGGCAAGTACTTCTTTCCTCCCCCTCGCCTCTTCCCTCCCCCTCCCCCACTCCCCCTCCTCCCTTCTCCCCAGGCTAAGGGCATAATATTTCCGTACATGGGCTAGGCTACCCACTTTAGATACGTCGTGATATAATGTCATACGGCATGCCCAACAGAATGAGCAAATACATCTACAAGTACTATGGCTAAATAAACTCTGAGAATCTTGTTTGCTGTGCATTTAGGCATTGTTCTGTAGCAAGCAGGGATTTATTTTTCCACCGATTCGTGCTATAAATATAAAGTTGCCATGCGTGCGTCCACAGGACTTGCTATCTGGACCGCACTTCGTCCACACCTCTCTTTATCTCCTCTTATCTTGCTCCTCCTTGATATGTCTGAAAAGAGTTCCAGGAGGGGGAGCCCACAGGCATTTCACTTTCTACTCTTACTCTGTCCGTGTCTTTGGCTCGCCGGCTGGTCACCATAGAGCAAATAGACACGGTCCTTTGACTCAACTCTCCTCATTTCTCTTTCCTAGACTCTACCCTTTTTTTTTCTCCCAGGCATACTCCTCACCCTGACCAGGGGAGTTGTGTGCTTGGGTGGGGCCCTCAACCTTTACGTTTTCTCTCGCTTTGTTCTCGTTGCTGGAACCACCACTGCACCCATCTTTACCCGCCCTTCCTCGAAACCCTTGCTGTCGACTGGATACAAGTGCTCAACTACCGCCGGACCGAAGAGATTTGGGGCCGCCTCAACGCTTCGCCCTTACAACGTTGTAAAGAGGTCCCCAGCTTCTACAACCGTCCCTACTGAAGATTAATCTTCAACCAAAGATTGGACCGATTTATCGGAGCCTCTCTATAAATGTTGCAGTTCTGCAACCAGTAACCGTCGTAAGGTTACAAACCACCCCCAAGCCAAGAGTGCATACTGTCACAAGTCGGTACTGGTCATGATATGACCATACATGCTGCTAGGACGTGAACTCCAACACACACACACAAAATCAGCCACATTATGGGAGGGTGTGTGTTGTCAGAGTCACAGGAGCTCGTGAACAGTGTGAATCTTTGTTGTTTTACGTCCTAGCAACATCTAAGGTCATATCAGGGCAGGTACCAACTTGTGACAGTACGCACTCTTGGCGACTTTATATTCATACCAAGAATCAGTGGGAAAATCACATCCCGGCTTACTAAAATACTAATTACTAGTGCTGCCTGACTGGGGGACCAGACCGCCGACACCCTGAGCCGATATCCCACACAGTCACATTATCCTGATACCGTGCTAACCAGTCCTTGTCATATCCTATCCTAATAATGTAGAGCGCCAGGAAAGCATCAATTTAAATTTATAAGTCATTGCTTTGACTCGGCTGGGATTCGAACTCCCGACCTCCCGCACGGCACGGGAAGCTTGCGCTCTGCTGATTAGGCCACCGCGTCCGGCCCGGCAAACACTAGCTCGACGGGGCGGCCGACGCCCGGTAGCCGGCCGGCCCTCTCAAGTGGCCGTGCCCGTGTGAAGGGCGTCGGGAGGCCGGCTTGTCTGTGAGTCGGTGTCTGTGTCGGCGGCTGCACAGTCGGTGCTATAATGGTTGCTGTCAAAGGGGCGGCGATGGTTGTTCGATGCGGCTGGGGGATGGGTGGGGGGTGGGGGTTGGGGGTTGGGGGTGGTGGTGGCCCGGCGGCAGGCACCGGGCGGCCGGCCAGCCGGTATGATCCGTCAGCAGCACTAGGCTGTGGCGTCGGGCAGGACCTGCTGCCGTCGCCCGCCGCCCGCCGCCCGCCGCCCGCCGCCCGCCGCCCGCCGCCCGCCGCCCGCCGCCCGCCGCCCGCCGCCCGCCGCCATCACCATGTGCCACTGCTGTTACTAGCATAAGCTACCCAATTCATACTGACACATACAATCCCCTCGCCCTCCCCACACACACACTAGCCCCATCCGCACTGACACATATAACCCCCCCCCCACACACACACACACACACTCGCCCCATCCACACTGACACATATACAACCCCCCCCCCCCCCCCACACACACACACTAGCCTCATCCACATCATCATCATCATGCTGTTGGTCGCAATGCGACAAAGACTGCTTTCATTACTTGACTGCCGCTCTCCATTTAGCTCTCTGCTGTGAGAATTGCGTCCATGAGTCGGTCTTAATGTCCATTTCATGAAAGCTGGCTACAAAAGTGTTGAAGTGCTGCTGGCTATTGCAAGTTACCAGCGGCACTCTCTCAGGGAGCAAATAGAGGTTTCACACCGGCAAGAACATGTCAAGACAGGCGCAAAACTATTTGTCCCTGCAGTGGCTGGTCGGGAGATGTTGGGAGTTCCATAGATCAGCCACCCTTAATGCTGCCACAGTGACATGGTTTTCTGTTTAGGGTTTGCTCCCTTAGCCTTCGGTTCTGTCAGGAACCTGTACCATAAGGCAGTGGTTTACAACTCTGCAGGGCAGGGGCGTCAAACTCCCTCAGGTATTGCTATACCTGCAATACCTACCCTCACCCCCTCACACACTAGCCCCCATCCTCACTGACACATATAACCCCACCCCCTCACACACTAGGCCCATCCACACTGACACATATAACCCCACCCCCTCACACACTAGCCCCCATCCACACTGACACATCCCTCCCTATTGCCACAGCACACGGACACACAATCCCATCCCTACGCACACATGCACGCGCACACACACACACAACCACAACCATGTGCCCCACCTCCTACTGACAGCTACAACTATATGCACACGAACAGTAACACACAACCCAACCTACTAACAAGCGCACCAGGATCCACACACACACACACACACACACACACACACACACACAACCACCCTGCCCAGACTGTTACTTGTTAGTGTCACACACCACCTCATCTGCACCACACACACACACACACACACACACACAACCACCCTGCCCAGACTGT
Source organism: Branchipolynoe longqiensis (assembly GCA_030323885.1). NCBI lineage: Eukaryota > Metazoa > Annelida > Polychaeta > Phyllodocida > Polynoidae > Branchipolynoe > Branchipolynoe longqiensis. Next base: position 55,000,633 of record CM059195.1, read on the forward strand.
TACTTGTTAGTGTCACACACCACCTCATCTGCACCCTACTGTACATGCGCCACCCAATCCCTGCTGTCAATAACCCGCGCCAAGCATCCCATTCGTCTAACCTACCCCTACCAGACGGGGTGGCCGAATGAGTAGAGTGTCCGTCTCCTGTTTTGGGAGATCGGGAGATCCGAACCCATGAGTTTTCTGGGTTCGAATCCTGGTCGAGTCAAACCAATGACTTAAAAATTGATATTTGTCGCTTCCTAGCCTGGCACTCGGCATTATTAGGATAGGGCAAGGACTGGTTGGCTCAGTGTGAGGATAATGTGACTGAGTGGGATATCAGGTCATGGTGCTGGTGTCCTGGTTTCCAAGTGGGGCTATAAAGTCACCATGAGTGTGCACTGTCACAAGTCGGTACCAGTCCTGCTATGACCTTAGATGTTGCCAGGACATAAGACTCCAACAACCAAACAACCAAACAACCACCACCACTATCACAACCACTGTCACCATCAACACCACACAACCACCATCACCTACACACCACCACTACACACACACCAACACCAGCATCAGCACCACCATCACCACCATCACCACCACCACCACCACTATCAAAACCACTATCACCATCAACACCACACCGCCGCCATCACCTACACACCAGCATCACCTACACACCACCTGCACCCACACACCACCGTCATCAGCATCAACACCACCACCATCAGCATCACCATCACCACCCCATCCTGATATGACCTTAGATGTTGCTAGGATGTAAAACAACAACAAAACAAACAAAACAATCATCACCACCACCATCATCACCACCACCACATCATTACCACCACCACCATCATCACCACCACCACATCATTACCACCACCATATCACCATCACCATCACCACCACCATCACCGCCATCACCACCACATTATCACCACCACCACTGCCATATCACCATCACCACCACATCATCACGATCATCACCACCACATCATCACGATCATCACCACCATCACATCACCCCCCCCCCCCGCCGTCGCCACCCCCGCCACACAGACACATCTCCATTGTCACATGCCAATACTACCACGTTAGCTCAGGTCGTGCCTCCTTAGCACTGCCCACAAAGGACGGACGGCACCCGCCATGATCCTGCCTCGTCTTCCCACACAGTGGCACTTTGCCCACCCACCGTCCCCGCCCCGCCTCGCCTCAATCCCATTACCACCGACATCGCACCCATCTATTAGCCCAAATCCACCCCACTCCCTCCATCCTCCCCAATTCCACCCCACTCCCCAAACTCCCTCCCTCCATCCTCCCCAATTCCACCCCACTCCACTCACCCCCTCCCCCCTTCTCACACACCCCTTAACCCACATCACTCCATCCTCCCCAATTCCACCCCAAACTCCCTCCCTCCATCCTCCCCAATTCCACCCCACTCCGCCCCCCCCTTCTCACCCCATTACCCATTCCCTCCATCCACCCCACTCCGCCCACCACCTCCCCCCCTTCTCACTCGCCTAACTCACTCCCTCCATCCACCCCCTCCGCCCACCCACATTCCCACCTGTCACCCCCCCCCCTACAGCCTCCCCCATTCCACCCCACCACAAACGCCTGCTCACCCCAACTCACTCACCCCCACCCCCCTCCACCTCCCTGTTCTCCCTCCCCCCATCCATCTCCCTCTTCTCCCCCTCTCTCTTCCCCCCTCTCCAATCCACCCCTAATCCCCATCTCCACAACTCCCCCCCCTCCCCTATCTTCCTTCCCCCTCTATCTAACCCCTCCCTTCCCCTCCCCTCCCACTCTCCCCTCGCCTCCCCTCCCCTCCCCTCCTCCTCCCCCTTTCCATTTGCCGTCCGTGCGCGATCCGGTGCCCGGTCGAAGGCTGCCTGGCATATGGGTTAGAGGACCGGGGTCCGCTGCAATCATCACCTTGAGGCCACACAAACAACTGAACACTCCTGTTTCCCCACGTATGCACCCGCTCAGTGTACATTCCCATTCTCACCAGGCCTCCCACCCTCCCACTCAATCAATCACCCTCCCGAATAGAGAGCTTCAGCCGGGGCGAGGGGGGGGGGGGCGAGCCACCCCGCCAATGGGGGGGGGGGGGGGGCGAGCAAGGGTGTCCGGGGGGCGGGGGCGGGAGCGTGAGCTGCATGTGCACAGACTGAGCTGTGTTTTTTGTGGGTTTTTGGGGGGGGGGGTGTTTATGCTGTCCATAGCACATACGCTTGGATGATCGGCCTTGTTTTCAACGCTGGGCACTTTCGGTTTTATATTCTTATAGTTATTGTTTGTGATTAGTTTGTTTGTTTGTTGTTGTTTTACGTCCTAGCAACATCTAAGGTCATATCAGGATGGGTACTGACTTGTGACAGTGCACACCCATGGCGACTTTATAGTGCTGCCCCAGTGGAAGACCAGGCCACCAGCACCATGACCTGATATCCCACTCAGTCTCATTATCCTGACACTGAGCCAGCCAGTCCTTGTCCTCTCCTAATAATGCCGAGCGCCAGGATAGGAAGCGGGTTCGAACCCACGATCTACCAACATGGGAGACAGATGCTCTAACTCATTCGGCCATCCCGTCTGGTTTGTGATTAGTAATTCTATTTTAGATTTTTTGTTTTTTCTTGATAATTGTTTTCCTTCTACTCTATCCCTAGACTAGCCTACTCTATTTACATATTATAGGCTTGTGTATGGTCTGCAGAGACGCGACACTGTAAGGGTTTGGCGTATGTAGTGATGAAGGACAGATTTGTTGGTTGGTTATTGAGGTTTTACGTCCTGGCAACATGTATATGTAGGGTCCGTGCGGGGCCTGGAAAGGCTTGAACTCCATTTGTCCCATTTCAAGGCCTTGAATACATGGAAAACACCGAAATGGCAGCTAGAGAAAGCTCTCAATTCAACTATAAAAGTATATTAATCTACATGATTTAATCAATTATTCAGACACTCAAATATCTGGTTATGACAAATAAACATTTGAACTTTATATTTGGCATTTTAGATTGCAAATTCTTACATTTCTTCTTTATAGGGTTGTCTAGACACATATAGGGTTGTCTAGAAGCCTTGTCAGTGCTGCTCGACTAACTCTAACACAACAGGAGCAACCAACCTCAGCATTCCCCCCCCCCCCCCCATCCACCCCACACACATATATATGCAGTTGCATAAACTGAAAACCTGCAATGGTATGCTTGGAGAGCATTTGTCAGAACCAGATGGGATGGCCGAATGAGTTAGAGCGTCTGCCTCCCGTGTTGGTAGATCGTGGGTCGAACCCTGGTCGAGTCGAGCCAATGACTTAAAAATGTATACTTGTCGCTTCCTAGTCAGGCACTATGGCTGGGTGGCTCAGTGTCAGGATAATGTGACTGAGTGGGATATCAGGTCATGATGCTGGTGGCCTGGTCTCCCAGTGGGGCAGCACTATAAAGTCGCCATGAGTGTGCACTGTCACAAGTCGGTGCCCATCCTGATATGACCTCAGATGTTGCTAGGACATAAACAAAAAAAACTATTGTTCCTGTCTCAGTGGCCTATACTGGGTCCGTTTAAAGTGTTGCACCATAAGTGAAGGATAAGGGAACCAACCCCTATTTCCAGTGTGTAAATAAGGACTGGACGCGGTGGCTGAAACGGTAGAGTGCAGGGCTCCCCTGTTGAACGTCGGGAGTTAGAATCCCAGCCGAGTCAAACCAATGACTTACAAATTGTTACTTGTCGCTACCTAGCCTGGCGCTCGACATTAACAGGATAGGGCAATGACGGGTTGGCACAGTGTCAGGATAATGTCACTGTGTGGGATATCGTGTTTTGGTGTTGGCGGCCTGGTCTCCCAGTGGGGCAGCACTATTAAGCCACCATGAGTACGCACTGTCACAAGTCGGTACCTGTTCTGATATGACCTTAGATGTTGCTAGGATGAAAAAGAACAACAAATATACAAATCGGTATGTAAGTTAAAAGTTACGACGCGGTGTGCTGGGTCGCAGCTTCAGGCCTTCCTGAGGGACCAGCGGAACTTGGAATACCCCTATTATTAGTTTTCAGCTGAATACTTGGGCATGCTAAATACTTCTTGTAAGTTGTGCCTCGGTTGCGGGGAGCGGGACGTAGCTCAGGCAGTAGAGTGCCCACCTGTGAAGGTGTGGGTCATCCAATCGATCCTGCTCAATGGACCCATTTGCAGTTTGTACTATTTTCCATTCCAGCCCCTGGTCCACAACTGGTTTATCAAAGGTTGTGGTATGTGCTGTCCTGTCTGTAGGAAAGTGCATATAAAAGACCCCTTGCTGCTTATTGAAAAGAGTAGCCTATTTGGCAGCAGCGCGTTTCCTCCAAAGAAATGTGTCAGAATGACCATATATTTTACATCCAATAGCCGATGATATGGAAATCAATCTGCTCTAGAGGTGTCCTAAATACAACAAACTTTCAGTTGTCCCAGCTATTTCAGCTGGATAAAAAGTACTCTCCTCAGGAGCAGAAGCAGATGCTGTTGGTGTGGGCGTCCGCTTCGCTCTGATGTCACCAGTTGTTCACATCCTCGTGAGATCTGACCTAAAAGTCCATTATCAGAGCCTTTAAGAGCTTCACTGTAGTTAGCTGAGCATTATGACGTCACTAGCCCAATACTAGTAATGACTATAGCAGGGCTCCTCGCCACTGTCGCTTCCAGTGCTTTGGCAGTCATGACGTCATTACTCACTGCTAGCTTACCTTTGGGAAGATAGTTTTGTTGTTATGGGGTTTTACACCCTGACAACAGCTAAGTTTATATCAGGACGAGGACCGATTTGCGACAATGTGGACGCAATGCGAATTTACAGTGCTGTGCCACAATATCCCATTCAGTCACAATATCCTGATACTGAGCCAACCACCCAATCTCTGCCCTATCCTATTCAGTCACAATATCCTGATATTGAGCCAACCACCCATTCTCCGCCCTATCCTACACATGCCGATCGCCAGATCTAGTAGCATCAAGTATCAATCTTTCACATCACTGGTCTGACTCAACCAGGGTTCAAACCAGTGGGTTCAAAAACCCACGTCCTATCACATGAGAAGCAGGTGCTCAACTCTTTCGGCTATATTGTGTTTTCAATGCGATATTGCCACAGCGAATAAACAGAGTTTCGCATTGAACCGTTGTATGTCGGTGGGCACCTAACTTGCATTAGCAGCAAGCAGCAGGCAATGCGACAACCTGGGCGTTTCACCATCGATCCAGGCCGCCTTGATGATAAAGAAAACTGGCTGTTTTGTATTCTTTGTCGTGCCAAGCTAGATTGGCAATTTACGCACCAGCCAAGCAATTCCGCGCAAAGATCTGGAATGGTCTTTCATCAATGTCTTCTACGAGACAAAAAGGGGATGGTCTTTCATCAATGTCTTCTACGGGACAAAAAGGTAAAAGCTAAATGGAGAAGTTTCATGTAGAATGACCAAGATAAATAAGGCAGATGCAATTATAGAAAGGCATCCTAATATGGATAAGAATATTATTGACTATATTATTCAATGAACTAATCCACATCTGCATAGCTCTTAGTATTAACTACTGATCAGCGTGGATAAGCAAGCTGTCTGTAAATTTGACTCCTTTCAAAATCTTTCCCATGACAGATCCACCGGGTAGTATATTATCAGGACTTGACAATGCTATCTGTTCGCTGAATTAACATCTGTCACCGTAAAGATGTTACATGCCAGAGGAACATCATCTGAATATCACTAAGTGTTGCCTGACTTCACCATCCCGGACATCAATCACGATGTGTGTGTGTGTGTGTAGGTGGGTGGGTGGGTGTGTGTGACTTCATTACAAGACTATGAAGGATCAATCATTACAACGCTAAATGGCCAGTAGGCAATTGGTTACCAGGCGATGGGGCAGAAGACAATTGGCTACCAGGCAATGGGGAAGCAGACAATTGGTTACCAGGTGATAGGGCAGCAGACAATTGGTTACCAGGCGATAGGGCAGCAGGCAATTGGTTGCCAGGCATTGGGGCAGCAGACAATTGATTACCATGCGATGGGGCAGCAGACAATTGGTTGCCAGGCGATAGGGCAGCAGACAATTGGTTGCCAGGCGATGGAGCAGCAGACAATTGGTTATCAGGGGATGGGGCAGCAGACAATTGGTTGCAAGGCACTGGGGTAGCAGACAATTGATTGCCGTGTGATGGGCCAGCAGACAATTGGTTACTGGGCGATGGGGAAGCATGCAATGGGGCAGCAGGTAATCAGGCAACAGGCAATGGGTTAGCAGGCAATGGGTTAGCAGGCAATGGGTTAGCAGACAATGGGTTAGCAGGCAATGGGTTAGCAGGCAATGGGTTAGCAGGCAATGAGTTAGCAGACAATGGGTTAGCGGGCAATGAGTTAGCAGACAATGGGTTAGTAGGTAATCTGGCAGCAGACAATGGGTTAGCAGGCAATGAGTTAGTAGGTAATGGGTTAGCAGGCAATGAGTTAGCAGGCAATGAGTTAGCAGGCAATGGGTTAGCAGGCAATGAGTTAGCAGTCAATGGGTTAGCAGGCAATGGGTTAGCAGGCAATGAGTTAGCAGACAATGGGTTAGCAGGCAATGGGTTAGCAGGCAATGGGTTAGCAGACAATGGGTTAGCGGGCAATGGGTTTGCAGGCAATGGGTTAGTAGGTAATCTGGCAGCAGACAATGGGGTAGCAGGCAATGGGTTAGCAGGCAATGAGTTAGTAGGTAATGGGTTAGCAGGCAATGAGTTAGCAGGCAATGAGTTAGCAGGCAATGGGTTAGCAGGCAATGAGTTAGCAGTCAATGGGTTAGCAGGTAATGGGTTAGCAAGCAATGAGTTAGCAGGCAATGGGTTAGCAGGCAATGAGTTAGCAGGTAATGGGTTAGCAGGCAATGAGTTAGCAGGCAATGGGTTAGCAGGCAATGGATTAGCAGATAATGGGTTAGCAGGCAATGAGTTAGCAGGCAATGGGTTAGCCGGCAATGGGATAGCAGACAATGGGTTAGCAGGCAATGGGTTAGCAGGCAATGGGTTAGCAGATAATGGGTTAGCAGGCAATGAGTGAGCAGGCAATGGGTTAGGAGGTAATGGGTTAGCAGGCAATGGGTTAGGAGGTAATGGGTTAGCACATTATAATAGTGATAATTAATTCTTTCTTTTCTTGGTAGCGAGTCAAATAGTTATTGTTGCCTCTGTGTGTTAAGTATGTTAGCAATGCTACATGTATTTAATCTATCCCAGAAAAGGTTTGTTTGTTTGTTCTTGTTTTACGTCCTAGCAACATCTAAGGTCATATCAGGACGGGTACCGACTTGTGACAGTGCGCACTCATGGCGACTTTATAGTGCTGTCCCACTGGGAAACCAGGCCGCCGGCACCATGACCTGGTATCCCACTCAGTCACATTATCCTGACATTGAGCACACCAGTCCTTGCCCTATCCTAATAATGCCGAGCGCCTGGCTAGGAAGCGCCAAGTATCAATTTTAAAGTCATTGGTTTGACTCAACTGGGACTCGAACCCACGATCTACCAGCACGGGAGACGGACGCTCTAACTCATTCGGCCATCCCGTCTGGTGCCCAGAAAAGGTGTCAAAAGCATGTTTCTATGATATTGTGCTGAAGTTAAAATGCGAACATTTTACACAACGACTGTGCATTAACCAAAGTATTATTTCCGCTCTTTTTCATAATTTCTCCTTGTAAGAGATGACCTTATTTGCTTACTTCTAATCAATAAAAATGTTGTTTCAATTTGTTTTGTATGTTAAATGATGTTCTGGATGTGTGTTTAACTTCCATGTTGCACAAGTGATATTAATGTATTGCTGAATTTCTATAAGATCAAAATAAATAGTGAAATAGCTTTCTTCTTCAAAGCTGACATAATATGCACAACCTGTATACCTTCATATGAACATGGATTTTCCTGTTATTTGGAATGTCTTCCTGCCCATTATTTGGAAGGTTTTCAGTAACTTTTGAAAGTGAGCAGAGTGACAGTTGGCTCAAGGGTATAGGAGGCGGGGGAGGAGAGAATGTCCGCTCCGCAGTGAATAACATGGAAGTTAAGGTGGTTAGAGAGAAACATTAAAGGGCTGCCCTTATTTATATCCACATAATAAATTATATAGTACATATACACGGAACCGATCATCAGTGTAAGAACTCAGTGTGCAGCATGCTCTGTGGGGAAGGTCTTATAAGTTATAGACGATTTCCACCACCAACCCACCTTCTGATGGCAGTAGCACGGACTAATGTAGGTACCAGCTGACTGCACATGCTGTGCAGAATAGGTCTATAGTGAAGCTTTATGCGATGAATCTTGTCACTGTGTGTTGACGGTGGGTGGGTGTCGGTGGGTGGGTGGGTCTGTGTTGAGCCAATAGCCGTAATGGCGCCCATTGTTGACAGCCATTTACTCTTCTCGGCCCCTGAGCGCAGAGCTGCTCTCCACCCCCCCCCCCTCCTGAGCAGCTCCCAGCCTCCGTCCAGCACATTGGACATTGATGGTGGAAACGAGGCTTTTGAGTTTGCTATGCTTACACAGTGATTACCTACCTTATATACTCAAACATGAGTCAGGTAAATTTTGCACCATAAAAATCTCCTATTCTGAGGTCGTCTTACACTCGCGATACCCCATGAAGGAGCATGGATGGCACCCAGAATGACTTATTGTGGCAAGATGAGTCTGACTCTGTCAGCGATGACGACTCTGAGGAAGTTGCCATTGATGCTAGTGATGAATATTACAGTGATACTCTTAGTTATCAGCAGGTATCGCAGTTACTGGAGGAGTCTGATGACAAGTCTGACTTTGAAGGTTTTTGTTGTATAATCTTGTTGAATATCTGTGCATGTGTATGAATGAAGTTTAATTTGTCAGTAAATAAAATGAAGCTTGATCTATAGTCGGGTTAGGCCGAATTCTAGATATTCCCTTCAAAAATACCCCTCAACCTATACTCGAAGTCGACTTATATTCATGTATATATCATACGATAGCTAACGCCTAGGTGGCATGCTGGCTTTTGCTTTTTCTTAGATTTGTTGGTTCATTGATTGTTGTTTTACGTCCTGGCAACATCTATCACATCAGGACAGGTACCGACTTGTGTGACAGTGCGCACTAGTGACTTTATAGTGCTGCTCTGATGGCAGGGACTTCTGTTATAAGTAACAGTTCGCCGTGCAGCATACTCTGTGAAAAAGGTCTCATGTAGGATTTCCACCATCAACCCGCCCTCTGGTGGAAGCGGCAATAACTAATGTGAAGGGTAGCAACTCACCATGGACGCTTTGCACGAAAAAGTGCATTGTCAGTCGAGCCTTGATTTCCACAAAGATTTACAATCCAATTCGCTTGCGAGCAAAATAATAATTAACTGTCTATGGAAATGGCTGGAAGACCAGTACATTTGCCCCACCCATCCACCCCCACAATTTTGATAAAACTTCATGTGTCTTTTGACAAATATTTGATCGTGTAAAATTGATTGTAAACGAAAATGGACAGAATACAAGTTAAACACTTCTCGCTGTGCATATGGCTTTTGTTGCCGACATGGCGTAAAACAACTACCAATCAAATCAATCAATCCACCCCACCCCCCACCCCCCGAAGAAAAAAAGAATTTTTTTTGGTGGGGGAGGAGGGGGGGGGGGGTGAGAACAAACAGAAAGGACATGGGGATTGATGGTCTGGATGTGCTGATAATGGTGGGTGGCTGTTGGTTAATGGAATGGTTTTGCTGCCCGCCGCTGGGGGTGGGGCGCTGAGCACACCGGAAGTGAGCGTCAGGCTGGCCAATATCACTCACTACTGATACACCGAGCAGCTCGCCCAACACCAGCAGATAGCCGGCCACACGCCACCATCACCTGACCCGCGCAGCCGTGTCACGTGATATTCAATGGACGCCGGCGTGACATTTCCCCTCCTCAACTGGCGTCCGTCGTGGTTTAGTAATGTTGTGTGTTGTTGTTGGGTGTGGTTTTCTCCCATCTGGAGATAGGTTATTGGCATAAAGCCAGTCATATTTAGTACGGTATCCTCCATTGTCCTCTGCTGACTGTCACTGTGACTGTCGATGCTGACTCGCTGTGACTGTCAATGCTGAGTGTCACTGGCGCTGCCAATGCTGCCACTGTGACTGTCCAGGCTGACTGTCGCTGTGACTGTCCATGCTGACTTGTTATTGTGACTGTCCATGCTGACTGTTATTGTGACTCTCCATGCTGACTGTTATTGTTAGTGTGCCTATCCATGCTGACTGTCACTGTGACTGTCCATGCTGATTGTCACTGTGACTATCTATGCTGACTGTCGCTGTGACTGCCCATGCTGACTGTTGCTGTGACTGCCCATGCTGACTGTCGTTGTGACTGTCCATGCTGACTGTTGCTGTGACTGTCCATGCTGACTGTTATTGTGACTGTCACTGTGACAGTCCATGCTGACTGTCGCTGTGACCATGTTCGCATGACTCATGACCACGCTTATAGCTGGGACTCTGCTCGGGAGGAGGTGGGTGGGCACGTTGCTGTCACTGTCACTGTCCATGCTGACTGTTGCTCTGATCATGACTCATGACCGTGCTTGTAGCTGGGAATCTGCTAGGGAGGAGGCGTGTGGGTGTGTTGCTGTCACTGTCACTGTCCATGCTGACTGTCGCTGTGACCATGTCCGCATGACTCATGACCGTGCTTGTAGCTGGGAATCTGCTAGGGAGGAGGCGTGTGGGTGCGTTGCTGTCACTGTCACTGTCCATGCTGACTGTCGCTGTGACCATGTCCACATGACTCATGACCGTGCTTGTAGCTAGGACTCTGCTCGGGACGAGATGGGTGGGCACGTTGCTGTCACTGTCACTGTCCATGCTGACTGTTTCTGTGACCATGTCCGCATGACTCATGACCGTGCTTATAGCTGGGACTCTGCACGGGAGGAGGTGGGTGGGTGCGTTGCTGTCACTGTCACTGTCCATGCTGACTGTTGATGTGACCATGTCCGCATGACTCATGACCGTGCTTGTAGCTGGGACTCTGCTCGGGAGGAGGTGGGTGGGCGCGTTGCTGTCACTGTCCATGCTGACTGTTGCTGTGACCATGTCCGCATGACTCATGACCGTGCTTGTAGCTGGGACTCTGCTCGGGAGGAGGTGGGTGGGCGCGTTGCTGTCACTGTCACTGTCCATGCTGACTGTTGCTGTGACCATGTCCGCATGACTCATGACTGTGCTTGTAGCTGGGACTCTGCCTGGGAGGAGGTGTGTGGGCGCGTTGCTGTGACCTTTAATGTGACCTTTTTTGGATTCGGTGCATTGTCTTTGATGTTCTCCGTGCACCCAAATTGCGTGTGGCCTTTGGAGGTGAGAATTAATTGTTGATTGTGCAGGCAGCTATTGAATGGCGTCAGTCTCTAAGTGCCAGACTGGTTCTCGCATCATCCGATCGCTCCTGCTCAGTGGACCCAGTTTTAGTAGTAGTTTTGGTTATTTCCATTCCAACCAGTGGTCCACAACTGCTCCATCAAAGGCTGTGGTATGTGTTGTCAAATCTGTAGAGAAAGTGCATATAAAAGACCCCTTGCTGCCCCATCCTGATATGACCTTAGATGTTGCTAGGACGTAAAACAACAACAAACAAACAACAAACAAGCTTATTGGAAAGAGTAGCCTATGTATGCAGGTATAGCAATACCTCAGGGAGTTTGACGCCCCTGCCTTGCAGAGTTCTAAACCACTGCCTTGTGGTACAGGTCCTTGACAGAACCGAAGGCTAAGGGAGCAAACCCTAAACAGAAAACCATGTCACTGTGGCAGCATTAAGGGCGGTTGATGTATGGAACTCCCAACATCTCCCGACCAGCCACTGCAGGGACAAATAGTTTTGCGCCTGTCTTGACATGTTCTTGCCGGTGTGAAACCTCTATTTGCTCCCCGAGAGAGTGCCGCTGGTAACTTGCAAAAGCCAGCAGCACTTCAACACTTTTGCAGGCAGCTTTCATGAAATCTAATCACCAATGCCTGGGAGGAGGGTTCTGTACCCCAAGCATGGAAGGATGCCAGCATTGTAACCATCTACAAGAAAGGTGATCGAACAGACTGTGGGAACTATAGAGGAATCTCTCTTCTTTCCATAGCAGGGAAGATCTTCGCCAGGATCCTACTCAACAGACTATCTATTCACATAACACCTGGTGTGGTTCCAGAGTCACAGTGTGGCTTCAGAGGTAACCGGAGCACTGTGGATATGATATTTTGTCTCCGACAGCTACAAGAAAAGTGCATTGAGCAGGACCGACCACTGTACATGGTATTTGTCGATTTCACTAAGGCATTTGATACAGTCGGGAGGATCGGGCTATGGCAGCTACTGAGGAAGTACGGATGCCCAGAGAAGTTCACAACTATGATCGAGGCTCTACATACAGGAATGATGGCGAACGTTAGTGCTGGAGGGGAAGTCTCGGAATTGTTTGGGGTTACCAATGGGGTCAAGCAAGGTTGTGTGCTGGCCCCCACGCTCTTCTCCATCTTCCTATCAGCAATGCTAGACGAGGCTTTCCGAGACATGGGGGATGGCATTTATATACAGTCCAGACAGAGCGCTGACCTATTCAATGTCGCACACTTCAGAGCGAAGACCAAGACTACTCAGATACTGGTGAGAGAGCTACTATTCGCAGATGACAGTGCACTGGTTGCCCACTCTGCTGAAGAGACCCAGAAAATAGTGGACGCTTTCTCCGATGCATCAAAGAAGTTTGGCCTGAAAATTAACATCAAGAAGACGGAGGTGCTGTACCAACCCAACTCTACAAGAACCCGAGAGGAGGAGATCATGGTTGACGGAAACAAGCTGAACTCTGTTCCGGAATTCACCTATCTCGGAAGCACTATATCAAGTGATGGACGCATTGATGCTGAGATACAGAGGAGGATGGCCAAGGCTAGCGCATCTTTCGGCCGACTACGCCAGAGACTCTGGAACAACCACCATGTGTCCATTCGGGTCAAAGGTAAGATCTACCGCGCAATCGTGCTATCCACCCTACTATACGGAGCCGAGGCCTGGACAGCGTACAGACAGCAGGTGAAAAAGCTGCATGCCTTCATGATGCGACATCTGCGTTCAATCATGAGGCTAACCTGGAAGGACAAAGTGACGAATAAGGAAATACTCGAACGGATGGGGCTGCCCTCTATGGAAGATCTTCTGATCAAAAAGAATCTCCGGTGGACTGGACACCTCATGAGGATGTCATCAGACAGGCTACCAAAGCAGATCCTCTATTCTCAACTGTCTTCTGGCTACAGAAAGAGAGGGCGCCCCCGTCTCCGGTTCAAAGATACCATCAAGAGAAACCTGAAGCTGAGAGACATTAAGACCGACTCATGGACACAACTCTCACAGCAGAGAGCTAAATGGAGAGCGGCAGTCAAGTAATGAAAGCAGTCTTTGTCGCATCGCGACCGACAGCATGATGATGATGAGCCTATGTGGTTGCAGCAGGTTTCCTCCAAATAAATATGTCAGAATGACCATAAGTTTGACGTCCAAAAGCCGGTGATAAAAATCAACCAGACAGGATGGCCAAATGAGTTAGAGCGTCCATCTCCCGTGTGGTAGATCGTGGGGTCGTGGGTTCGAATCCTGGTCGAGTCAAACCAATGACTTAAAAATTGATACTTGTCGCTTCCTAGCCAGGCGCTCGGCATTATTAGGATAGGACAAGGAGCAGTGGAATGAGGAAGACCAATCGCCTGCGACTGAAATTTCCCCTGCTTAAACAACTAATGTACTAAAAAAAATTAAAAATGCGCTCTAGAAGCGTCGTTCAATAAAACAAGCTTTTCTTTTGGTTCTCGCCGACCCATATCAAAACATCTCCTACATGAAGACGCATGATATTTACCGATTAACAAAATTTCAATATATATACAATATATGACTACAATTGATTTGTCTGAATCCCATTCTTATGACCTTGGATGTTGTTAGAACATAAAACTCAAGCAAGAAAGGGTTAGGTATGGGCGATAATATAGTCACAACAAGGAGAGTTAAAACCTGACTTCCGAAATTTTCCCGCGATTCCTAGACAGTGCTAATCCTGTGGGGTGGGGGGGGGGGGAATCCACATTCTCGCGGAAATTCACAGTTTACCGCCAAGGTTTCCGCTTGATTTCCGATTTTTTTTTGTCAAAGACTACTTTCATCCCTCAAGAAGGCTCTACATATACACAGTGTAGGTTCAACAACCATACAGCGCATAGCTTGTACATGTCATGGCAACTAGTGTTGTGGGGGTGATGAAAATGGGAAATATTACGCCTAAAGTGGGAATCAAACCCACACCACCTTACCCACGACTACCTGTCTATGTGACTCCTTGCCTAAAAGGTCAGTGCAGACTACTACAGGGCTATGGTTTTGATTTTGTAGTACACTGCCAAGGGGGCGGGGGGGGGTGATGAGCGCCCTGTAGTGACAGATCGCACAACTAACATTGTCTGGAAATACATCTCTGGTTACGATTTTGTAGCACACTGCCAAATGGGGGATGGCAACCCGTAGTGAGGGATCGCAGAAATAGCATTGTATTGAAATATGTCTGTGGTTAGGATGTTGTAGTACACTGCCAAGGAGGGATGGCACCCAATAGTGAAGGATTGCATAACTAGCAATAGCATTGTATCGAAATATGTCTGTGGTTACGATTTTGTAGCACACTGCCAAATAGGGGATGGCAACTGAAGTGAGGGATCACAGAACTAGCATTGTACTGAAATACGTCTGTGGTTACGATTTTGTAGCACACTGCCAAATGGGGGATGGCAACTGTAGTGAGGGATCGCAGAACTAGCATTGTATTGAAATACGTCTGTGGTTACGATTTTGTAGCACACTGCCAAATGGGGGATGGCAACTGTAGTGAGGGATCGCAGAACTAGCATTGTATTGAAATACGTCTGTGGTTACGATTTTGTAGCGGACTGCCAAATGGGGGATGGCAACTGTAGTAAGGGATCGCAGAACTAGCATTGTATTGAAATAAGTCTGTGGTTACGATTTTGTAGCACACTGCCAAATGGGGGATGGCAACCCGTAGTGAGGTATCGCAGAACTAGCCTTGTCTGGAACTACGTCTGTAGTTATGATTTTGTAGTACACTGCAAGGGGGGGGGGGGGGGGGGGGGCAGGGGAGATGGCAACCCGTAGTGAGGGATCGCTGAACTAGCATTGTCAATTATGTTGGCAAACCCACCTCATTCATGTCGCTGTGCAGCGCACTCTTAGGGTTTGTTTCAGCGAGGTTGCTGTTGTGTTTTTGTTTGTTTGTCATGTTTTAGCACACACACACGTACACACACGTACACACACACACACACACACACACACACACACACACACACACACACACACACACACACACACACACACACACACACACACACACACACACACACACACACACACGGGGCGGAGTCGGCGTCAGGAACCAGCGCGGATGGTTATTGATCGAACCTGTCGGCGTTAATGGATTACTAATAGAGACAGAGGAACAAGCGGACAGGGTGAGTTAGGCCCGATCTGTGGGAATGGGGGGGGGGGGGGAGGGGGGTGTTGGCGCTGTCATGGTGGGCTTGGATTTGTGTTAGTTTGTTTGTTGTTGTTTTATGTCTTAACAACATCTAAGATCATATCAGGACAGGGATGGGTTTGGAAGTGGAAGTGGATGATGGTGCCCCCCCCCCCCCACCCACCTGACAAAGCTCGGCGTAGGAAACGGCGAGAGCCGAATCGGATCGACTTTTGTCTATTAGAGTGCCAGGAACATGGGTGAGTCAATGGGTGAGTGAGTGAGTGAGTGAGTGAGTGAGTGAGTGAGTGAGTGAGTGAGTGAGTGAGTGAGTGAGTGAGTGAATGATGGTGATTTAGCTCCAGGTCGGCACCTGGATGCTGTATTCATGGAGAGTGCTGCGATCTTTACCCTCACCCTCCTGTCACCATCACTACCACCGTCACTGTCACCATCATCACCACTAACCATCACTCTCCTGTCACCATCAGCACCACTTTCACCATCACCACTATAATCCTCACCCTCCTGTCACCATCACCACCACCGTCACCATCACCACTATAACCCTCACCCTCCTGTCACCATCACCACCACCATTACCCTCACCACTATAACCCTCACCCTCCTGTCACCATCACCACCACCATCACCCTCACCACTATAACCCTCACCCTCCTGTCACCATCACCACCACCGTCACCCTCACCACTATAACCCCCACCCTCCTGTCACCATCACCACCACCCCGTCACCATCACCATCATCACCACAATAACCCTCACCCTCCTGTCACCATCACCACCACCGTCACCCTCACCATCATCACCAGTATAACCCTCACCCTACTGTCACCCTCACCCCTACTGCATCTTCACCTTCATCCTCACCCCCACCTCTCCCTCACCCTCACCATCATCACCACTATAACCCTCACCCTACTGTCACCGTCACCACCACCGTCACCCTCACCATCATCACCACAATAACCCTCACCCTACTGTCACCATCACCACCACCGTCACCCTCACCATCATCACCAGTATAACCCTTACCCTACTGTCACCATCACCACCACCGTCACCCTCACCATCATCACCACAATAACCCTCACCCTACTGTCACCATCACCACCACCCTCACCACCACCCTCACCCTCACCATCATCACCACTATAACCCTCACCCTACTGTCACCATCACCACCACCATCATCCTCACCATGACTGTCACCCTCACCATCATCACCACTATAACCCTCACCCTACTGTCACCATCACCACCACCATCACCACCACCATCACCATCACCACCACCATCATCACCACTATAACCCTCACCCTACTGTCACCATCACCACCACCATCACCCTCACCATGACTGTCACCCTCACCATCATCACCACTATAACCCTCACCCTACTGTCATCATCACCACCACCATCACCCTCACCATGACTGTCACCCTCACCATCATCACCACTATAACTCTCACCCTACTGTCACCCTCACCACCATCGTCACCCTCACCATAATCACGACTATAACCCTCGCGCCCCCGCCCTAACCCCCACTATCACTGTCATCGTCACCCTCACCATCATCCCCACTAATGGGGATGATGTGAGGTATACTTACAGACACACATTATCTGCTTCAGGCAATCACTAAGTTGAACGTCTGAAATAGATTTAATGTGTTTGTCAGCTAAGCAATCGATCAATTTAAAACTCCATAATCCGATGGAAGTATGACATTTTCAAAACGAGAATATTTAGCTAGTTTTGATCCTCCATATCCTATTAAGAAACTAGTGTACTCACAAAGCATTTGCTACAGTTGTGTGCGGTGCTGTGCTGTGCTGTTGTGCTAAGCTAATCTAAAGTAGACTACTATAGTGCTAAACTAATCTAAAGTAGACTACTATATATATATATATATATATATTTATATATATATATATATATATATGTGTGTGTGTGATGTATAGGGTATTATGCGAGTATATAGATATATATGTAAGGGAATATTACTTATTAATATTATTATCCTCCGTAAGATACAACACTTTACCGGTGGTGCCATCTCAGCCACCTCACCTCACCTTGATGTTGAATAGTGTCAGTCGCACCAGAGGATATATATATATATCCTGTTACCAAGGTGACACCGGGGCGCATGCGTTAGGGAGAGGGATTGTTGTTAGCAATCAGAAAGGCACACAACTCTTTCTGAGAGTACCAGCCCTTACTGGCACCAAAGACAATGCACGACAAGACGCGCCACTCAGTGCTTTCCCATGAAATACACCAAACAAGGTAATTGGACAGGTTCCCTAGCCTATATATGTACATAATATTTAACTGAAGCGATTCAATATTGCGGTGAGAGTTTTTTTTTGTTTTTTGTAAAGCATAGTATGAAAAGTCTAGATTGGTGTACTTGCACTGTGGGTCTGGCTTTGGCAATGTCATGTATTATTATGAATCTAATATGTGCTATAGAAAGATCTGGGTTCATGGCAGGGCGGGGGGAAGGGGGGGGTGCTGAAAAGAAAAATATATCACAGGTGTGCTGTTGCTCATTTATAGTGTCTGCCAAATCAGCTTCCTAGATGTATAAGAAGAGACACAGTGTTTACAGATTTATGAGTGACTGCCTGAGGCACTGAAGAGCTTTACCCCATGGTACAGTGAAACGCTGTTATAATGCGCCCTGATTTAATGCGAATTTTGGATATATCGCAATGGTTCATTGGACCTATAATTCTTTAATTCAAAGGTACCGGATAATTGAGTAAATTGAACCCCAATTTAAAGCGAGCCCGCTGTTTTTGTGATGATGTTGTATTGAGCCCCAATGATTGCGTTTTAATGGGGGTTCACTGTAGTTGGTTGTAAATGCTCAATGACAGATGCTAATGTTGAACTCATCATTACTGAGCAAACTAGTACCGAGGTACGGGGGGACTTTGATTTGCAATTTTGAAACTTCAAAACTAAATCGCTACAAAGTTGTAGTTTTGATTGGGGAAGTGCCGTCAAGTCAAGCGATTCGTCTTTCAATAGAGGAAGGGACTGTCGCAAATGGTTTACACTACTGTGCCATCACTTGAGAATGTCCATTCTTAAGTGGCGTTTACACTGAGGCTAGGGCCGTAGTAACTTATACCCCAGTCACATTACTGTTTGCGACCATTAAAAAAGGGGTGGTTGCAAAGAGGTTGCAATTAGTCGCAAAATGGTCGCAAGTGGTCCTCAGTGGTCACCAACCTCCTTATGACTAAAATGGTCACATGCAGGTTGCAGCTATTGCATTAAAAACCTCCTTGTGACTGAAATGGTCACCCAGAAGTCAGTGACCATTGCTTTGGTCACAAGGTCCAAAATGGTCGCAAGCCATAAATTAAGGTAGATTATAACGATCAACCTAATATATTTATCTCAGAAAATGACAAAAACTCAAAACCATCGGAGTATGTAACTTTAAATTATATATATATGTACAGTTAATAAGGATGCAACACATTGCGTAAGGCTGACCTGAAAAATCACGCACCTCCTTAATCATAGATAACTTATTCAATCAACTGTGATGTTGTTCTCACTATAAGCAAGTTAACACACATTATGTCGGTTTTCTTTGTCTCTGTTGGACGCTGGAATTCTCAGCTCTCCTGCGTTAGGGAGAGGGATTGTGTACAGCAATCAGAAAGGCACACGACTCTTTTCTGAGACTACCAGCCCTTACTGGCACCAAAGACAATGCACGACAAGACGCGCCACTCAGCGCTTTCCCATTAAATACAGCAAACAACGTAATTGGACAGGTTCCCTAGCCCAGCCTGACTGCTGGACCATGAAAGACAATGTACTGGAAATTATAGTGTATTATCTCCTAATATTAATAATGAAAACAATATTATAGTACAGAAAAGTTCAAACATATTTAAAACAAAATTTGTGATTATGTCTGAGTAAGAAAACTACTGCTACACCAGATCAAAGACAATGCACCTTGTTTGCAGTGGGATGGCGCCACTGCATGATTATTTCAGAAATTCCTCTATATGGAAGTGCTGTGTGGTGTGTCTTGTCGTACATTGACTTTGCTGGTACACAAAACAAACAAAAAACACACACAACAACATTAATTCACAATTATTACACACCTGTCAGCTTTAATTATTTCACCTATTAGTTGCATCATTATTAGGTCAAACCAAGATGGATTCTTTTTGTTTCTCGTCATGGCACGCATCTTTATCATGGAAGTCGATTTTCTTTTAAAATCTCACTCGCGAATACTATTCTTTGTTTGCGAGAGCGAATAGATTGGGGATAGCGAATAGATTGCTAAGAGGTGGCTACATTCTAGAAGAGACGTTGAAACAGTGACACAAATTTCGTACTGGTGGTAATTCCTACGCTAACAACAGGTTTAGATTAAGAAATAATACTAGAAAAGCACCAGTGACGGTGTCTTAGCACCAATTTTCAATAGTTATGCTTTAAAAATATATATTTTAAGCAACCCTCAGGAAATATTATTTGGCATTATTATCATCAGGACATCATAATTATCATTATTATTACCATCATTATTATCATCATTATTATAATTAGAGTCATCCAACGTTGTCAACATTTTCAATGTAGTACAAAGAGTACTACTTTTCCAGAGGTCAAAGTAACACGCAACATTTTACTACAGACCCATATGGGGTGACCAAATAAGTTGAGTTGCACACCCACCTGCCGTTTTGGTAGGTCATGTTATTCAAATGCTGGTTGAAAAATATCAACATTTTATCAAACATACTTTACTGACAGGCCCACCCTCCCCTTCCCCTGTTGTATGCTTTGTTTGACCGTGAAAATGTTGGACGGCCCCTTATTAAATGTTCTGCATAGCCCATTGAAAACGGTTGAGACTAGTGGAGAGATCATCTCACAACCTAATGCAGCGACCCTTCTGATGACGTCACGATGAGATAATAGCGTAAACGAGGCAAGGTGGCCTTGACCTTGATACCCTTGGTGGCCATGGCTATATGGGTCGTTCTCAGACACTTGTGTAGCACTTGAGGTAGTCTACTTGAAATGCATATTTCAAAGAAACCCATTATTGGAGTGTCAATATTTAGATTTCATCATTTAGCCCAATAATGTGGGAGATATTTTACATCAAAAGTAAATGTTAATATTGTGGATTATCTATATTATTGGGATGGATGTAGCTAAACAAATAGAAAATTACATCACTAATTTATGACATTGTCAACAGCATTGAAAATAAAGTGTCACAAACTTAATCAAAACCTCTGAACAACAGCACATTTCACTTCAAATGGTCATATACGATGTCTTCATTAAGTTGAAGACATTTATTTCTAAAAAAATAAAATAAAATAATAATAATGAAATAGTTGACCTTTTCTGGAGTCATTAACATCGGAACATTTAGTTTCCACTTGCAAATTTAGTATGAAACTCTGTATCAAACACTTAGTACAGATACAGTACAGGAACTATTTTCACCATTTGACACTCTATGCATGGACCCACTTATGGTATAGTAAAAGATCAATCCTGAAATTGCCCCTAAGCATTGAAATTTGAGCCGAACATTTGTGTAAAATTGTTGATTCCACTTGGACTGTTACATTGTTAATATTGTTCTGCTTTTCTCTTTAATCATCACAAATAACACAAAACCATAGCAATGAGGTTTCGAATTGTTATTACTACTGTTTATAAAGCAAGTGGCATGTGAAATGTGCTAAAAATGTCAAGCTTTGTGTGGAAAATATTTGATTTTGGAGTCAGATTGGTTTCCATGCTATACTGCTATTTATTGGGTGTGAGCATCATTTGACCTACTTAAAAATGTCAGAATATGTTTATTTTCAATTATTCAGATACAAAAGGACATACTCATTGAGGAAGCTTGTATACAGGTCTTTGACAGCGTTTTAATTTTGTGGTACTGATGTCACAGTATTGGTACACAACTTCTGAGAACGACCCATATAGAACACATCACTAAGAAAGGAGGCAGTTTTCTCCCCCCAAGTTTAACACACTATAACCTTGGCAGCCATGGCTATATAGAACGCATCACTAAGAAAGGGGACAGTTTTCTCCCCCAGGTTTAACACCCCATAACCTTGGCGGCCATGGCTATATAGAACGCATCACTAAGAAAGGGGACAGTTTTCTCCCCCAGGTTTAACACACCATAACCATGGCAGCCATGGCTATATAGAACACATGACTAAGAAAGGGGACAGTTTTGTCCCCCAACTTTAACACACCATAACTATGGCGACAATGGCTATATAGGACACATCACTCAGAAAGGGGGAAGTTTTCTCCCCCAAGTTTAACACCATAACCCTGGTGGCCATGGCTATATAGAACACATCACTAAGAAAGGGGACACTTTTCTCCCTCAGTTTTAATACACTTGATCTGGCTAAACATCTACAAGCCGCAGAGAACAAACACAACGTCCGCCTGACGTCATCTCAATGACAGCAGACAACATTTATTCAATACAGGTTACTTAGCAGCATTCAAATTGGACATTTCAATGACTTTACTTACAGCAGACGACATTTAGCGTGCCGCAGACGACAACCTGTTAACAGCGTCCTCTGTTGCACTGATGGGGCGCCGCTGCTCTCGGCGACGGTCATCCATGTGGTGTAGGAGGAGGAGCCAACTCACTTGGCCTTGAACCCTGAACACGGAAAGCACCGACCATGGAGTAACCTGCCAGCGGTTTGCTACCTGTCTCAGCTGGTCTCCATGGTCACTGGGGAGGTTGAGGCGTGCTAGGAGTCTCCTACCCTGGAGGCGTCTCGCACCTGTGTCCCACGGCACACCTCCTCCTGTGAGTGGGTGTTGTGTGCTGTGTGGGTATGGCGAGGAGAGGTAGAGTGTATGAGGAGGAGGAGGAAGGGGAGGGGAAGTGCAGATTGTCGAGTAGGTAGATTCTGAAGCTCCCCTGGAGGAATTGTGACTTTTGTAGGTCAACACTGTTTTGTAGGTCAACACTCCAGTAGGGCAATCATATCACGTGACACCATGGATACAACGGTACATGACTAGATTTTATCACTGGTGAATGAGCGTGTTAATATTGTAGCATACACACATTGGTTTGCACACCCTCCTTGCATCGTGAGTATAACTTGTAAACACTGGAGCAGGGCGCCAACAATCCCATAATAATAATATACTGATACACGCCATTCTCTAGTTTGGGACACACATACACACACAGACATACACACACAGACATACACACACACACACACACACATATTCTCACTCCTTCTGTCTCACACATATACAGTAAAACCTCTCTAAATCGACCGACCATGGGACCAACTTTAAGTGGTCCATTTAGGGAGGTGGTCGGGTTAGGGAGTTAGAATATCCTTAAAATGGTATGGTTGGGACCCAAATAAAGCGATCGATGTAAGGGAGTGGTCGATCTCTGGAGGTGGTCGGTTAGAGAGGTTTTACTGTATACACACATATCTATCCCTCTCTCTCTTGTTCTCTCCCTCTCTCATCTCTCTCTTCCCCACCTACTTCTAATCTCTCTTGCTCTCTCATCTCTCCCTCTCTCTTCCCCACCTCATAATCTCCCTTCCTCTCTCATATCTCTCTCATTCTCTCTCTTCCCCAACTTCTCCTGATCTCTCTTCCTCTCTCTTCCTGTCTCCTCTTCCTCTCCCCCTCACGTACCCCACCTTCTCTTAATCGTTCTTGCTTTCTGTCTCTCTCTCCCTCTCTATTCCCCACCTCTCTGTCTTCCTTTCTCTCGCCCCTCTCTCTTCTCCACCTTATTAATCTCTCTTGCTCTCTGTCTCTCCCTCTCTCTTCCCACATCCTCTTGCTTTTTTCTCCCCCTCCCTCACTCTTCTCCACCTTCTCTTAAACGCTGGTGCTCTCTCAATCTTTCTCTCAATCTCTCTCTCAATCTCTCTCTCAATCTCTCTCCCAATCTCTCTCAATCTCTCTCTATCTCTCTCGCAATCTCTCTCAATCTCTCCCTCAATCTCTCTCAATCTCTCTCACTCACTCTCAATCTCTCTCTCAATCTCTCTGTCGCGCCCTGCTCTGTTCCTCGCGGTGTCACGGCACTGGTGGCGAAATCGATATATAGCGGGCGGTAGTTGTGGTGGGCGGTGGCGGGGGTTGTGTGTAGGGGTGGGAGTGTGTGTGGGGGTGGGGTGGGGTGTTGGGGGGGGGGTCATTGTGACACCCTGCTGTAGCAGCACCCTGAGGTGGGTGATTGGTAGTGGCAGTGCAGCGCGTCTCACCGCTACCGCCGCCATTGCAACCGCCTTTGCATCTACCATGTTTAAAAAATCCAAGTATCATATGTTTGTGTTTGGGGAGTTTTCAGTCGCATTGGCGTGCTGAAGGTTGCAAATCTGCAGCACTGTTTGGGCACCACTTTCAGCGGTGGTCAGGAGTTGGCTTCCGATGGTCAGAGAAATTTGGGAGGTGGGGGGGAAACGAAAAAGGCAGCCTATGAACCCAACCACAGTCCTCTGAGAGGGCCGGTATCATATGGTACTCTGTGTGTGTTTGTTTGTTTGTTGTTGTTTTACGTCCTAGCCACATCTAAGGTCATATCAGGACGGGTACCGACTTGTGACAGTGCGCACTCATGGCAACTTTATAGTGCTGTCCCACTGGGAAACCAGGCTGCTGGCACCATGACCTGGTATCCCACTCAGTCACATTATACTGACACTGAGCACACCAGTCCTTGCCCTTTCCTAATAATGCCGAGCGCCTGGCTAGGAAGCGACAAGTATCAATTTTAAAGTCATTGGTTTGACTCGACCGGGACTCGAACCCACGATCTACCAGCACGGGAGACGGACGCTCTAACTCATTCGGCCATCCCGTCTGGTCCAGGTACTCTGTGTGTGTGGTGTGTGTATGTGTGTGTGTGTGTGTGTGTGGTGTTCGTGGGGCGTATTCTCACAAAGACGTGTCGCATAGGTGAATCTCTAACGATTCGCCATCATCATCACAATAGCAGGCTGCCCTTGTAGTCCCACTGATCACTGCGCGATACTAATATAATAACTGGCCATCCTCCCTTATGAGATGGTGGCTGGGGGCGGGGGCGGGGCGGGGGCGGGGCGGGGGTGGTTTTCCTCTTGGCCTCGGGCGCACATATCGCACAGCAAGCAGGCAGAGTGCGCCCACTCTCACAAACACCGCGAATACTGCACACACTGCTCCTTGAAACGAGCATCACCCCCCCCCACACACACACACACACACACCCACACACCCACACACACCCATACCCACACACACCTCGACTTCCCTGCTGCCTTGGAACCTCTTCTGCACAGGAACATCACCAAGTCGAGCATGAAGGGGTGTGGTGTGATGTGGGGGTGGCGTGTGTGTGATGTGGGGGTGGTGTGTGTATGATGTGGAGGTGATGGTGGTGGTGGTGTGTGTATGTATGTGCATATTTTTCTATTCCTACTGCAGCCAGCCAGCCAGCCAGCTATCTTCTCGCCCCGCCCCGCCCCGCCCCGCCCCGCCCCGCCCCGCCCCGCCCCGCCCCGCCCCGCCCCACCCCGCCCCGCCGCAGCCTTTGTATTGTCGACCGAAGCACTTCTCCCCGATAACAGTAATGTTATCGCTGCCAGGCCCTTGAGTGATGCCGACACACCACTTCAGCTGTTGATAAAGCCTCAATTATTCCATCGTTAATCCCCCCACCCCCACCCCCACACACTGCTTCATGGCTACTGTCCTCACTGGGTGTAGTCTCTCTCGCTCTCTCTCTCTCTCTCTCTCTCTCTCTCTCTCTCTCTCTCTCTCTCTCTCTCTCTATACTGCAGTAGCTAAGTCGACACTAAGCAATAATCCATTCACAGATGCATTTCTCATGTAAGCGTCAATGACGAGTACTGCTCTAGCTCCTAGATGTAGGAACTGACTTCAGGACGTAGGTTGCGAGGGACAGGTGTTGTTGGGGTGGGGAGTAGGTTTTGTGTGTTGTTTCCCAATAATATGTCCAACGCTGCTCTACTAAGATATACAGCAGCATTTTTTGTTACCGCCATCTTTCCGTACGTCTTTGTCACTCTCCTCACCATCCGCATCAAGAAGTCGCTCCTCTTCGGGAGCGTTATCTTTGTTCTTGGTGTTCTTGCTTCCCTTGAATCCTTTTTTCTTGGAGCCGTTGCTTCGACTGGAATTCGAACTGGCTGCGTCTGCCTCGATGTCCACCTTGCCGAGCTCTTCGATCTCGGGAGCAGCAGCACTGCCGTCTGACTTTTCAAAGTGCACTCTTCGGATCGATGCTCTCGTCTGCATCGGGTCCGCGTCAACATCAAGGTCTGCTGCATCTCTGTCCTCAGCAGCTAACACTGCCGCCTCCCTCTCCCGGTCCAGTAGTTCCTGTTCTTTCTCCTGTAAGAGTTTGTCGATTGCAGTTTTCCCTTCCTCGTCGCGCTCTTCGAGCAATGGATGCTGGATGTACTGCTCAGTCCGTGGTTCAAGTTGGCCCAAGCTTGCACGCTTGAGACTAAGCTTTCGCTTCCACTCATCGACTGACATGGCTTCTACTGGAACCCGATGATTGGCCTCCTCTGCTTCCTCCTTCGTCTCCTCATCTGCTTCCTCCTCTTTCTCATTCTCTTCCTCCTTCTCTGGCTTCTCCATTGAGACAGTCGCGGCTGAGCTGCTTTTGAGCTGTGCTGAGGAGCAACTGATAGGTTCCGCTTCCTTCTCAGCCTCAACGGGAACATCTATGAGCAGCTCCTTCTCTGTCGAGTCGCTTGATTCTATAAGTGTCTTCTTACCTGGGAGTCTTTGAGGTGATGGCTCAGCGGAAGATACCCCAAAGTCAATTGGTTCTAATTCATCCATGCATACCATCCCGACAGAGTCTGGGTCACTGTCAATAACTGACGGGTGAACAAACTTCTTTTGCTTCTCAAAGGGTGGCACTGGAGTTAATGTGGAGCTGCTGGAACCTTCCTGCAGCGAGCAGCAGGAGTCTTCCTTGGCACTGGCCATGCTCGCGACATTGTTTCTTTCGGTGCGTGGTGCATACATTATGAGAAGATTGTCAGGCCTTTCTTCGAAAGGCGACACTGGAGACTGCACAGTCACAACAAACTGCTGGGCTTCCTCCCGCCATTCCAGATTAGGCTTTAAGGCCAGATCTAACAGTTTCTGCCTCTTTTGGGGTGTTGTCTTGTCCCCAGCCTCCATCAACGAAGGTGACATTGCACTGCCATTCCCAATCAGAACACCTGAACTGCACGACTCATGAGTCCCAGATGTATTCTCCATTTCGGCTGTGCGTGCACAGGGCATGGCTTTAGATGAAGATGGACTAATGCTACTGTCAAGACCCCCAATGTTTGTCATGGCGCCACTTCGAGATGCAAGAGGATTCGATTGGGTCCTATCCATGCTCTTCTTTATTTTTCCTAATTTGACTCTCTTGGTTACCTTTTCCAGACTTGACTCTTCCTCCAGAGACCGTGCCCTTGAAACATTCTGTGAAAGGTCAATGGACTTTACCTTCTCTAGACACGCTGTCTTTTCAAAGGACTTTGCCTTTTCCACAGAGACTCCCTTTTTTACGAAAAGTCGCTTCAGCGGAGGCACTTCGATGCCGACCAGCGGCTTGGCATCTTTCTCTAGCGTCTTTTTGGCTTTCTTTTCCCGCTGCTCGATTTCCTTCTCCTTTTCGAGGAGCAGCTGTTCTAGTTCCGACTTCCCCGAGGAGGTCTTGATGAGTAGTGGATGCCGCTCGAGCTGAGCCCCGCGTGGCTGGAGCTGGAGTTTCGGGGGTGAAGGCACCCCACCATCCCTGGTGATCACCTGGGCGGCTGGCGCCTGGATCGCCTTGGCGGCCGGAGTGTTGGCGAGTAGGAACTCTTCCAGCTCGGACAGCCCGGACGACGAACGCTCCTGGAGGAGCGGGTTCTTCTCGTACTGCGAGGTGCGCGGAACAATCTGCGCAGGGCGCAGACGGCGGGCATCGGCCTCACTGGCTCTAGTAGGAGGGGAACAAGCACCTGAAGGCAGAGTCAATGCCTTGGAAAGCTTCCCGCGCTTCTCCTTACCACCCAACTTGGAGGACTTTTGTGACGAGGACTTCTTCACCTTCGACGGCTTGAAGTCCTTTGCCGAGGAGTTGGACAGGAGTGGACCACGCTCTGTGCTTGCTGTTGCATTCGCCAGCGGCTCGTTCTCGGTGAGGCGGCTTTCCATACTAACTGTGGCCATCTCCGCTCGGAGGCTGCCAATGAACGCCGCCCCGATTGGACGGGAACGCCGCAGCAAACGCCAGCACCAGCAGCGAAAGACGCGGAACCAAATTATGATGGATAATGCAGCTCCCTCCTGTGTCAGGCATAGACAATGAAGGTTCTGTTAACCGCAATGACAAGGTCACACAGATGTTATTTGGTGTATATTTGAGTTGAAGTTAGCAGAATATGTTTGTCAGCAGCAGAAGCATTACATACAGTCGGTTTGTATAAATATTTATATATATGTATGTAATGAGGGAGGGAGTAAGAGAGAGCGAGAGGGAAAGAGAAAGCAGAGAGGGGATACAGAGAGAGGGAGAGAGAGGTTGTATCAGTGAAACGTGTATGTTTATCTTAATGCTCTTCGCGTGCACACTCTGGAGACAGATGCGTTTCCGACGACGGGAGGTCGAAGATTAAATCCAGTGGAAGAGTAAATCCCACACGTGTTGCGTGTACATCCATCGTTAGGCAGACATGTTGTTTCACGCGTGAAAGGGTACCATGATTGCACTCCTGGGACGGCACTGTATAAGGCAGTCCTCAGTGTGTGTGTGTGTGGGGTGAGGGAGGGGGGGGGAGGGGAGGGTAATAGCATGCGTTGTGAGGTAGAGCAGTAGGAGGGGTTAGTAGGATGTGGGAGGTGTAGGGTCATTTGTGTCAGTCAGACCCGCGTCAGTCACTACACTGGAGGGAGACACCTCTTTTGGGAGCAAGCAGCTCACGAACAGCTCACGAGCGGCTCACGAGCGGCCGCCTTCTGGGTCACGACGCCGCCGGCCTGTCGGCGCTCAGCACCCGGGCACTGAGGGCGTCTTCTTCAGGGGCACCGGGATGGGGAGCCGGGGCATAGCCATGCATAACACTGTGTGGGAGGGAGGGAGGGGGGTTGAGAGGAGGCAGGCAGCCCTGCCGACTGCCAGGCCAGGCCAGGCCGCCGCTGTCAACACGCGACCGGTGAGTTGTCGTCACGCACAACCAACAGCGGTGTCCACCAGCCTTGGGTGGACGGGGCTGGTAGGAGCTGGGTGGGGTGGGTGGAGATCTCGCATCTGCTGCCTGGATAGTCGCTGATTAATAATGCCGGCCACACGCCAGCACCAGGTGCGCTACCTGCGCGCCAGTAATCCCCACGGCCGTCGCGCCTATACCAGCGCCCGATCCGTGGTCGCGCCGTGTGGTAATCCGCCGCGCTCTCCGTATCAGAGTAAATCCACCAATCAAATCATCAGCCCGCCCGTCGGAGCTGCCGCGCTTGCACTGCACGGCCCTCTGGTGTCGGTCACCGGTGCTGCCCTCTGGTGTTGGTTACGCAGTGCTGCCCTCTAGTGTTGGTTATTGGTGCTGCCATCTGGTGTCGGTCACCGGTGCTGCCCTCTGGTGTTGGTTATCAGTGCTGCTGGTGTCGGTTATCGGTGCTGCCCTCTGGTATTGGTTATTGGTGCCTCCCTCTGGTGTCGGTCACTGGTGCTGCCCCTGGTCATCTGGTGTCGGTTATGCTGTTCTACTCTCTGGTGTCGGTCACCAGTGCTCTAATGTCGATTATGTGATGTTGCCCTCTGGTGTCGGTCACCAGTGCTGCCTTCTGGTGTCAGTCACCAGTGCTGCCCTCTGGTGTCAGTCACCAGTGCTGCCTTCTGGTGTCAGTCACCCGTGCTGCCCTCTGGGGTCGGTCACCGGTGCTGCCCTCAGGTGTCGGTCACCGATTCTGCCCTCTGGTGTCGATCACCAGTGCTGCCCTCTGCTGTCAGTCACCGGTGCTGGTTCACTATTAGGAAATTGTCCGCTCTGGCCACAGCCCCCGGTCCCCTGCTCCCGGTCCCCTGCCCCCGGTCCCCTGCCCCCGGTCCCCTGCCCCCGGTCCCCTGCCCCCGGTCCCCTGCCCCGAGTTGTCCGGTATGCGATTGTGCACTGTATAATCACACCTGGTAGCGTGATGGCCGACGGTGGCGTGTTGTGTGTATGTGTGGGTGCGCGCGTGCATGCGTGTGTGTGAGTGCTACCAGATGTTACATGATATGCCTTCTGTGGCCACACTATATATACATGCACCTATCCTGACGTTCAGCATTACTAGGACAGGGCAAGGAGCTGTGGAATGGCACGAGGCTTCCACTTACTGGCCTCTTGCGGATACCTGAACACACAAGTATGTGTGTAATCCGAAATGTGAGACAGTACTAAGTATAGTTTAACTGAAATATTCCCGACACTCTGTGACCTATTGATTCCGGCCGCCGTGTGATCAATTAGTGGCTATGGAGCTTGGGTAGAGTGAGTCGTGTTAGGCATACTTCTCTATTCACTTCCAATCAGCCACACTATCCCAGCACACCTCTGCCTCTGGTGATAATAGGTAACATTAACTGCTGCATTCCAGATGTGACCGTACAATTAGCATTCACTGCATAATTCCACATCTGATCAGACAAGCATGTATACTCCGTTATGCGAATATAAAATGAATTAGTGAATGCGAGCGGATCCTACTTGTATTGTGTATTTCCCACCTCCTGTTAGTGTTACCTGCAGAATCGCCACGCTCCTGGCGCCACCTGTGGCTGTTGCGGTTACTAAGATGTTGCGGCTTTTATATCGCAAGCCTGCTGCACTGCGATAATTGTGTATGGTAAAGCATAATAGACCAATTCCACCACCAACCCGCCCTCTGAGGACATTGACAGGACTAATGTATTGCGTGACAGCGCAATATGCAGCATGTTGCGAAGCTCTTATAGATAGATGGTTTCCACCACCAAGCTGCCTTCTAGTTCTAATGGCCTCGGCAAGAACTAATGTTGTGGGTAGTGAGTAACTCACTGTGCATGCTCCATGGAAAATGTCTATTTGCTGGCATGTCTGTCTAAAAGAATGGCGCTATAGTATATTTGGAGATAATTACCTCGGCTGCACTGAACCTCGATGGAAATGCGCCACCTGGTGCCATGAGGATGAGTTAAGCTATTTTACTCACTTACACTTGGACTCACAGCCCGACCACCCCTCACAGCATGGCTGTGGTTGGACGGTTTTTCCTGCTCACAATGCTATTTATAGCATGATGACCCCCATACCTTTCCTCAACCACTGTCATTCACTCACATTCGTCAAGTCCTGCTCAGTGAGTGGATCTAGAGCGGTGTAGTGTAGAGAGTGACTCTCCTCCAACCTTGTAGTAATTGTAGTACTAGTATCTCATCCAACCGTGTAGTAGTAGTAGTGATTGTGATGTCGATAGTGCTCATGCTCGTGGTAGTTATCACCTAACCAGACGGGATGGCCGAATGAGTTAAGCGTCCGTCTCCCATTTTGGTAGATCGAGGTATTCGAATCCACAGGTTCGAACCCTGGTCGACTGAAACCAATGATTTAAAAATGTATCCTTGTCGCTTCATAGCCAGGCGCTTTGGCATTATTAGGATAGGGCAAAGACTGGTTAGCTCAATGTCAGGATAATGTGACTGAGTTGGATATTAGTTGGTGCTGGCAGTAGGCTGGGTCTTCCAGAGGGGAAGCACTATAAAGTTGCCATGCATGCGCACTGTCACAAGTCAGTACCTGTCGTGATATGATCTTAGATGTTGCCAGCACGTTAAACTCCAACAAGAAACCAGTTATCACTCACACAGCACATGACCCCGGCGTAGCAGTGTGTCGCCCGGTGTGACTGGGGCCTGTCTGCTCCCTTTGAGCAGCTCAGGAGGCCACGTGACGTGTCCGTACAGCCTGGTGTCGAGTCGCTCAGCACCGCCTTCACTCCCCGGTCTTTCGCTCGGATAGGACGGCGCGTGGGCGGCGGGGTGGGGGCTGGTGGGGAGGGTGAGGGCGAGGGTGAGGGCGGCTGGGTCAGTGCCTACTACACGACTACTGTGAGTAGCTCACTCCTAATAGTCCTATAGTAAGTAGCGTTAGCTGTAGCTGTAGTAGTAGTGGTAGTAGTAGTGGTAGTAGTAGTAGTCGTAGTGCCTGTATTCCGTTGGCGACAACGACTATGGCTGCGTTGGAGTCTTCTCCAGTAGCTAGCTAGCTGTGTGGCCAGATGGCGACATGAGCTGGATCCCTACTGCAGTGTGTGTGGGTGTGGGTGTGGGTATGTGTCCCGCCGACCACACAGTAGATGAGCAGGTTGTTGTTGTTATTGTTGTGTGGGCAGATGTTTAGGTGGCTGTTGGGGAATATCAGAGGGAGAAGGGGGGTAGGGTAAAGTGTTTGTGGGGGTGGGGGGGTGGAGACGTGCAGCGGTCAGCAGTTAATGCGACGGGCGGGAGAGAGGGAAGGATGGCGGGCGGGCGGGATGATCTTGGGACTAGTGGCGCCGGGTCCCAGTCTGAGCTGCTCCCGGGGACTGCATTCATTCACTTTGTCCCCAGCCGTTGCAATGCTTCGTGGTCCTGTTGGTTTGCTATTGGCAGATCACTGCCCTGGTTGAACACTGGCTGGACACTGGTTGAGCACTGGCAGAATACCGGTAGAATGCTGGCTGAACACTGGCCAAACACTGTCTGAACGCTGGCAGAATACTGGCCTGGCCGAACACTTGCTGAACACTTACTGAACGCTGGCAGAATGCTGGTCGAACACTGTCCAAACATTGTCTGAACGCCGGCAGAATACTGGCCTGGCCGAACACTTGCTGAACACTTACTGAACGCTGGCAGAATGCTGGCAGAACACTGGCCAAACACTGGTCGAGCACTGGCAGAGCACTGGCCTGGCAGAATTGGCCTGGCAGAATACTGGCCGAACACTGTCCTGGTCGAACACTGGTAGAACACTGGCCAAACACTGGTAGAACACTGGCCAAACACTGACCTCGCCGTCTCGCCGTCCTCTGACTCTGACGAACACCTCGTCACACTGTCACACTGAGCCGGGCCAACAACTCGCCCACCGACTGTCCCCTTTCTCTTGCCACTCCGGTAGGTAAGCAATGTTGGGGTGGTGGTGGTGGTGGTGGTGGTGGTGGTGGTGGTGGTGGTGGTGGTCGTCGTCGTCGTCGTCGTCGTCGTCGTCGTCGTCGTCGTCGTCGTCGTCGTCGTCGTGCTGATATTGGTGGAGGTGTGTGGAGGTGCAGGGGGGGGGGGGTATCAGCCCAGGCAGCAGCGTTGCTATGCAGCTGTTGCTATGCAGCTGTTGCTATGCAGCTGTTGCTATGGCGATGGCCAGGTCCGAATCGGTCGACAGCTGCTACGGAATGTCGGCTTTTGCTTGTGCTGCTCGGGCTAGCTGGGGTTCAGGGTTTAGGGCTGTGTTGCCGGGCGACTGGCGATTTGGGTTGTGGGCTGGGTTGGTTGGTTGTTGTGTGCTTGGTGGTGGTTGGTGGTGGTGGGTGGTGGGTGTGTGCGCGCGGCGATGGTGAGAATTAGACGTGGGTGAGAGGGGAGTGGGAGTGAGGGCGGGCAGGGTGTCGTTGCGAATGTTGAACCGCTCTACATGCGATGCAGGCAGCAGGTGCAATGCTAATATCCTCTGCGGATCGTCCTGTCGGCCGTCGCCTGTCCGTCGCCTGTCCGTCGCCCGTCCGTCTCCTGCCCGTCACCGCAGGGACTAGTGGCTTCGGGGGGTCACTCCCAGGTGGTGTACAGCCCCTTACACAGGCCCTGCTCTGCCCCAACTAGTCGGCCAGCCGATGAAGCCAGTCCGGTGTGCGCGTGGTGTGTGCATGTGTGTGGGTGTTGGGGGTTGTGTGGGTGGGGGGTGGGGGAGGTGTGGCGTAGGCTCTCCTCACCGCTCCTCCCGCGCCGAGCTACCTTCGGTGCTGCCGCCTGCTGCTCACGGCCTCCTCCCTTGAGCTGCTCGCCGGCATACCGAGCCAGTATTGGGAGCGATGGCGACACGGCCGGACAGGCGGGGGGGGGGGGGCAGGTGCCGGTGCCGGGAAGGCGGGGGGGGGGGGGGGCAGGAGATGGGAGGGTCGAGGAGGTGGGGGGGGGAGCCGGGAAGGCGGTTGCAGTGAGCTAAGGGGGGCGGGGGGGGGGGGGAAGGCGGGGAATGGGGGCCGGGATACGGTGGGGTGGGGCCGGGATGGAGATCGAGCTCAGGGTCGGAGTTAGGAGCAGGGACATGGGGGACGGGGACGGAGGCAGGGGACCGGGGGGCTAGGGACCGGAGCGGGGGCCTGGTGGGGAGACGGGGGCGGGGGTCAGGTTGGGGGGGGGGGCAGGGGCCAGGGGACCGGGAAGGCGCACTGTGGGTAGGATCGGAGATGTGAGCGCAGTCGCAGTTGCAGTTGCAATCACCCCAATTCTGCAGCCGACAACGGGACACACTGCAATACAAGGATTCGCTTAAGTTAGCCCGTGCTTCGGCACCGCGACATGGACTATAAGCGGTCTTTGGGCCAGGGGACCGCGGCCGGGCAGTCGGGGCAGTGTTGACAGTTCCGGCAGTCCCGGCCAGACGCAGGGACGTCGCGGCGCTGCGCCTGTGTGTCCGTGTGTGCGTGTTGGGGGGGGGGGGGGGGGGGTGTCTGGCCGCCCCGCCTGCACACTGATGGGAGCGTCTACAGATATCTGTCAGTATAGTCGTCGTCGTCGCCTGTATCGTTTGGGCGTCGCGCTGCGGCAGATGCTGGGCGGGGTGGGTGGGTGGGTGGGTGGGTGGGGCGTCAATACCGCCTTAGCGCGGAGAAAGCCGGGCGGGGTGCGTTGGGTGTGTGTGTGGGGGGGGGGGGGGGGGGCGGGCGGTACTGCACGGCGCGTTTGGTTCTCCAGCATCTAGCTGCTTTTCTAAAAGAGATGACACCTACTGCCTCCGTCCTTGCTCCTCGACCAGCCATCATACAGCCACACCCTCACCCCCATACACCCTCACACACCCTCAACCACACACATTTACCCCCACACACACCCTCACCCGCCAACACACATCCTCACACACACACGCACACCATCACCCCCATACACCCTCACACCCTCAACCACACACATTTACCCCAACACACCCCCTAAACCACACACATCCTCACACACACCCTCACACACACACGCACACCCTCACCCCCATACACCCTCAACCACACACCTTTACCCCAACACACACCCTAAACCACACACATCCTCACACACACACCCTCAACCACCCACACCCTCACCCACACACAAACTCAACCACAAGCACCCACACCCACCCAAACCCACCCTCAACCGCACACACCCTCACCCCCAGACACACCCTCACCCACACACACCCTAAACACCCTAAACCACCCACACCCTCACCCACACACAACCTCAACCACACGCACCCTCACCCACACCCACCCTCAACCACACATACCCTCACCTACACCCACCCTCAACCACACACCCTCACACACATACGCACCCTCACACACACACCCTCCCCACCAGTCACCATCAGGCCCAATCTACCCCATCCTCCCCTCTTCCTTCCCTCCATTCTCTCGTTCTCTCCCTCCCGTCCTCACTTTTCTTCCTCTTCCTCCCATTCTTCCCCTCCCCCTCCACCGCCACCTCCTCCCCTCCTCCTCTTTCCCCTCCACCTCACCCTCCCCCCTTCTCCTGTCCTCGCTCTACTCCTCCTTCCTGATATGACCTTAGATGTTGCTAGGACGTAAAACAACAACAAACAACAACGACATCCCCCTTCTCCTGTTCTCGCTCTACTCCCTCTCCTCCCACCTCCTCCTCCCCTTTCCCCTCCACCTCACCCTCTTCCCCCTTCTCGTGTCCTCGCTCTACTCTCTCTCCTCCCACCTCCCCCTTCCCCACCTTCCCTTTCCCCCCACCTGACCCTCTTCCCCCGTCTCCTGTCCTTGCTCTACTCTCTCTCCTCACACCTCCCCATCCTCCCCTTTCCCCTCCACCTCACCCTCTTCCCCCTTCTCCTTCCCTCGCTCTTCTCTCTCTCCTCACACCTCCCACTCCTCCCCTTCCCCACCTCCCCTTTTCCCTCCTCCTCCCCCTTCTCTCCCTTCTCCTGTCCTCGCTCTAAACTCTCTCCCTCCCACCTCCCCCTCCTCCCCCTTTTCCCTCCACCCTCACCCTCTTCCCCTTCTCCTTCCCTCGCTCTTCTCTCTCTCTCACACCTCCACTCCACCCCTCCCCCCACCTCCCCTTTTCCCTCCTCCTCCCCCTCTCTCCCTCCCTTCTCCTGTCCTTCGCTCTACTCTCTCTCTCCTCCCACCTCCCCCTCCTCCTCTTTCCCCCTCCTCCCCTTCCCCCTCCACCTCACCCTCTTCTCCCTTCTGTCATTGTCTACTCTCTCTCCTCATACCTCCCCCTCCCCCGCCCCCCCCCCCTCCCGGTCCTCCCCTTTCCCCTCCACCTCACCCTCTTCCCCCTTCTCCTGTCCTCGCTCTACTCTCTCCCCTCCCCCCTCCCCCCCCCCCTTCCCCCTCCAGGCCCTGTCCTCTCTCCGGGTTGAATCACAAAGAGGGACGTGTGAACTGCCAACAGGCCGCAACAGCGCAGCAGCAGCTCGATAGAGCGGAGGTCACTCACCCCGCCCTCTGGAGGTCAGGCGGGGTTGAAGGCGGGGCGGGGTCACTCACCCCACCCTCGGGAGGTCAGGCCGGGCTGCGGGTGGGGCGTGGAGGGGTAGGGCGGGGGTCACTCACCCCGCCCTTTGGAGGTCAGGCCTGGCTTCGGGCGGGGCGTGGAGGGGTAGGGCGGGGTCACTCACCCCGCCCTTGGGAGGTCAGGCCTGGCTGCGGGCGGGGCGGGGTCACTAACCCCGCCCTTAGGATGTCAGGCCAGGCTGCGGGCCGCGAGGGGGCGTGCTTTCCAAAACTCTGATCCCATAGGCTTCAACGGAAACAGGTTCTATTAAATTGACATAGTATGCCCTGCGATGTACCAAAAATACTTCATAAACTCTCTAGTATCTAAGTTGGATATACATAGGTTCAAATCTAGATAAGTGTTTTGCTTTCTAAAATGTGATGCTTTTATCGGACCATGCAACTTTAAAAGTACGACGGTTGTTTGCTGGAGTGTTACGCCCTGGCAACATCTAAGGACGGCTACCGACTTGTGACAGTGCAGACTCATGGTAACTATAATTATAGTGCTGCCCCACCGGGAGACCAGGCCGCCAGCACATTGCCCTGATACCCCACTCAGTCACATTAGACTGACACCGAGTCAACCAGTCCTTGCCCTATCCTATTATTTAACTCCTACGTTTACATGAACAAGACAAGGCACGTGTTTGGATGAAAAGTTCTCTGGCTGGCACCTACGAAAAGGGCCTTACCCATTTATTATAAAATCAAAATTTGAACGACAAGTAGTGAGCAGCAGCGCGAAACTGGTGTATGCATGCTGTAGCGCTTCCCAGGGCCGAATGGATGCAGCCAAGCGGGCGGCCCGGTGGTGTTATGTAATGCACTACTCCACCAGACAGCGTGGTAGGGAGCAAAAGAAGACAGCAGAGGATAAACAAAATAATGCCGAGCGCCTGGACTAGTAAGGGACAAGAATACAATTTTTATGTCATGGGACTGGTCAGAACCAGGCACACCGACAGGGGATGGTGGTGTGACCTGGTCTGGGTGGAACCGTGCAGGGGGAGGGGGGGCGTAGTATTGGGAGGGGGGGGGGGGGAGCTCAGGCGGCGAGGCACGACCCAGACACCAGCATTCCACCACTGTCGTCAGTCAGTCATGCATAATCTGCACACCGCGTCCTCCTCCTCCTCCTCCTTCTCCTCCTCCTCCTCCTCCTCCTCCTCCTCCTCCTCCTCCTCCTCCTCCTCCTCCTCCTCCTCCTCCTCCTCCTCCTCCTCCTCCTCCCCCTCCCCCTCCCCCTCCCCTCCCCTCTCCCCTCCCCCTCCTCCTCCTCCTCCTACTCGTCCTCGTCCTCGTCCTCCTCCTCCTCCTCCTCCTCCTCCTCCATCAATACCTCCTCCTCTTCTCCTAGCCTTTTTCTCCCCCCCCCCCTCCCCCTCGGCCCTCCATCTCCCTCCCTCCTCCACCTTTTCCCCCCCTCCCCTCCTCTTAACCCCCCCCCCTCATTCTCCCTCTCCACTCCCCCCCCCCTCCTCCTTCCTCCCCCTTCCTCAGTCACGTGATAACACCGACGGTCAATACCTGTTAATTAATCCGGTAGAGTTGGCAGCCACAGTTACCTCATAAATCATGATGTGATAATCCATGCAAATGAAGCAATCATGGGTGACCAAATGTTACAGGATATATGTTGTGCAATGTTACCAAAGTTGTGGTAGTATGTCTCTCTATGTTGACTGGTTGTTGTTACAGTATGTAGTGTGCACCACGTTCAAAACTGTCCATGTTCCAAATACAGACCTGTGCACTTTCCGTATTTTTCCGTATTTGTTACGAATTGCAAGGGTAAATACGGAAATACGCTTTCTCTGCCTTTGTAATGGAAATTGAATGCATGTAATGAATAAGAATAATTTGTTGGTTTAGTGTGTTTGGTTATACATTGACTGATGTATATTTGGACAGGGTTTAGCTGTAATATATTCATATACAGTATAACCCCATTGAACCAAACTTGAAGGGATCCTAGAAATTTGTTTCGATTAACCGATCATTGGTTTAACCGATCTTTGGCTTTGACTTTGACTTTGAGTAAGCATGTATTGCATATGTAATATACAATGTATGTGGACACTTTGATTATTGTTTTTTATGTACATAGAGTATAACCCCATTAAACCAAGCTCGGTTAAACCAAACGATCGGTTAATCCAAACAAGTCTCTAGGGTTCCTTCAAAATACTACCATTTATCATATAAAAAAGTCGGTGGGGTCTCAGATGACCTTATAAGCATATGAAAGTTTGGTTTATCTGTACCAGAAGTGGCCTGACGTCCGAAAATTTAGTTTTGAGTAACTATATGATAAATGGTAGTATTTTGTCGGGCCGCCGAAAAAAGTTAGGATTAACCGATCATTTGGTTTAACCAAGCTTGGTTAACGGGGTTATACTGTAATATGAGTATATTACAGCTAAACCCTGTGGAGTGTCCATACATATGATATGTGTGATATGTTTTGACAAATTTGCTCAGCATGTACATTTGTGATTGTCCTTTGTGATTTTATTTGTTAATTGTGTTTGTGAGTTTGTTATTCTACTTATATATTTATAATATCTCTAAAGCCTCATAGTGATGACATACTGTGCCCATATAATTATGTGATGTATATATATATTGTTTTTTGCGGGGTGCTATCCTCTTTATATTTATTTTGATATTAAACTATGTACATATGTTGATCAATTTCGTTGTTGTTTTTAAACATTCACCCATAAAATGTATGTGGGTG
The DNA here is from genome assembly GCA_030323885.1 of Branchipolynoe longqiensis. Taxonomy (NCBI): domain Eukaryota; kingdom Metazoa; phylum Annelida; class Polychaeta; order Phyllodocida; family Polynoidae; genus Branchipolynoe; species Branchipolynoe longqiensis. Next base: position 55,039,855 of record CM059195.1, read on the forward strand.
TATTTTTTATCACACTAAAAGTTACTGATCGCGTCTGTATAAATGAGCCTGCCCTCAAAAGGTGATAACTCTTCTTTTTGTTGTCCATTGTAACGATTGACACAAAACAGCACAGAAACGGTTACACTGAAAACACAAGGACATCTTCTTCAAATCAATATGTATTCTATTGGGATTATGAAACACCATGTAAAAAACAAATCAGTTTATCCTGAGCAAATGCATAAGCAGATAATATGTTGATCGTTACAATGGACAAAGTTTTGTCCCATATTGCTTGGCATCTTTTGAGACAGTCTCAAATACTGAAAGTCTCTGAGAAAAATACTGAAAGTCACTCTAAAATACTGAAAATGACTTTCAGAATACTGAGTGTTTTCTCCGGGTGCACCGGTCTGCAAATGCCGCTAATTAGTAATACCGCAGGAGCAACGGAGGCTGTGGCCCAGCATGCCGGCTCACAGCTACTACCGCTTCTCGGCGGATGGTGGGAAAGTGGCGAATACACACGCATGAAGTAGTATTTTATAATAACTCAAATATTTGCTAGGACGGGTTCACTGCAATCTACATTAGAAACAAATGTATGGCAACATTTAAGGTCATATCAGGACGGGTACAGACTTGTGACAGCGCGCAGGCACGGCGACTTCATAGTGATCCCCTCTGGGAGGAGAGACCAGGCCACCAGCACCATGACCTGATATCCCACTCAGTCACATTATCCTGACACTGAGCCAACCAGTCCTTGCGCTATCCTAATAATGCCAAGCGCCTGGATAAGAAGCTACAAGTATGAATGGTTTGACTCGACCAGGGTTCGAACCCATGAGTTCGAAATCGACGATCTACCAAAACGGGAGAGGAACGCTCAACTCATTTGGCTATCCTGTCTGGTGTGACACAAGATTATTCAAAACAATAAATATTCAACCGCTCTCCGCCTACCTAATTCAAAACAACAAAAAAAGGGAGAAGGAGAAAGAAGGAAAATAAACCGGGAGGAAAGTTGTCAGTTGTTCCCAAAATATATTTTGCTAATGTGCTAATGACGTCATTTTCACTTTCAGACTTTACATCCGGCCAAGAAGGATGTCGTTCTGCAGCCACCTGAGGAGGATCTCATGCACTTCAGTGACCTCACAGGCATCAGCCCGCTGTCAGAGCCAGCAGGTGAGAGGGCAGGATAATTACCGCACTACACCTTGATTGTTGTTTGTTTGTTTGTTGCGGAGCGGGACGTAACTCAGGCGATAGAGTGTCAGTCATCCGATTGATCCTTCTCAGTGGACCCATTTGCAGTTTGGGCTATTTTCTGTTCCAACCAGTGGTCCACAACTGCTTCATCAAAGGCTGTGGTATGTTCTGTCCTGTCTGTGGGAAAGTGCATATAAAAGACCCCTTTCTGCTTATCAGAAAGAGTAGTCTATGTTTCCTCCAAAGAAATATGTCAGAATGACCATGTGTTTAACGTTCAATAGCCGATGATATGAAAAATTAATGTGCTCTAGAGGTGTCGTAAAATAAAATAAGCTTCACTTTGTTTGTTGCAGTTTTACGTCCTGGCAACATCTAAGGTCATATCAGGATACTGATTTGTGACAGTGTGCACTCATGTGTCACATTATCTTGATTCTGAGCTAGCCAGTCCTTGCCCTATCCTACTAATGCCGAGTTCCAGACTAGCTCGTGACAAGTATCAATTTAGTAAGTTATTGGTTTGACTTGATCGGGACTCAAAATCCAAACCTTCCGCATGGGAAGCCTGTGCTCTACTGAATCGGGCACTGTCAATGTCACTGTCAGAATATTACCTTAGATGGTGCTAGGACGTAAAACGCAAGCAAAGAAGCAAAAAAAAACTAAATGTTGTAAATTGCAACAACAGAAATAGACCTACTTTATACCTCAGTCACATAAGCCCTGCGTTCGCTTACGATCGATTCGCGACATCAAAACGTCCTCCTTACAACTGCCTTATGGCTGCTTATGACTCCTTACATGCTGGCGCCGCGAGGTCGCCAACCTCCTGACAACCATTTTGGAAATTTTGGATGCAAGGAGGATGGAGCTGCTGCACTTGCAAACTCCTTGCGGCACTCACCATGTGGTCGGGGCCAGGGCGCTGACCTGGCACCGACCGCATTTCTGAATCAATGTATCGAGTGGGACACTGGGTGATTGGCAACATTTTTAGGCGTAAGGAGGTTGGCGGCGAACACTGGCTCTTGTGTGACTGGGGTATTACTTAGCAATGAAAAAGTCAGTGACTTATTGTAATATGCAAATACTTGTTTTTATTCCTCTGATTATCAATGCTAATTCATTGGTTTTCCAGTCTTAATGACAAGTGCCTAATACACACTAAATGAAGTTGTAACAATGTAGATAGACAATTCCAAGATAACACGCAAAGCATCGATATGAATGAATTGTGAGTAAAGAATGAGATAAGAGAAAAAAGAAGCATATGGGAGGTGGCTATGCTATTGTAGTTATGTAATTGTAAGCATTACAAGACTTACAATTCCAGGGGGACGAGTGTAGTGGTCTGCACTGACCTCTCAGGCAAGTAACCACATAGACAGGTAGGCGTGGGGAGTGTATTGATATCAGGGAGCCTAGGTGGTGTAATGGTTAGCACACTGGCCCGGAATGCAAAGAGATGTGGGTTCGAGTCCCGCTCTAGGCGCAGTATTTCCCATTTTCATCACCCCCACGACACTGGTGCCGTGATCAGGATCCTGTACAAGCTACAAGCTGTATGGTTGTTGAACCTACCCTGTGTATGTATGTGTTAGGCATTGCCTGTATGTATGTAATTGTAAGCATTACAAGACTTACAATTCCAGGGGGACGAGTGTAGTGGTCTGCACTGACCTCTCAGGCAAGTAACCACATAGACAGGTAGGCGTGGGGAGTGTGTTGATATCAGGGAGCCTAGGTGGTGTAATGGTTAGCACACTGGCCCGGAATGCAAAGAGATGTGGGTTCGAGTCCCGCTCTAGGCGCAGTATTTCCCATTTTCATCACCCCCACGACACTATGTTAGACTAGCGTGGTTAGGATTAGTAGTAGGGGGGCATAACTGAATATCTTTCTAGTGGCGACACTCTTTATTCAGCCCTAGAGAGATTTCAATCGTTTAATTCCCTGCAATCCTGACCGAATTGTTGAAAACTCTAAATATGTGATTTTAGTGCATTTAAATTGATATATATCTCAAAACCCGTTGAAGATCAAGTTGATTTTATATGAAAGTAAATTGATTTCTCTTTCAAATGATAACAAAATTAGCCTCCTTGGTATTACTGGTTATGCGATATGATAAGAGCAGAATCCGTATGGGGCGAACTTCATTTGGCCCGTTTCAAGGCCTTGAAACGCCTTAAAGGTGCATAGTCCGATGAATTGAAGCTTCTGTCATTTTCTGAGATTAATATATTAGGTTGATCGTTATAATCTACCTTACTTTTAGTTTGAAGTAACTTTTATTTTAAATGGGTTAACTTTGGAGATATTTGAAGTGCAACCATGCAAACTTAATTTTGGCAAGCATGCCAAAACTCTGACACCATAGGCTTCTGCAGTAACATGTTATATTAAATTGCCTAGGTATTCCCTTCTCTGTGGCGATACATGTTTTATAAGTGCACCAGTATCTAAGTTAGATATGTAGAATCAAATCTAGACAATTGTTTGGGTTTTGAAAATCTTATGTTTTCATCGGACTATGCAGCTTTAAACTTAACCTATTTTGGGTAATTAGTCTTGAAAAGCCTTGAATTCCATTAAACTGTCCCCACTGAGCTAAATTAATCTGAAATCACCATTCACGATTGTTGTTTTTTCCCTGAAATCCAAATAATAATAGTCTTTAATTCCTTTCCAAAGCAGCCTTGACAAGCCTTTAAATAGCCTTGAATTCCATATCTTCACATGTGTACGAACCCTGTAAGAGATATGACGGGTGCATTCAGGGCTCCCAGCCTGTAAGCGCATATACATGTAGCTTGCTGGCGCATTTGGGTGCTCCTGTCCTTAAAGGTTAAAACGGTGATGGTATAGTGTAGGCTGGGCCTTTGTGGTTGAACTGATCCTTAAGGTTATATCCTATTGTGTGAATAAGTAGGTTAATATTGATTTATTATGTTTTACAACACAATAACCCTGATTTACGCTCTTTGTCTCCTTTTTTGCCGGTAACAGTGCTGGAGTGCTTGTCACATCGCTATGCTACACGTGAGATTTACACTTGGACTGGGCAAACGCTGATCGCCCTAAATCCTTTCGAGCGCCTTCCGCACCTTTATGGCAGTGATGTCATTGCCGCACACCACCGCCTCTACCATGACACCAATTCAAAGGTAGCCATTCAACAAATAGAAAATGTTATTGTTGGCTGGAAGATTTTCTTGATAAAGTAATAATTCACTACATCGGGACAGATTGAGACAGAGAGGAGGTATTTAAATGCGATTGATTAAGAAAGTAAGAGAGGTCTGGTATAATCGAAGAAAGCGGGCAACTGGGCCCAACGAAAAAGTCAAAGTCTGGATCATTGAATCTGGCCATCAGTGAGATCTGGTAGGAGACCGAGGAAGCAGCAGATGAATAGTGATGAGTGTTGAGAGAGATCAGCGCTCACCCCTCAGGTAAGAGGATGTTTGGGTGGGGAAAACAGTGTGTGCAGGAAGGAGCGCAGAGGCAAAGTGAAGATGGGTTGGTCACAGCAGGAGGGAGGAAGGCGGAAATAGAACAGCCTCGTTTGCAAATTACCCATGTTAGCCTGGGGCCAACATGTATCATGTGTCAAAATTGAAATATATATATGTGTGATGGCCCACGGTCTCCCCCCCCCCCCCCTCCCACACCATCACGCACTCACGGAAGAATGCCAAGATTCAGTATCAGTACGCTTCAACCTGGTTTATTACAAAAGCTCTCTGCTCTCCGCGGCGTCAACAGTCAACTGCCCCGCCCCCTAACTCGCCAGGTCCCACGTCGCCTCTATAGGTGGGTGGGGGGTGAGCTAGCCACACGCAGTAGAGGGCAGCCCAGTCGGGGTCTGCCCAGTGGCTAGCCTGCCGCCACCTAGTGCAGTTCAGTGTAACTGCATATGTGTGCGGCGTAGTGTCTGCCGCCACCGCGTGGTAGTGGGGCTCATGTACAGACTACTACATAGGTATACATATACATTTGGTTTGGTACATTTGTTTTTGTTTTGGTGTTGTCATCTACAACAGATCATCAATAAAAAAAAAATTAAATTACATTAAAAAAAATATACATTTGTTTGGTGTTGTTGCCATCTACAATAGATCATGAGTAAGAATATCAATTTAATATACATTTGGCATTGTTGCTATCTACAACACATCATAAATTTAACAATTTAAATTTAAAATGCAATCCTTTTGATGTTTTTGCCATGTACAACATATCAAATAATAAAACAATTAATGTAATATACATTTGCTTTGGTCTTGTTGCCATCTACCACAAATCATTAATTTAAATGTAATGTACATTTGTTTTGGTCTTGTTGCCATCTACAAGTTACAACATTCTGTTTCTGTTGCAGGGCCCAGCTCACGTGTATGGAGTGGCTGCGCGCGCACACGGAAACATGCAGTGTAAAGGCTTCGAACCCAACCAGAGCATCATCGTCAGTGGAGAGAGTGGATCCGGCAAGGTAGGGGCAGTCGGGTTGTTCGGGCGGGGCAGTGCATTTGACACTTAAAACTGCATAGTCCGATGAAAACATCAAATTTTCAAAACCAAAACAATTATCCAGATATGATTCTACATATCTACGCGCACTTATTAAACATTTCTCGACACACAGGAGGGAATGTTGAGGCAATTGAATAGAAGATGTTTCTGCAGAAGCCTATAGTGGTGTTTTGGCATGCCTGCCAAAATTAATTTTGCATGGTTGCACTTCAAATATCTCCAAAATTAGCCCTTTAAAATTAAAGTTACTTCAAGCTAGAGTAAGGTCGATTAGAACAATCAACCTAATATATTTATCTCAGAAAATGACAGAAACTCAAAACTTTCAGACTATGCAACTATCATGTCTTATTTAGAATTAAAACAGCGCACCTCAGATCACTGCGAAAACCAATACCGCCAACTAGTTGCGCTAGTACTTCAACTAGGTACACCTTCACTAGAACTACTTTCACCAACACTACCGCTACTAGCAGGAGCCATATGACAACTGCTGACACTTCCACCATAGCCATACGACAACTAGTGACACTTTCACTATCGCTAATTAGGCAGCACTTCAATGCGGCCTATGTAATTATGGTAGTCCATGATGTTCACCGTTCCACGGTCTTTCACTCTGCCACACACTCACGGAGGAACGCCAAGATTTAGTGACAGTACGCTTCCAGTGGTTTATTACAAAATCTATCCGCTCTCCGCGGTGCCAACAGTTGAGTGACCCGCCCCCTAACTCGCTAGGGCCCACATCGCCTCTATAGGTGGGTGGGGGGTGTGCTATCCACACACAGTAGAGGGCAGCCCAGTTGGGGCCTTGCCCGGTGGCTAGCGTGCCGCCACCTAGCGCAGTTCAGTGTAACTGCATAGGTGTGCGGTGTAGTGTCTGCCGCCACCGCGTGGTAGTGGAGCTCATGTACAGACTACTACATAATCATACAACTAGTAACTCCCACACCGCAACTAGTGACACTTTCATTATAACTGGTTCACGCCAACACTAGAATGTGAGCGGTATAATCATACCACGAGTAACTCCCACACCGCAACTAGTGACACCCTTCTTCCCTCCCCCAGACTGTCAGTGCGCGACACCTGATGAACTACATTGTGACTGTCGCGAACCAATCACCTATCGGGTAAGTGACCTATCACAATTCACAGCTCCACTAATTGTGAGATTGTGTTATTTATTCGCTGCCTAAATAAGTTAAAAAATGAGGAGTCCCTCATACGATATCACCTGTGAGAGGCGATATTACACCGGCATTGTAGGAGATAACGAGGTCAGTGAATTAAATAGTAGTAATTGTGAAAATGTGATAGAGTAAAAGTATTCCATTGCAAATTAGCATTGCTTCAGGACACAGAATTACCCGCATGATGACAATGAAGGGGTATGCATGTTGCAGAACTATTATTACAGTTATTGCCAATATGTAGATGTAGGTTGCTTTTATTTTTTAAGCTGGGGGTACTTCGCAGTGATTACATTGAAGAGCCTGGTGCGGAATGCAATCTAATATAATCTTATTATCTGTAGTTCCATGAAATCTCCCTGCATAGATGCAGTCAGTTCACGATTTAGTTACACCCCTTTTAGAACAAAAATCTCGCTATCTGATCAAATTATTCACGTAACAGATTTCATCCATTCATCCACTCATTCATCCATCCATTCAACCATCCATTCAACCATCCATTCAACCATTCGACCATCCATCCATTCATCTACCTGCTCATTCAACCATTCATGCATCTATCCACTCATTTATTCATTCATCCATTCATTCACCTATCCACTCATTCATTCATCCGTCCATTCATTCATCTATCCGCTCATTTATCCATTCATTCATCTATCTGTTCATTCATCCATTCATTCGTCCATCCATTCAACCATTCATTCATCTATCCACTCATGCATCCATTCATTCATCTCTCCGTTCATTCATCCATTCATTCGTTCAACCATTCATTCATCTATCCACTCATTCATCCATTCATTAATCCACCTATTCATCCATCCATGCATTCGTCCATCCTTTCCGCCATTCATTCATCTATTTATTCACCTTATCTCTCTCTCAAATAAAACTTGTGTAACTAATAATCTCGCTAATCACACACTGTGTGCCGGTCTTGCAGTTTCCGCGGTACGCCAGTTTGCGAGGGACACATGCATTCAAATGCATTGTCAATGGCCATGAGCAAATCTTCATACAGAAAAAGTCAAATATCTCTCAAATTACACCACCTAGAAACAAACCGCTTGGCACACATACAGAAAACATATTCAACAAACAGATTATATTAAATTTATAAGGTTAGGGTTCTTGATTTCTATTAATTTTGAATAAAACTAATGCTTTGCACTGCACGTACCATCAAACTCAAGCATTGTCAATGGTCGTGAGCAATCTTCATACAGAAAATACAGAAAAAGTGAAATATCTCTAAAACCACACCACCTAGAAACAAATCGCTTGGTACACATATAGAAAACATCTTTACCAAAAACATTATATTAAATTTATAAGGTTAGTGACGATGCTGTTCGATTTTGACGCACACGCAGAAGCGATGTGTACCTCGCAAACTGGCGTACCGCGGAAACTGCAACACCGGCAACAAAGCAGTCCGGATTAGCGATGGTTGACTGTAGTTGAATTCCATGGCAGTCGCTGCCGTGCTTGACTGCCATTGGTTAAGAAGGCGCTGCAGGATAATAGAGTGTGCACAAAGGGTTCCATCGGTTGTGTTGCCAGAGGCTAGCAAATGGCAAGTGCATGATGAAGTATACCTGCCACTTTTAATTACCACAGCACATCAACCCCTGGTAATTGTTTGTGGAACTTGCTTCATTGTGATCGATCGAACATCCCAGTTTATATTTAGCTGTAATGAATGAACACTTGTTGTCAAGAAATGAAAAATGGGTACTTTTTCAAAGAATTTTCATTGTAAATTTCAATTAAATAATCATAGGCAAGAATTTTCAAATTGAATTGAATTTCATTATTTTATTTTGGTTTATTTTATGTAAATGAAATACAAATAATTCTTGTAATTTCTTTGTTGATGTAATAATGTAAGTTGCATCAATGATCTTTAAATTGCATTATTAAAAATTAGAGACCACAACCATGGAAGTTTTTTACTTGTCTTGAATTTCTTTATTTTAGTTAGCACAAAATAACAGAAATCTTGTAATTTCTTTGATGTAATCTAAATTGTATCAATGACTTTTTAATTGTATTATTTATTAATTAGATATTTTAATCATCATTACATTTTTCAAGTTGCATCATATTAAAAATAATAAATAATAATTATATTTTAATAATGATGATATAACCTTTATGTTTTAAATAAATTTAAAGATTTTCCGTATGACCATAGGAAATATAGCACAGGTTTACGGCCTGAGTTAAATTATGGGATTAGAAATAGTTTCCTCTTGATTCTACCAACTGTGCCCTTTACAGCCCGAGTACAGTATAGTATAGAATAGTGTAGCACCCACTAATCGACACACAACAATCACAGCCAAAATACAGAGTATAGTGTAGCACCCACTAATAGACACAACTGCCAATCACAGCCCGAGTACAGGGTATAGTGTAGCACCCACTAATAGACACACTCTGCAATCACAGCCCGAGTACAGAGTATTGTGTAGCACCCACTAATAGACACACATGCCAATCACAGCATGAGTACAGAGTATAGTGTAGCACCCACTAATAGATACACACAACAATCACATCCCGAGTACAGAGTATAGTGTAGCACCCACGAATAGATACACAACTGCCAATCACAGCCCGAGTACAGAGTATAGTGTAGCACCCACTAATAGACACACACACCAATCACAGCCAAAGTACAGAGTATTGTGTAGCAGTAACTAGCACCCACTAATAGACACACATGCCAATCACAGCCTGAGTCCAGAGTATAGTGTAGCACCTACTAATAGACACACACTGCAATCACAGCCCGAGTACAGAGTACATTGTAGCACCCACTAATAGACACACACGGCAATCACAGCCGGAGGCTGGGGTCTCAACCTGGCTCCATCCGGCAGCTAAAAATAGCACCGACCCTCGGCTCGCCCTGACCCCAGGTGTCGCCATCACTCGGCGTTAAGACGAACTAACTCGGCGCTAACTTGATTGTGTCGTCTGCTTTACTGAAATATCGTCTGCTCTTAAAGCTGCATAGTCTGATGAAAACATAGAATTTTCAAAACCAAAACAATTATCTAGATTTGATTCTACATATCTAACTTAGATGCTGGTGCACTTATTAAACATTTGGTGTCACATATAAGGGGATACTGAATCAATTAGTAGAACCTGTTACTGCAGAAGCCTATGGTGTTAGAATTTTGGCAAGCTTGCCAAAATTAATTTAGCATGTTTCCATTTAAAATATTTCAAAAGTTAGCAAAGTTAGTTCAAACTAAAGTAAGGTAGATTATAATGAACAACCTAATATGTTTATCTCAGAAAATGAGAGAAACTCAAAACCATCGGACTATGCAACTTTAGATAACTGTATTAAATAAGTGATAATATTAAAGCTGCATAGTTCGATAAAGGCATTCAATTTTCAAAACCATAACACTGACCTAGATCTGATCCTGCATATCTAACTTATTACATACTGGTGCAGTTATTAAGCATTTCTTGCTACATATAAGGGGATAGATACCAAGTCACTTTAGAAGCCTATGGTATTAGAGGTTTGGCTTTTTTGCTAACAATTATTTTGGCATGTTTTTTCTTCAAATATCTATGTAGTGAAAGTAGTTGGTATTTAGTGGAAATGTCCGTAAATACTCACAGTGTAGAGAAAGGGTAAACTTAGTCTTATTTCACTCTGTGTTGTGGATATTTCTAATGAAGTAATTATTTAAATGACTTTTAATCCTTTTCAATTAAAAAAATGCAATTTGGTATGTATTGTATATATGCATGCTTTCTGGTTGGTTGGTTGTTGGAGTTTTACATCCTGGCAACATCTAATGTCATATCAGGATGGGTACAAATTTGTGACAGTGCACACTCATGGTGATTTTATATTGCTGCCCCACTGTGAGACCAGGCTGCCAGCACCATGACCTGATATCCCACCCAGTCACATTATCCTGACACTGAGCCAACCAGTCCTATCCTAATAATACTGAGCGCCTGGCTATGAAACGACAAGTGTACCTTTTTAAGTCATTGGTTTGACTCTACCAGGGTTCGAACCCCATGATCTACCATGTGTGCTTTCTGATTTGTGGTGCAACTCTGAGAGGGAGCTGGTCGAATGCTATGTAACCATTCTTGAAGTTTGTAACTTCAGCAAATTAAAGTCGATCTTTAATCTGGTTTTCATTACCAGATTTCCAATCTGTAAAAACTGGGCGTGGTGCCCGAATCGGTAGAGCGCAGACCTCCGTGCGGAAGATCGGGAGTTTAATTCCCGGTCGACGAGTCAATCCACTGACTTACAAAATTGATACTTGTCATTTCTTAGCCTGGTGCTCTGCATTAATAGGATAGGGAAAAGGCTGGTTAGCTGAGTGTCAGGATAATGTGACTAAGTGGGATATCGGGTCATGGTGCTGGTGGCCTTGTTTCCCAGTGGGGCAGCACTATAAAGTCACAATGAGTGCACACTGTAATAAATCAGCACCCGTCCTGATATGACCTTAGATGTTGCCAGGACATAAAACTCCAACAACCAAACCAAACCAACCATTCTAAAAGGTTACCGCCATTCTTCTGATGATGATAGGCAAATTCTGGTGTTCAGCAATTTGAACCACTTTCCTCTCAATCAGAAATAACATCCGGATTTGTGGGTTCGAACCCTGGTCGAGTCAAACCAATGACTTAAGAATTGATACTTGTTGCTTGCTAGCCAGGCGCTCAGCATTATTAGGATACGGCAAGGACTGGTTGGCTCAGTGTCAGGATAATGTGACTGAGTGGGATATCAGGTCATGGTGCTGGCAGCCTGGTCTCCCAGTGGAGCAGCACTATAAAGTCACCATGACTGCGCATGTGACAAGACGGTATCGGTCCTGTTATGACCTGAGATGTTGCTAGGACGTAAAACAATAACAAACAAACTGTAGTGGATAATGCACAGACCGGGGTAATTTGTTGACACTTCGGTCTATGCTGCTGACACGGCTTCTAAGAAACCACCAATCAATCAATCAATCAAGCAAGCAAGCATTCAGAAAATCTGACAAGTCTGTCACATCTGCCTCGTGCAGACAATACACAGCAGCGCTGGACTGTGTCACGCTGTTTGCGTTTCTAGAGGCAGGTCAGCTAGTATCAGGACCCAACCTTCTCACCAGGGTCAGGCCAAAAAGAAAAATATCATGTTTCCAGTTGCAGGGAAACAATGTTTGGGTTGGTAGGTAGTTTTTTGTGGTTTTTGTTGTTGTTTTTTTAAAAATCTGTCACTATTGTCTTTTCAGTACTATTAGTGTTAGTTTACTAGGCCATGCTGGCATCTTAAAGAAAGCGGGACACTATTCAGTTCAGTGTTCCAACAATCTGTTAAACTGTATGGATATTACTATCAGGTCTGAGTTCAATGGGACTATGTAAGAGTGTGATTTACAACAACAAAATTAAATCTCAGAGCAGCAGTCGGGGAGTTCTAACAGGGTCGGTCGGCAACCGGAAACATGAATTATTTTTGCTAGGCCTAACAGCAGATTACATTTACTGCCCACCGACTGCTCTTTTAGTGACGTCAGGCGGTTGGTGTTTGTTGCAACAAATAAAATCAGATCAATCTTCGTTCGTTTTGGTCAGAACAGACGACATTTGATTAGAACAGACAACATTTGATCGATGCAGACGAATAGTTTGTCAAAGCAAACGGATATTTTATTTTTGGTCAGAAGAAATGACATTTTGTCAAAGCAGACGGATATTTTGTGTTCGGTCAGAACAGACAACATTTTGTCAAAGCAGATGGATATTTTGTCTTTGGTCAGAATAGATGACATTTGATCTTTGGTCAGAACAGACGACATTTTGACAAAGCCGACGGATATTTTGTCTTTGGTCAGGACAGACAATATTTTGTCTTTGATCAGAACAGATGACATTTTGTCAAAGCAGTCATTGTGTCAAACCTGACGACATCTTGTCACAGCAGACGACAATTTCTTCGGGCAGACATTTTGTAAGCAATCAGAAAATTCGATGGGCAGGCAACATTTTTAATCCGTGCAAATAGCTTTCCACCCCCCTCCCTTTTTTTATTTGTTGTTCTCATTGGAGATGTATAATTTGCATGGTGCAAATATCAATACCAGCAAACATTTAGTCAGACCAGATGACAATTGTTCAATGACAGCATTCTAATGAAACGGCTATCACTTAGTAACAGAGCACCAGCATCCCTCCTGGTACAACCCATGTGACTAACAATTCGGTGACACTTCTCATGAAAATGAAAGTCATATTATATCAGAATCAATCCACGCAAAGATAGTAACTCTGCATATCAGATTTAAGGCTTATCAGTAAACGAATCCAAATTCCTAATTAGACGCAAAACAAGATAGTCTGTTCTTCTTTGAAAAAATTTGTTTAGAAGAAAGTAATGTTCTTTTAATAGATTTTTAGCAATGCTTCGCATATTGAGACGCGGACTTGTTTGGAGTCCCTGATCTCCTCATCTCACCTTGTTTCGGCTCTGAGCTGTTCCCGCTAACCAAGTTGTAGGGTGCAACGCTGCACAGTAAGCAGCCCTGGCTTCTGTAGCGAAGGCGATAAGTGTCGCTCGAATGACCTCCATACCACCTCGTCTCCCGAATGAAGGATATATTGCCAAACAACGCAAACCCACACTCCCTCTTTCAGGGGGGGGGGGGGGGGAAAGAAGAAAAAAGAGGAAGCGAAAAAGACACTTCCTGAAGATTGAGTGGTCAATAGTCAAAGCTTCACGGCTTCATCTATTAAAGATGTTCTCTGTACTTTACAATGAGAGGAACCTGAGTTTTTTTACCTTCCCTCCTTCTATCCGTAAAAGTATAGGGTCTACTCGACCTGTCTGCAATATTGTATTGAATGTTGGACCCCTTTGATATCTCGCTTGCTTGACTACCTTAACCCTTCGGGGCTGGGAGTGCCCGAGTGTGCCAGCGAGTTTCGCGCACTTACAGTCCAGGTTTGCCTGAATGCACCTGCAATCGGGTAGCACTGTATTTCTGATATGATCTACAAATTATCATAAAAAACATCAGGGTGGGTCCGGGCGCTCCAGGCTCCAAATGGTTAAAGCTCTGAGTGTGGAATATTGGAGGGTCTGCCTCCTCCCAGTCTCCGCACAACCTAATCACTGTTGTCAATAGTATGTACTGACTCTGTCGAAGCCGAATTGATTCATGTTATTGACCAAACGGAATGGCCAAATGAGTTAGAGCGTCTGTCTGCCGTGCTGGTAGATCGTGGGGTCGTGCGTTCGAACCCTGGTCGAGTCAAACCAATGACGTAAAAATTTATACTTGTCACTTCCTAGCCAGGCGCTCGACATTATTAGGATAGGGCAAGGACTGGTGTGCTCAGTGTCAGGATAATGTGACTGAGTGGGATACCAGGTCATGGTGCTGGCAGCCTGGTTTCCCAGTGGGACAGCACTATAAAGTCACTATGAGTGCGCACTGTCACAAGTTGGTACCCCTCCTGATATGACCTTAGATGTTGCTAGGATGTAAAACAACAACAAACAAACAAATTCATGTTATCCCTACTCTCAAAGCTTTTCCTGGTTGCATTTCATTGCCAGCAAGCAAGTTGCCAGCTCTAATTAATTACATCTGATTGTCAGCAGACATTTTAGTCAGCGAGCGAAATGAAGCGCATTCAAATCTGTGTCTAACGGTTACGAGGCCCGTTCTGGGTGATGATATGAGAGCCGATTAATTAATCGTCCTTTTATGACCTCATTTCAATGTTGTGACAAAGGCGCTAGCTTTGCTGGGTTCCCCATTCTGAATACGAAACTTTGCTCGCTATTATTATAGGACGCCTTTTAAAAAAATTATGTGGATGTTATTTCAGGTGTACAAGAGAACACCGGACACTGAACCATGTCTGATTTGTCCATAGATGCAAAGCGCAGATGTATGGTGTATGCGTTGAAGGTGCAATCTGCCGAAACAAGTGTAGTAGTCTGCACTGACCTCTCAGACAAGGAGGCACATAGACAGGTGGTCATGGATAGGGGGATGACATTAGGGAGGCTAGGTGGTGTAATGGTTAGCACGCTAGCCATGCTGTATGGTTGTTGAACCTATCCTGTGTATGTATATATGTAAACTGGTGCATTGCCTATATGTACGTAATTGTAAGCATTAAACAACTTATTTACGTAAACCATCTAAAAGACTTACAATTCCAGGGGGCCAAGTGTAATTGTTTGCACTGATCTCTCCGTCAAGGAGCTACATACATAGGTAGGTGTGGATAGGGTGATACAACAGGGAGTCTAGGTAGTGTAATGGTTAGCATGCTTGCCCCGGGATTGAAAGAAGTGTGGGTTTGAATCCGGGTCTATGTGCAGTATTTCCAATTTTCATCATTCCTGCTCCAGGATCCCATGCAACATGCTGTATGGTTGTTGAACCTATCCTGTGTATTAGTATATATGGGTCGTTCTCAGAAGTTGTGTACCAATACTGTGACATCAGTTCCACAAAATCAAAATGCTGTCAAAGTCCTGTATACAAGGTCAAATGATGCTCACACCCAATAAATAGCAGTATAGCATGGAATCCAGTCTGATTCCAAAATCAAATATTTTCCACACAAAGTTTGACATTTTTAGGACATTTCACATGCCACTTGCTTTATAAACAGTAGTAATAATAATTGTAAACCTCATTGCTATGGTTTTGTCTTATTTGTGATGATTAAAGAGAAAAGCAGAAAAATATTAGCAAGGTAACAGTCCAAGTGGAATCAACAATTTTACCCAAATGTTCGGCTCAAATTTCAATGTTTAGGGGCAATTTCAGGATTGATCTTTTACTATACCATAACTGGGTCCATGCATAGAGTGTCAAATGGTGAAAATAGTTCATGTACTGTATCTGTACTCAGTGTTTGATACAGAGTTTCATATTACTTGCAAGTGGAAACGAAATGTTACAATGTTAATGGCTCTAGAAAAGGTTAACTATTTCATAATTTTTATAATTTATTTAGAAATAAATGTCTTCAACTTAATGAAGACATTGTATCTGACCATTTGAAGTGAAATGTGCTGTTCAGAGGTTTTCACTAAGTTTATTTTCAATGCTGTTGACAATGTCACACATTAGTAATGTAATTTTCTATTTATTTAGCTACATCCATCCCAATAAGATACATAATACATAATATTAACATTTACTTTTGATCTAAACTATCTCCCACATTATTGGGCTAAATGATGAAATCTAAATATTGACACTCCAATAATGGGTTTCTTTGAAATATGCATTTCAAGTAGACTACCTCAAGTGGTACACAGTTTCTGAGAAAGACCCATATGTAAGCGCTTTGCCTGTATGTACATAATTGTAAGCATTAAACGACTTATGTACATAAACCATTTAAAAGACTTACAATTCCAGGGGCCCAAGTGTAATAGTCTGCACTGACCTCTCAGGCAAGGAGCCACATAAACAAGTATGCGTAGACAGGGTGATTGCATCAGGGAGTCTAGGTAATGTAATGGTTAGCATGATAGCCCTAGAATGGCAAGAAGTTTGAGTTTGAATCCTGCTCTAGGGGCAGTATTTCCCATTTTCATCACCACCAACAGTTGTAAAGATCAAAGCTAGGCGCCTAAACACTCTTTGTTGCGTTGGCGTGCATTGATGATTCTGACCAAACATATTCTTCTGTTTACAGTGATTCATTTTCATGTCTCCTGATATACCATCACATTGGTGGAAAGGCTCAAGTATAAAATGAACTCACTAGCAACAGATGCCTATGACATGCACTTGTTCTCACATGCCAGGAAATGAGCAAGCTAATTGAGCTGCAAAAAAAACGACTGAACTGTGATGTTGCACTGTGCCTGATACCCCACTTTGAGCGGAGAACTCTCATATTCGCTGTCAAATCCATGAATGAGACAGAAATTAACAATGCATTGTGTGAAATTGTCCCATCTGTTGAGAAAACACCACAGACTCATGTGTGTGTGTGGACCGATCACGGTGGCCGAATCGGTAGAGCATGGGTTTCCCGTGTCGGGAATTTGATTCCTGGTCGAGTCAAACCAATGACTTACAAAATTGATACTTGGCAGTTCATAGCTTGGCACTCGGCATTAGTAGGATATGGCAAGGACTGGTTAGCTCAGTTCCAGGATAATGTGACTGAGTGGGATATCGGGTCATGCTGCTGGTGTCCTGGTCTCCCAGTGGGGCAGTGCTATAAAGTCGGCATGACTGCGCACTGTTCTAATACGACCTTAGATGTTGCCAGGATGTAAATTCCAACAACCAACCATGTGTGTGTGGAGGGTCGCCCTTAACCACTGCTGCCTAGGCCACTCATGGCTGACGCGTGCTCTTTTGCTAACAGGTGAAACTTCTCTAAAAATATATTGGGTGTCAGTGCCCACTGATTTGATTAACCTTTATTGATTTCATGGCTTTCGTCCAATAATTATCCAATGCAAACAGCATGCATAATCCATATAGAAATTTAAAACAAAAAGAAATGTTAGCCTCCATGAGAACAGTTGAACAACCTACCAACCAGAATCAGAGCACTGACCTACCTAGAATTAAAAAACTCACTAAGAGCACAACTGATCAGGCAGGTCCTTATGCAGTCACAGTAAAGGATGTTCCATGGCATCGCCAAACCTTAAGTGGCTCGCCACCAAACCCTCGGCCTCAGTTCTCCCCATTTACTTGTTGCCGCTGATCCATTATTTCCAGTCAACCACCTAAAAATGAACGTGACAATCCAAATAAAATATTAAAAAACCAAATGCACTAAGTAGCTGGGTTGGTCCCACTGCTTCACTGGCAACAGCTGGTCCAATGTGTTACTACCAACCCCACCTGAACAGCAGGACTCATACCACTGACAAGTGACTATCAACACTAAAACAGCAAAACATCGTGCACTGAGTGGCTGTGATGGTTTTTATCCACCCATCAGCCCTTTTTTTGTGCCACCTATAAAAACACTGTCCCGGGGAGAGAGGAATCCTGCACATCTCCGACCAAGCAAACATCTGATTCGCCGCGACACCACTCACCAGCCAATCTAATAAACGTCCTCTGCTGGCGTGAGCCTGCCTCATACATGGCACATAGCGAATAGCTGGTTCACCAATTATCTCACCGCCTCTCAGGAGTGCGCAACATGTTGTCATGCACTGTGATTGCTTTTGCAAAACAATTTGAGGTCCCTCCTGTCCAAGTGTAATTATGTCTCTACTTCCCACTCTCAAATCAGCAGGCAATAACAGTTTGCGTGAGCCATCATTTTTTAGCTGACTCCATTTTCTATTAAAAAATATAAATTTTAAGAAAAGAATTAAATTAAAAAATAAAGTATTAAAAATAAAATCAAAACAAATTTAATTTAATAAATAAATTGTAAAAAAGAGGACATTTATAGGCAGGGTTGTTGCGAGGTGTATGGAAGTGGGAAAAGCATTTGATTTGCATTTGACTGAGCTGTTTATATTGTGGGTGGTTACTGATTATTTTATTCGCATTATTTGTGGCATATTCCTATTTTGTGGAATTGTGCTTCTGGAAAATCTGTCACGAGAATTAGTCGTTTGTTAAAGCACATTATTAGTTATGTTATTATTATAATTATTATTAGTATCATCAGGAACTGGAAGTATACTTGTCACTTCCTAGCCAGGCGCTCAGCATTATTAGGATAAGGCAAGGACTGGTTGGCTCAGTGTCAGGATAATGTGACTGCGTGGGATATCAGGTCATGGTGCTAGTGGAACTGGTCTCCCAGTGGTGCAGCACTATAAAGTCACCATGACTGTGCAATGTCACAAGTCGGTACCCGTCCTAATATGACCTTGGATGTTGCCAGGACATAAAACTCCAACAACCAACCAACCCATCGTTTAATATAATCACACATTTAAAATTAGAATCAGCAGCAACAAAAGAACATCTACCTGGGTTCATTCTGGGCTGAGTGCTTGAGCAGTCACTTGAAGTAACGCACAGACCTTATAGAATCGAGCTGCTTGAACGGCTCACTAGTTCACGCCTCCTATTCATATAAAAAGAGTTCCGTTAGCATTTAAAATTACGTAGTCCGATGGTTTTGAATTTCTGTAATTTTCTGAGATGAATACATTAGATTGGTCGTTCTAATCTACTTTTCTTTAGTTTGGAGTCACTTTTGTTTTAAATGGCTAACTTTGGAGATTTGAAGTGAAAACATGCCAGATTAATTTTGGCATGCTTGTCAAAACTCTGACACCACAGGCTTCAGTAGTAACAGGTTCTGTTACATTGACGTAGCATTCCCTTCCATGCAGCAACAAATGCTTAATATGTGTGCTGGTATGTAAGTTTGACATGTAGGATCAAATCTAGGTAAGTGTTTTGGGTTTTTTAATTTGATGGTGGTCCTCCACCTATGCAGCTTTAATAGTGTATATGTAATACGTTATATTCCATATTATTATTAGTCGTGCGATGGGCCCCTTTGTTGGCCGCTCGGAACTCGACCATCACGCTGTAGACCCCCCATGCAAGCAGAACGAGTACGCTTGCTTCTTCCACATCTTTATTTTGCTCTCCGCTCACTGCGGCGTCCACGATCAAGTGACCCACCTCTGACCTGCCCGGTCCCACGTAAAGGGGGGGAGGTTATGCCAACTGTACGCAGTAAATGGCAGCCCTGTGGCGGCGCTGCCCGACGGCTACCATACCGCCACCTAGCGCAGTAAACTGCAATGGTGATGGAGCAGTCCTTGCTGCCACCGTATGGTAGTTGAGCTCATGTCTGGACTACTACAGTAGTATTAATATCATCACAATAATAATAATGAGTATTATTATTATCATTTCCCCTAAAGGAGTCTATCTAATGAACTGCTTGTAAAAGAATCACTCATTTCTGTCCAGGTATCACTTATTAATGTGCAACAACTCATCACTTTACCAAAAATGCTAAGTGAACTTTTTGTAAGACGGTCATTTTGATATCGGGTTGGTGTGGGTCTAATGCCGTGAAACTTTTTTTTTTTTTGTGACAAGTTTTTTATTCTGCCCATAATGTATAAGCTCCTGTGAGGGTGTTTGTTTTCAACGCTGGACAGCTGTGATACTGGATTGGTCTGGTCCAGCACTCAGGAGTGTTTACCTGATCTTTCTCGAGCCAACCTTTGCGGTTTTGGGTGTTAGTAGTTTCTATATTAGTTTTTTTGAATTTTCAAAGTTTTTTTCCCTAACCTGTATATGATAACTTAGCCTACTATGTACATCTACGCAGATGACATACAGGCCTGCAGGAGAGGATCCCATCCCATTGTGGTTTGATACAGCATCCTTTCACCCATGCCCTGTCCTTAGATAGTACACCAGTGTGCCAGAGCACCCCTGGACACTTCAGGACTGCGACTAGGTGGGATGGTTGTGTTGTATGGTTAGCCTTTTGTATTTCAGGGTGTGCCGGATGCATGACCTTGGCCTGGCCGGTTCTGCTTTGGTTTGTGCCAGTACACATACCCAGACGGACTGTGCCCTATGGTGATAGTCATTTCGAATTCCTTTCATTCAGACACAATAATCTACAACTACTGGTTGTTGTTGCTGCTTTCCTTTTACATTGTAGTCAGAAGCGAATTAAAAGGTACTGTGATATGCAAGCTTTTACTGCTGCTCACGATGAGCATTTCAGGCGACGTTAATGTTTACTACTAAATGTGTGTGGTTCTAGTTTCATTAGTGTTTGTAGATTTAATTTAGTTTCTTCTATTTGGCGGAATTAGAAATTGTGTCTTAGAATGGCATGTACTGTACATATTGTTTCCTGTTATTGTTGTTCTGTTTACTCTTCACTTCTGTTTTTCAATTGTTTTATTAGCAATTTGTGGTGTTGTATATTTAGTTTTCTTGAATTATGCTCTAATCTGTGAATCTTCACGATATGCATTCTATTTGGTGGAATTAGAAATTGTGTCTTAGAATGGCATGTACTGTACGTATTGTTTCCTGTTATTGTTGTTCTGTTTACTCTTCACTTCTGTTTTTCAATTGTTTTATTAGCAATTTGTGGTGTTGTATATTTAGTTTTCTTGAATTATGCTCTAATCTGTGAATCTTGACGATATGCATGTTAGGTGTTGTGGAGGGAAACCAATGTATGTTTTGATTGTTACCTGCATCTCATGTATGTAATAGGAATATTAACTTTCCAGTTCATTGTTGCTAGACTAGGTCTATCCTGATATGACCTTAGATGTTGCTAGGATGTAAAACAACAACAAACAAAGCTAGACAAGGTGTGTCCTGGCAAGGCTGCGTCTAGGAAGCGTCACTGCCTGATTCACCTCCCAGTTCTCCTATACTACTTACATTCAAAAAAGCGTGAGTAGTGTAGTAGTCTGCACTGACCTCTCAGGCAAGTAACCAGATAGTAGGTATGTTGACATCGACGCGCTGCGCGGCCGCCGTGTTGTCCCCGATCGCTGTGATCGGGAGTGCGCGAATGGTTCTCAATATCTCTACCCAAATCGCTTCTCGTTGGCTAACTAATGGTGGTAGCGGGGAATCCCAATGAAGTCATAGTTAAGGAAACCTCTCCCGATGTCCTCGTTTTCAATTTGCACTGTTGCTTAGTTCGTTTGTGACATGCTTTCAAACATTTGCCCTACTTTTCGCATGCTCAAATCGTTCAAAATCACTTTGACTAAATAAAAAACATATAGACGCAATTATTAATGTCTTTTCTCACTATATACCAAATATTATCAGGCTCCTATATGTCGAACATGGTTAATTTTGAATGGGAAAGTGCCATGGGTTGCGCGACTTTGGCGCAGGGCCCATGCAGTAGGTATGTTGACATCGACGCGCTGCGCGGCCGCCGTGTTGTCCCCGATCGCTGTGATCGGGAGTGCGCGAATGGTTCTCAATATCTCTACCCAAATCGCTTCTCATAGACTAACGGTTGGGGGGATCGGGGAATCCTTATTACCAAATATAAAGGAAACCTTTCTGAATGTCATAGTTTTCGAATTTTGCATTTCTGCTGATTCGTTCGTTCGTGACACAATTTTAAACACACCAACCAAACACCACCCCCCACCACCAAAACAAAAACACAAAAAAAAAAAAACCCAAAAAACCCACAAACCAAAAACCCACCAACAAAAAAAACAAAACACCACACACCAACACCACCAACACACACCCCAACACAACCACCCAAACACAACAAAAAAACACAAAAAAAAAAACACAACCAAACAACCAAACAACCAAAAACACCCAAAAACACAAAAAAAAAAAAAACCAACAACCACAGATAGACATGTAGGCATGGGTAGTGTGTTGATATCAGGGAGCCTAAGTGGTGTAATGGTTAGCACACTGACCCGGAATGCAAAGAGATGTGGGTTCGAGTCCCACTCTAGGTGCAATATTTCCCATTTTCATCACCCCCCCCCCATGACACTGGTGCTGTGACCAGGATCCTGTACAAGCTATGCGCTGTATGGTTGTTGAACCTACCCTGTGTATGTATGTGTAAGTGCATTGCCTGTGTGTATGTAATTGTAAGCATTAAATGACCATTTAAAAGACTTACAATTCCAGGGGGACGAGTGTAGTAGGTTGCACTGACCTCTCAGGCAAGTAACCACATAGACAGGAGGGCATGGATAGTGTGTTGATATCACGGAGCCTAGGTGGTGTAATGGTTAGCACACTGACCCAGAATGCAAAGAGATGTGGGTTCGATTCCGGTTCTAGGCGCAATATTTCCCATTTTCATCACCCCCATGACAGTAGTATAATAAGTTCCGTTTGAATCAGGCTGTACAGGGTTCCTACTGTTTTGTTGGGGTTTTTTAACCTTAAAAATACTAACTTTTGAAAATGCAAAAAAAATTAAGTACTGAAAAATCATACAATTATACAAAAAGTATTATCGGTCATTAAAAATTCCACAAAGCATGAAAATTTGGTTCATAAGTGCATGCTGATGTCAGGAATCTAACTTCGTTTAGTCTGACTTTTTCACCACATAACCTGCACTTTAAGGTATTTTTGTTGTTGGGCCAAGGTAAGTGTTTGTGTGCAGTAACTCTGGGTAGGCTTAGGAATTGTTGTTTTGCAACCTGTCCTTATATCAATGTTGAACACTTGTTCGTTGAAAGGTGACATTTGGTGTCATTTTGAAATAATTTCTCATGGTTACTGCAGACAGACAATAATTTTGGGCTAACCTTGACTGTCCTCCAAAGATTACACTGGTATTGTATCGGGTATTTCCCCCCACCTGATGGGTAATAGGACTAGTGGAGCATACTCAGAACCTGGAGTTATTGCATGCTGAAAAAGCTGCGGAATTTCGTCATTTTGGTCCTTAGAACAACAGTTTAAAAGGTCCTAAAAAGTACTTAAAAAGAAGCGTGAAAAAGCGTGGGAGCCCTGCTGTAGCGATGAGTAGTGCACCGTGACAACATCAATCGGCGAACTGCTTCGGTGGTGTGTCCTTAGCAAATTGCTCCCCGTGTGCTGCAAGTACACTGGTCCCCCGGAGCTTCTCTGATAATGCCCGGATGCAGGATAGATGGGTACATGTATGCTCTAGGCATCCTTTGAACAGGTCCTGTAGTTGTCACTCTTCACTGAGTATATACATATATATATATATATATATATATATACACACACACTCACCTATATTGGTGATGATGGCCTGCGGTGCCAGGGGTGCGGGGATGCTCACCAAAAATATCCTACCTATGCCGGACTAAAACGCTTAGTCACAATTTATTTTTTAGCTACATGACGCAGTGGCCGAATCGGTAGACCGCAGGCTTCTCGTGCAGAAGGTTGGGAGTTCGAATCCCAGCAGAGTCAAACCAATGACTTACAACATTGATACTTGTCCTTACCTAGCTAGCCTAGCGCTCGGTATTGCTAGGATAGGGCAAGGACTGGTTAGCGCAGTCTCAGGATAATGTGGGATATCGGGTCATGGTGTTGGCAGCCTGGTCTCCTACTCCCAGTGGGGCAGCACTATAAAGTCACCATGAGTGCGCACTGTCACAAGTCGGTACCCGTCCTGATATGACCGTAGGTGTTGCTAGGATGCAAAACAACAAAGAAGTAGTTTTCCAATTATGAACTGACGAATGACTAACGCGAGCCAGCTATCTCGGTAAATGAAATTAAAATTCTGACGGCGGTGGGGAGGTTTTGGCTTGGTGTAATTATTATTTCAGGAGCTAAGTTACATTGTCACACTGTCAGCACGTGCAAACAATTTCTCTCAACATCATATATTTTTTTCAATTACTATGTCCTTTCTAATATACACTTTTAAAATTTTGTGCTCACAATTTTTTTATTTCCCGTAAGCACAGGTCTGCGACAATAGTTAATTTCCTGGCTACGCCCCTGTAGACCCATCATACACACATATATATATATGTACTTTGTCATTCTGGGCATGTTCAATGAAGAACAAGCCTACATTTCACTACAGGAAATACATGTAGAGGTCCTGTATTATGTTAGGTCTCAATGTATCCACCCCTATGCTGCTGTGGCTGCCTGCCCAGGCTTCTCAACCCCCCACGCCCCCACGCCCTCCACCCACCCTCACCAGACATGATGGCCAAATGAGTTGAGTGTCCGTCTCCCCTTTTGGTAGATCGTGGGATTCGAACCCTGGTCGAGTCAAACCAATGACTTAAAAATTGATACTTTTCGCTTCCTAGCCAGGCGCTCTGCATTATTATGATAGGGCAAGGACTGGGTGGCTCAGTGACAGGATAATGTGACTGAGTGGGATATCAGGTCATGGTGCTGGTGGAACTGGTCTCCCAGTGGTGCAGCACTATAATGCCATGATGCGCACTGTCACAAGTCGGTACCCGTCCTGATATGACCTTGGATGTTGCTCCAACAACCAACCAACCAACCCATCGTTTAATATAATCACACATTTTAAATTAGAATCAGCAGCAACAAAAGAACGTCTACCTGAGTTCATTCTGGGCGGATTGCTTGAGCAGTCACTTGAAGGTACGCGCAGACCTTATAGAATCAAGCTGCTCGAGTGGCTCACTAGTTCACATCTCCTATACATATAAAAAGAGTTCTATTACCATTTAAAATTACATAGTCCGATGGTTTTGAATTTCTGCAATTCAGGATAATGTGACTGAGTGGGATATCAGATCATAGTGCTGGCGGCCTGGTTTCTCAATGGGGCAACACTATAAAGTTGCCATGAATGCGCACTCACAAGTCGTTTCCCGTCCTGATATGACCTTAGATGTTGCCAGGACATAAAACTTGAACAACTAACCCCCCCCCCCCTGCCCCCCACCCCAATACACCCCATGCCCCATGTGACCTATCTGTGTTGCACTTGGGGGAAGCGGGCCGAGCCGTATTTATTTGCAATTAGTGCAAATTACGAGGAGGTCCCCAGCAACTTGATTTCCACGACAGTTGTCTGTGCTGACAAAGCAGGTTTTTACAGAGTGAACTGACATTACCGCCTTCCATCCTGTTTGGTCAGGGAGGCGAGCTTTGGGTGCGAAGTCGAGAGGAGGATTCTTAGCTCCAACCCCATCCTGGAGGCATTTGGTAAGTCACGCCATTTTCCTAGTTTTGTGTGTGTGTGTGTGTGTGTGCGCGTGTGTGTGTGTGATATGTATGTGTGTGTGATGTATGTGTGTGTGTTTTGTGGTTTAAAAAATAGTTTGTTGTGGGTTTTATTTTGGGGGGGATGGGATTGTTAAAAGAGGTTCATTTTTAAAGTTGCAGTCCGATGGTTTTGAGTTTCTGTCATTTTCTGAGATATATATATTAGATTGATCGCTATAACCAACCTTACTTTTGTCTGAAGTAACTTTTATTTATAGTTTTTATATATTTGAAGTGCATGCATGCAAAATTAATTTGGGCAAGCTCACCAAAACTCTGACACTATAGGCATCTGCAGTAACAGGTTCTATTAAATTGCCTCAGTATTCCCTTCGATGTCCTGACAAATGTGTAATAAGTGCATATTCTAAGTTAGATATGTACAATTAAATCTAGATAATTGTTATGGTTTTACAAATTTGATATGTTCATCGAACTATGCAGCTTTAAGGTAAACAAAGGTAAAAACCCCAGCAAAAAGGAAAAGTTTGCGGTGTCATTGGATATTGTGCATTAGCGACAGTTATTTCTTAAAATAACCATGTTACCGAAGTGTATCGCATCTGTGGCCAGTGCGTTCATTGCCGTGAACATCTGCCCAGCAATGTCGTCGCTGAACACTAAATATCGTCTGCTGGCACTAAATGTCGTATGATTGCACTAAATGTCGTCTGGTGGACACTAAATGTCGTGTGTAGGCACTAAATGTCTTATGCACAGTAAATATCGTCTGCTGGCTCTAAATGTTGTATGATTGCACTAGATGTCGCCTGGTGGACACTAAATGTCGTGTGCTGGCACTAAATGTCTGATGCACACTAAATTTCGTCTGCTGGCATTAAATGTCATCTGTTGGCAGTGACTGTCATCTGTTCATGCTAAATGTCATCTGCTGGCGCTAAATGTTGGCTGTGACTCATCTGCTGTCATTAAATGTGGTCTGCTGATATTAAATGTTGTCTCTTGGTGCTAAATGTCGTCTGAAGGCACTAAATGACGTCTGTGGGCAGGAAATGCTTTAGTAAGATATAATATTGGGAGATCTCACTACAATATAGCAAAATAATCCCAATCTTCCGATTTTCAGCCTTTAATTTGTAATCTCCTGCCAAACAATTATTTTAGCTGTTAACAAAAATGTACGCATATTTTTCATCAAAATGCACCAGAATGCGCCATCTTGTATCACTTTTCCCCAAATTTACCAGGAGAGGGCCCCAGACCTCCATGTGGGAGGGGGAGATCCCCCCCACCCCCCTCCCGCACCCTCCCCCTTTGGCTGGGCTATTTCTCCCTCTTTACAATTTGTGTATTAGGGAGATCCCCCCCCCCCCCACTACTCACACTCTATTTAGCACCTTTGTATAATGCTTTAATAGGACTGCACAACTTTAATCAACTAATGTAGCCAACAACACAAACAAATCTAATGTGCAACACCGGGCGTGGTGGCCGAATCGGTAGAGCGCAGTCTCCTGTGCGGGAGATCAGGAGTTCAATTCCCGGTCAAGTACAACCAATGACTTACAAAAGTGATACTTGTCTCTACTTAGCCTGGCGCATGGCATTAATAGGATATGGTAAGGACTGGTTAGCTCAGTGTCAGGATAATGTGACTGAGTGGGATATCGGGTCATGGTGCTGGCATCCTGATTTCCCAGTGGGGCAGACATATGAAGTCACCATGATTGCGCATCGTCACAAGTCAGTCCCTGTCCTGCTCTGACCTTAAATGTTGCCAGGACATAAAACTCCGGCAACCAACCAATCTACCTTATTCTCGTGGGTTGACACCCATGTGTGGGTTAAGGCCCACCCTCCACTTGGTCAATATTTCGTAAACGCCCACCCTGTAAACGCCGATGTGTGGGTAAACGCCCACCCCGCACTTCAGTGATTTGCCAATTTAAATGCCCAGGGCATTAACCTGCGAGAATACGGTAATATGCAACAGGATGACGCTTATTCATGGGGATGCTTCTACATTTTATCTACACCAGGTAACGCAGGCACATTGCGGAACGGAAACAGCTCACGCTTTGGGAAGTACATTGAGATTCAATTTGACAGGTGAGTGATGTTACTGAGAAATAAGGTAATTTTATATAATACATTGAGATTCAATTTGTCAGGTGAGTGATGTTACTGAGAAATAAAGGTAATTTTATATAATAAAGTAATTTTATATAATACATTGAGATTCAATTCGACAGGTGAGTGATGTTACTCAGAAATAAGGCAATTGTGTATGCTACATTGAGATGCAATTCGACAGGTGAGTGATGTGACTCAGAAATAAGACAATTTGATATGGTACATTGAGATTCAGTTCGACAAGTGAGTGATGTTACTCAGAAAATAGCTAATTTCATATAATAAGGTAATTTTATGTAATACATTGAGATTCAATTCGAAAGGTGAGTGATGTTACTCAGAAATAAGGCAATTTTATATGATACATTGAAATTCAATTCGACAGGTGAGTGATGTTACTCAGAAATAAAGAAATGTTCAGGGATGAAAGATCTCCGCGATTCCGCGGATTTCCGGGATTTTTCAATCCCGCAGCACTATCAGCGTATACTAATATGTGGTGCACTATCAGCGTATACTACTAAGAAATGCTCCATGCGCCACAGCACTATCAGCGTACTCTACTAATAGTAATACATGCTTCAAACGATGCAGCACTATCAGCGTATACCAATATATATGAAACCCGACTTCCGGGAATTTTCCGCGATTCCCTGACAATGCTAAACCTATGGGAGAATATCAGCATTTCCACTTTTTTTCCCGGAGACCACTTTCATCCCTGAATGTTATATGGTACATTGAGATTTAATTTGACGGGTGAGTGACGTTGCTCAGAAATAAGGCAATTTTATATATATCAGCCGGACTAACAAAAGATTATGTGAAAAGAGCTTGGGGCCAGCGGGTGAGGCTACAATGTCGACAGTCGTGTGAGGGTGAGTTACTGGCAATGCCAGTCATTGTAGCATCAGGGTCTCTAGCGGATGGAGATTGTGCCTATTGTATCAGTCTTTATATATTATGTATGTGTGTGTTTTGTATACATAAAATACATCTAACCGTTTCTGTGATGTTTTGTGTCAATCGTTACAATGGACAAAAAGAAAAGAGTTATCACATTTTGAGACAGGCTCATATGTATATATATTTTACCTCGGTAAACAGCCTCAGGCTAGGGAGAGGTAAGCACGTCCGGTACCAGCAATTAGCATATACAACTCACGACTGGATAACGTGTCGTTGGGTTGCTCCGGCAAAATTAGTCTACATACAAGCAAATACGCAGTAAGTATAATAAAAACTGTGGTTAGCTTAATTATGATGCATTAGAGCATCATTATGGAAAGTTTAGACTTTCGTTGGTCCAATTTGGACGAGTATTGGTTATTTGGTTTAAACAACCAAGGATAGAACACTCGAGTGGGTTTCTCGAAGGAACCAAACCGGTCATTAGCGGTTATGTCAACACCCGGGTCACCGTGTGACTATGGGTAGAGATGTGGGTTTCGCCCTATCTCATGTGGAAATTCTCTCGTACTCTAATAGAGAGTAATGTTGGAGATGCTCCTGGGTTTCTTTTATAGACTCCCCTAGACAAAACTTTTTCAGGCGTTTCTCCGAGTTTCGTAGCATTTTCTCCAACTTGTTGACGTAGTAGTCACAGGTGGGAGAAGTGTGCGGAACAGAGGGATGGGCGGGCCGATACACTGGTCCCGACCCCGCGTAAGGTTTGGGCTTGACCCACAACCCACGCACAAATTTAGCTTATTACGCCTGTGTTATAACGGTATAAACACGTTCTTTAACACCAATAGATGTCCAAATGAGTTTGAAACAACCATATTGTGACATATATATATACCGGGACTGACCAAAAATGTTTGTTTCAGTTCCCGATGGCCACGAAGCGGAGTAAGCGCGGTGCAGCAGCAGCCGAGGGGCGTGTTCCGAGTGGAGTGGACGAGGAGTACGACTCCTCACCCGTGTTGTCGGCAGGGCCGTCGACACAGCCCCGGGCGCATATCCTCTCCGACCCGGACGAGGACGCAGTGCCTGATGTGCCTGCGCCTCCAGATTGGGAGGCTCGCTTTGCAAGATTGGAAAGCCACATCTTGACTGCCAAATCGCCTGTGTCTCGGAAGCGGCGTAGGCCGAGTGTCCAAGAGGATTCATTTGAGGATTTCTTGGACACAGACTCGGCGGTGGAGCTTAAGGCTCCTCCTCCTCCTTCTCCTAAACGGAGGAAGAAGAAGAAACAGGTGATTTCTTCGGGTGATGAATTCACCAAGGAGCGGGCAGAGACTGGTTTTCGCAAAAAGCGGAAGACTAAGTCCAAAAAGAAGAAGAGGAAGAGGAAATATTCTTCTTCTGAGTCGTCCACTGAGTCTACTTCTACGGAATCAGACTCAGACACCATATATGAAGGGGTCTATGCGGACATTGGCACTAAAGTGGCTAAGAAGGTGGAGAAGCCAAAGGCTAAGCGGGTTAAAACCACTACGCTTATGCGCGAGACCGTGAATGGTCATTTTCGCACGTTCAAACCGGCGGAGGTTATCTCCAAGTTAGGAGATGAGTTAACAGGCATAAAGGGTGTTCCCAACTCCATCATTAAAGAAATGGATCGGGATGTCAATATGACGGATGACCGTAAGAAGTTTGAGGATGTGTTGCACACAGTGCATAAGGCAGTGTTGGCTACCCTAACAGCTATTGTTCCTGTGGCTAATAGGATGCAGAGTGAAAATAAGTTCTCGTCTTTGGCTAAGACAATGGACAAAGGCATTGCAGTACTAGCGGCGGCAGGTAATTACCTGTCGTTTCGAAGATATGAAAATGTCTTCAAGTCAGTTTGCACAGATGCTGGCAAAGAAGTGGCTCGCTCTAAGAAGGTTACCGATAATGAGGGGAAGGAGTTTACGCTTTATCTTGCTCCAGAGCCGATTAAAGGGAAACCCTTAGATAACACCAAGATGTTTGGCGGTCAACTACAATACCTCTATAAAGAGGTAGAGACTGCAGCCAAGAGTGGCAAAAACATGGATGGCAAGAAGAAACAGGAAGCTCCTCGTTTCAAAAAGTCACGAGGGGATTTTCGTCCACGACGGTTCACCAGAGGAACCAGACCGAGTTCAAACTTCGGTCAAGGGTTTCGGGGCCGGGGCGCTCGCCCAGGCTGGACCGACAACACCGCACGGCCAATAGGCCGAGGGTTCAACTCGTCGAGACCTTTCCCCAGGGGCGGGTCCAAGTAGAGGTCCAAACACAAACTTTACAAGTCCCTGAAGCCTCTAAAAACACACAAACTGTAAGCAACTTTGTGGCTGGTAATATTAGTAATCATATTTCTGAGTGGCACAAAATTACTAGTGACCAAGAAATTTTAAAAATAGTTAGGGGTGTTCACATTCCCTTTACACAAATTCCTGTACAAAGTATAATACCTTTTCCATATAACATTCAACCAGTTGAACGAGAGGCACTAACTAAACAGGTACATAAATTCTTTGAGAAAGGAATTATACAAAAAGTGACACACTGTTCAGGACAGTTTATTTCAAACATTTTCTCGAGACCGAAGCCTAATGGTGATGTTCGAATGATCCTGGATTTAACAATCCTTAATAAAAGGGTGGAATATCGACATTTTAAAATGTTCTCTCTAGATACGGCACGAGATCTGATTACACCAGATGCGTGGATGGCTAGTGTTGATTTACAGGATGCATATTATACGCTTCCCATAATGGAACAATACCGAAAATTTCTTCGATTTATTTGGGATAACCAACTCTATGAGTTTACCTGCATGCCGAATGGCTTAGCTTGTGCGCCACGTTTATTTACTAAATTGCTTAAACCTGTTTTCTCGGTAATGGCGAGGAAGGGTCATATAATGTTTCCATACATAGATGATTCTTTTATTATAGCATCAACACAAATTGGTTGTGTGAATGCAGTTTTGGATTTATGTGCATTACTCACTAAATTGGGGTTTTATGTACATCAACAAAAGTCAGTGTTTAAACCAACAAAACAACTCAAATGTTTAGGGTTTATTCTGGATACACAGTCCCTTACAGTGTCGATAACAGAACAAAAACTAATTAAGTTTATGACTACAGCGACTCAGCTTATTAAGTTATCAAAGCCAAAAATTAGACAGGTTGCTGTTCTTATTGGCATAATGACATCATATGCACCTGCTGTGTTATATGGGAAGGCCCATATTAAGTCGCTAGAAATAGATAAAAATTTAGCGTTAACACGAACTAAAGGCAATTTTGAGCGAAAGATGTTTATTTCGCAAGAAGGGTTACAGGATATTGGATGGTGGATGCAACATATAGCAAGTTCACCAAATCCAATCCGCATGGCGGAACCTAATACAGTAATTACTACTGATGCTTCGTTAGAAGGTTGGGGAGCTCATCGAGATGGGGTCACAACAGGAGGTAGATGGCTTGATGATGAAAAATCAGACTATATTAATGCACTAGAATTGCGTGCTATTTATCTGGGCTTACGTAGTTTAGTAAAGATAAATAAATCACAGGTTAGAATACTAACTGATAATACTACTGCCATGGCATATATTCGTAACATGGGTGGAACCAAATCAAAGTCTTGCAATCAGTTATCTAAACTGATTTGGAACTGGGCACAGGCTCAACAAGTCTGGCTGACTGTAGCGCATATTCCAGGGTCACAAAATACACTTGCAGATTATAAAAGTAGAAATTTCCATGACCATTTAGAGTGGTCTCTCTCTACACATTTGTTTAACTTCGTTTGTGAAAAATGGGGTACACCTGAAGTTGACTTATTTGCATCACGAAATAATAACAAGTTACCCTGTTATGTTTCTTGGCATCCTGAACCGGATGCTTGGAAAGTAGATGCGTTTGCTATTACCTGGGAAAATAATTATTTTTATATTTTCCCACCATTTAGCATTATCAGCCGAGTAGTGAGAAAAATCGGCTTGGAAGGGACACATGCGATACTGGTGGTGCCCGATTGGGACACGCAACCTTGGCTGCCAGCAGTTTCACAACTGGCAAAAGATCGTATACGATTCCCAAGAAAACTCGGGAATCTGACGCACCACGGACCGCTAGTGGTTCACGGCGACGTGTCAACGACGCCCCTATTGGCATTCCTTTTCTAAGGAAGCAGCTACAGCAATTTGGATTGGACAGAATTACTGAGGATAGGATAGTATCGGATGCCTGGAGGCCAGGAACTGTCAAAATGTATACAACCTATTTAAAGAAATGGGGTGTACATTGTTTGTTAATGAAAGTTAAGCCAACAAATCCAAAGATTTCACAAGTAGCTCGGTTTCTTCGTTCTCTAGAGGATGAAGGACTTTCCTTTGGATCGATTAATGCGGCGAGGTGTGCGTTATCAATTATATTACCTAGAATTGATGGCGAAACAGTTGGAAAACATTATGTTATTTGTTATTTACTTCGTTCAATTTATCAAAGGAATCCTCCAAAACCAAAGTATAGTCGGTTTTGGGATGTTTCTATAGTATTTAAGTTGTTTCAGGCTTGGCCTCACAACTCGTGGTTAGATATAAAACAGTTAGGTTTTAAGGTCGCGGTCCTGTTATTGTTAGTAACCGGACACAGAGGACAGACGATTGTTGCTTTATCCTTAACTGGATTAGAAATAGACAAGCAACAAGCTACGTTTGATTTAGAAAAATTGCTCAAATCGAACACGTTAGGTGACCCTTTATCAACGGTTCACTTAGACTGTTTTCCGAATGATCGGAAATTATGTGTTGTGTCGGCCATACGGGCTTATATATACAAGACAAAGGATTTACGTGCATCACAACAACTATTAGTGAGCTTTATAAAGCCACATAAGGCGATTTCACGAGACACACTTGCCAGATGGACAATTACGGTGTTGAAATTGGCTGGAGTGGATACGAGTAAATACTCTTCCCACTCAACTAGAGGAGCCATGGTCTCCAAGGCACGGGTGCTTGGTATTTCTGTGAAAAGAATACTAGCGCATGCAGGCTGGAAGACGGCTAAGTCGTTTGCAAAACATTATAATAAACGACTAGAAAAGCCTACCGGCGTTGCAAAGCGTCTTCTCGCCAACTAACAAGAATAGGTGAGAACAAAAATTTAGAATGTTATAATAATAAGAAAGAATGATATTAAGGATAAAAATGAATTATGTAAAGGTCTCCCTAGCCTGAGGCTAGCCTGAGGCTGTTTACCGAGGTAAAATAGTATAGTTATACGAGTCTTACCTTGGTACAGATGATGGATAACTGTTGTTTTACCGAGGTATAAGCCTCGGATAGATGTGGGCTAGGGCCCTCCCGCCACACCCTGCCACATCTATTCCGTTGGTGTACCTTTTCGGTAAAGTAATAGTATCCATTGTTTGAAAGTCATTTTTATCCTCAATAAGTAGGTTAAGATTGCTGGTACCGGACGTGCTTACCTCTCCCTAGCCCACATCTATCCGAGGCTTATACCTCGGTAAAACAACAGTTATCCATCATCTGTACCAAGGTAAGACTCGTATAACTATACTATATATGTGATGTATAAGAATTATGCGAGTATAAAGGCATGGAAGGGGATGTTCCCTATATTATCACCCATATGTTGTGTACTAGTTCATCGGTGATCCCTTTTCACAGTTGGGTCAGGTGGCACCACCACCCCCAAACCCTACTAGTGGCACGAAATACTGTCACTCGAGATATATGCCCCAAGGTGGGGCGGTACTCCACCAATGTGTGAGATCAGGAGGAAGTCAGAAACATTTCTTCCCCTCCGAGTAGTTGTACTTGTATTTGTATTATGCGCTGTGCATCACATATAAAGGCAGGGTACCAGGCGGGGTGGCCGAATGAGTTGAGCGTCTGTCTCCCGTTTTGGTAGATCGTGGGAATCGAACCCACAGGTTCAAACCGTGGTCCAGTCAAACCAATGACTTAAAAATGTATACTTGTCGCTTCGTAGCCAGGCACTCGACATTATTATAAGGATAGTACTAGGACTGGTTGGCTCAGTGTCAGGGTAACGTGACTGAGTGGGATATCAGGTCATGGTGCTGGTGGCCAGGTCTCCCAGTGAGGCAGCACTATAAAGTCACCATGAGTGTGCACTGTTACAAGTCGGTACCTGTCCTGATATGACCTTAGATGTTGCCAGGATGTTATATTGTTGCCAGGATGTAAAACTCCAACAACCATGTAACTATAAAGGCAGGGAAATATCTATATATATATTCACCAACACCTCCATTAACGTTGTTTTATTCAACATTTATTCATATTATAACATCATTGAGGGGGGCGGGGGAAGACTTACCAATGGATCAAGGGCTTATTTCAACATTAGAGGCCTCTTTATAATAGGTTTCACTTAACGTTGGTTCAGATAAAATCATGTTTTTCAGGAACCCAAACATAATGTTAATGGGCGAGTTGGTGTATTTTATGTGGTCTATATTGTATGATGGAAATATAAACAAGGCACCATTCCCTTGGCAGTTTCCTCGGTGGTTAGCCAACCAATACTCACCATCGTACCGGACTCGCTGGTCAAATCGCTAACACACAGGCTTCCCATGCGGAAGGTCGGGAGCTCGAATCCCGGTCGAATCAAACCAATGACTTACAAAATTGATTGTTGTCACTACCTAGCCTGGCGCTCTGCATTTACGAGGATAGGACAATGACTGGTTATAGCTCAGTATCAGGATAATGTGACTGAATGGGATATCAGGTCATGATGCCGGTGGCATGGTCTCCCAGTGGGGCAGCACTGAAACGTGCCATGAGCGTGCACTGTCACAAGTCAGTCATCATCATCATGCTGTCGGTCGCGATGCGACAAAGACTGCTTTCATTACTTGACTGCCACTCTCCATTTAGCTCTCTGCTGTGAGAGTTGCATCCATGAGTCGGTCTTAATGTCTCTCAGCTTCAGGTTTCTCTTGATGGTATCCTTGAAGCGGAGATGAGGGCGCCCTCTCTTTCTGTAAGAAAGAAGACAGTTGAGAATAGAGGAGTTGAGAATAGAGGATCACAAGTCGATACCCGTCCTAATATGACCATAGATGTTGCTAGCACCTAAAACCAAAACAAACTACAATTCTCCCCTAGGTTTGGTCACGTGACTGGTGCCACCATACAGACCTACCTACTGGAGAAGACACGCGTTGTACGTCAGCCTCATGGAGAAGGTACATTCCACATATTCTACCAGGTGAGTAGGCTTCTAATACACCTTTTCCCTCACAGCATGCTACAATTGACTGCTACTCACAACATTAGTTCTTTCTGCTGCCATCAGGAGGCGGGTTGGTGGTGGAACCCTTCGATAAAGCCCTTTGTACATTGAGCTGCTACTTACATTAGTTCTTGCCGTTGCCGCCAGGAGGCGGGTTGGTGGTGGAACCCTTCGATAAAGCCCTTTGTACATTGAGCTGCTACTTACATTAGTTCTTGCCGCTGCCATCAGGAGGCGGGTTGGTGGTGGAACCCTTCGATAAAGCCCTTTGTACATTGAGCTGCTACTTACATTAGTTCTTGCCGCTGCCGTCAGGAGGCGGGTTGGTGGTGGAACCCTTCGATAAAGCCCTTTGTACATTGAGCTGCTACTTACAACATTAGTTCTTTCCGCTGCCGTCAGGAGGTGGGTTGGTGGTGGAACCCTTCGATAAAGCCCTTTGTACATTGAGCTGCTACTTAGATTAGTTCTTGCCGCTGCCATCAGGAGGCGGGTTGGTGGTGGAACCCTTCGATACAGCCCTTTGTACATTGAGCTGCTACCCACAACATTAGTTCTTGCCGCTGCCGTCAGGAGGCGGGTTGGTGGTGGAATGCTTCGATAAAGCCCTTTGCACTTTGAGCTGCTACTTACAACATTAGTTCTTGCCGCTGCCATCAGGAGGCGGGTTGGTGGTGGAACCCTTAGATAAAGCCCTTTGCACATTGAGCTGCTACTTACAACATTAGTTCTTGCCGCTGCCATCAGGAGGCGGGTTGGTGGTGGAACCCTTCGATAAAGCCCTTTGCACATTGAGCTGCTACTTACAACATTAGTTCTTGCCGCTGCCATCAGGAGGCGGGTTGGTGGTGGAACCCTTCGATAAAGCCCTTTGCACATTGAGCTGCTACTTACATTAGTTCTTGCCGCTGCCGTCAGGAGGCGGGTTGGTGGTGGAACCCTTCGATAAAGCCCTTTGCACATTGAGCTGATACTTACAACATTAGTTCTTGCCGCTGCCATCAGGAGGCGGGTTGGTGGTGGAACCCTTCGTTAAAGCCCTTTGCACTTTGAGATGCTACCCACAACATTAGTTCTTGCCACTGCCGTCAGGAGGCAGGTTGGTGGTGGAACCCATCGATAAAGCCCTTTGCACATTGAGCTGATACTTACATTAGTTCTTTCCGCTGCCGTCAGGAGGCTGGTTTGTGGTGGAACCCTTCGATAAAGCCCTTTGCACATTGAGCTGATACTTACAACATTAGTTCTTGCCGCTGCCATCAGGAGGCGGGTTGGTGGTGGAACCCTTCGATAAAGCCCTTTGCACATTGAGATGCTACCCACAACATTAGTTCTTTCCGCTCGTCAGGAGGCGGGTTGGTGGTGGAACCCTTCGATAAAGCCCTTTGCACTTTGAGCTGCTACTTACATTAGTTCTTGCCGCTGCCGTCAGGAGGCGGGTTGGTGGTGGAACCCTTCGATAAAGCCCTTTGCACATTGAGCTGCTACTCACAACATTAGTCAGCTGCTACCCACAATATTAGTTCTTGCCGCTGCCATCAGAGGGCGGATTGGTGGTGGAAATTCTCTATAAGACCATTTCGACAGAGCATGCTGGACAGTTAGATGCTACCTACAATATTAGTTCTCCTCGTTAACATCAGAGGGCGGGTTGATGGTGCAAATCCTCTAAAAGACCATTTCCACAGAGCGTGTTGCCCACTGGGCTGCTACCCACAACACTAATTCTTCCACTGACGTTGGGGGGGACTGGGTGCGGTGGCCGAATCGGTAGAGCGCGGGCCTCGCGCGCGGGAGATCGGTTCCCGGTTGGGTCAAACCAATGACTTATAAAATTGATACTTGTCACTTCCTAGCCTGGCGCTCAGCATTAATAGGACAGAGTAAGGACTGGTTAGTTCAGTGTCAGGATAATGTGACTGAGTGGGATATCGGCTCATGGTGCTGGTGGCCTGGTCTTCCAGTGGGGCAGCACTATAAACTTTCCCTAATTGCACACTCACAAGTAGGGTACCCGTCCTGATATGACCTTAGATGTTCCCAGTATTTAAAACTCCAACAACCAACTATATATATTTTGTCATAAAGGAAAGTTTGTTTCATTTAACGATGCCTCCAGAGCATATTGATTTTTATCATCAGCTATTGGACATCTAACATATGGTCATTCTGACATATTTCTTTGGAGGAAACCCGCTGCCGCCACATACGCAACTCTTTCCAATAAGCAGCAAAGGGTCTTTTATATGCACTTTCCCACAGACGGGACAGCACATACCACAGCGTTTGATGAACCAGTTGTGGATCACTGGTTGCCCATATTTTGTTATATGTTAAATTGCCAAAAATAAAAAGGAAATTGGAGAAGAAATCTGCCTCTGTGGTAAATGCAATGCAGCATAAATGGGCCTCTGATTGAATTTGGAGGCACATCCAAAAGCCCGCCTGGTGGCGAACGGAGTGGACAGATGAGCATGAATATGGGGCTAACTCGATTCAGGCGTCTTCAATGCGCATCATTAACCCAAAGAGCCACCTGTAGAAGCTGCACCCTGCTATAAAGAAAAAAAATCAGCTAACCCGCTTCCCCTGTCCTAACGACAGCGCAATTCGATTGAATGGAATTTGGCATCGTTGTCCGCTAAGGCTACATATACATCCTGGTGACCTTGGAGGTGGTGACCTTGACCTCGCAATACAGGCTGATCTGAGGCGGGTGAGGAGAGCTGATCTTTTGATAAACCAAAGTCAAGATTTTGGAACGAATCTAGTGCTGGGGATTCGCAGTTTAGACATCTGGCACTGTGATTTTAATATTGCTTCTTTTTTTTTTGTTTAAACAAGAAAATTAATAAAGAAAAATAAAATTAATTTTATCTTATACATAGTTCGATGGTTTAGATTCTGATATTTTCTGAGATAAATACATTAGGTTGATTGTTATAATCTACCTTACTTTAGCTTGAAGTAACTTTTCTTTTAAATGGCTAACTTTTGAGATATTTAAAGTGCAACAATGCCAAATTAATTTCGGCAAGCATGGCATAGCATTCTGCAGTAACAGGTTCTATTCAAGTGCTTCAGTATTTCCTACTGTGTGGCAACAAATGTTTAATAAGTGCACCAGTAGAATCAAATTTAAATAATTTTTTTGAATTTCAAAATTTGATGTTTTCATCGGACTGTGAGAGAGAGAGAGAGAGAGAGAGAGAGAGAGAGACAGAAAGATAGAGAAAGACGGAGCGAGACACAGAAAGACAAGAGAGGGAGGGAGAGAGAGAGACGGCAGAGAGATATCAGTATTCTTTACCAGTCCTATAAAACAGCCCTTGCCGGCAATCACCATTCCTGTTTGTCACGTGACATGGGGCGCGTTCTACTACTAAAACTAAAGCCAATTTCTTCTATAAATAGAAAAATGTGAGCACCTGCTTGAAAATTGACTAACACTCCCCCCCCCTCCCCCACACCACAACAAAACATAAAAAGGCTTATTGTCAGGTACTCTAGCCATAAATGTTTAAATGTTCTGGTAGCAGGTATTTGACCCCATCTTTCCTTTCTTGTGTTGGTTCCCTTCCTCCCTCGTTTCTTTGTTTTCGTTTCTGTGTGTGTGTGTGTGTGTGTGTGCGTGCGTGTATGTGAGATCTGGGTGTGAATCACCTCCCCTTAGACTTACACTAGTTACAGATGGTCTCCGCCATGGACGAGGTCTTCAAGGACCGTCTGTGTGTGTGTGTCTGTTTGTGTGTGTGTGTGTGTGAGTGAGTGAGTGAGTGAGTGAGTGAGTGAGTGAGTGAGTGAGTGACCTAGTTGTGAATCACCTCACCTTCCACTTACAGATGCTGTCTGCTATGGACGAGGTATCCAAGGACCGTGTGTGTGGGTGTGGGTGTGCCTGTGCGTGTGCGTGTGTGTGTGTGTGTGCTGGTTGTGAATCACCTCACCTTCCACTTACAGATGCTGTCTGCTATGGACGAGGTATCCAAGGACCGTGGGTGTGGGTGTGGGTGTGGGTGTGCCTGTGCGTGTGTGTGTGTGTGCTGGTTGTGAATCACCTCACCTTCCACTTACAGATGCTGTCTGCTATGGACGAGGTATCCAAGGACCGTGTGTGTGGGTGTGTGTGGTGTGTGTGTGCTGACACACCAACACCAACCGGGGTGTGCCTGTGCGTGTGCGTCACACCACCCCACCAACAACAAACTGCGTGTCGTGTGTGTGTGTGCTGGTTGTGAATCACCTCACCTTCCACTTACAGATGCTGTCTGCTATGGACGAGGTATCCAAGGACCGTGTGTGTGGGTGTGGGTGTGGGTGTGCCTGTGCGTGTGTGTGTGTGTGTGTGTGCTGGTTGTGAATCACCTCACCTTCCACTTACAGATGCTGTCTGCTATGGACGAGGTATCCAAGGAGCGGTTGGGGCTGACCAGTGACATTCTCGACATGACCTCCCGTGCGCGAGGTAAGTTCGATTGACATTTGACCCCCTTATTTGTAAGGGTCAAGGTCACCTCCATCACTTTGCTCACGACGACGTTGAGGCTGATGTGGTTGTATGCGTGTCAGCTCTCACCCTGCGGTGGTTTTATCTTTGCTTTAAACATGGCTATGGTGGATGTGTGTATGTATGCATGCATATATGTATACATGTTTACAGACATACATGCATGCATACATACATACATACATACATACATACATACACATATAAATACATACACACATACATGCATATATATGCATACACACATCCATACACATATAAATACATACAGACAGACATACACATATATATGCATACACACATACATACATACATACATATATACACACACATATAAATATATACAGACATACATATATGCATACGCACACATACAGACATACCTACATACACATATAAATATATACAGACATACATATATGCATAGACACATACAGACACACTTACATACAGACCTACATACAAATATATGTGCATACATATATAGATACAAACATATGTACATACATATGTATATACATATATATACATGCATGTATACATACCTGCATACATATATACGTACAGATATACACACATACATGCAGACATGCAATCATGTGGGCATGCATTTATACATACATTCATACAGGCATACATATGCAGGCATACACACACACACACACGCGCATACTCACACACACACACAAGTCGTCCACACTTGTCTTGATTGCGAAGCCTCGAGATTGGAGGCGCCACCTGTGGGAAAGCACATGCATTAGAGTTGCATAGTTTGAAGTAGATAAAGGATTCACCCTGTACTCGCAGTACACGGGTAAAGACCAGCCCTATATAAAAACGGTCGAAAAAGTGGGTTAATGAAATGAGAGCCTAATTTCACAATCTAAGAAGCAACATTTATTCTTTGTATATGTCTTCATATTTCCACATTACTTTTGAGTTGAAAAATATAATAAAACATCTGGTTTAATAAGATTTAAAAGTGAAATCGATGGCGTTCCATTGCCGCCATCTTGTCTTTTTGCATTCTCTCCCATTTCACCAACTTTGTGCCGATATAAGTATCCATTTGCTATTGGAACCAGGCATTCTACTTCCTGTTCCATACTAAAGCTATTTTTGCCCGTATTTACACTACGTTGTCGTTCACCCATGTACTACAAGTACAGGGGGAATCGTTTTATTAAAGTTTGAAGATGTTGATGTAATTTTCTAGACAAATATATTAGGTTGATCCTTATAATCTACCTTAATGTACTTTGAAATAACATTTTAAATGGCTGATGTTGGAGATATTTGAAGTGACAACGTGCAAGATTAATTGTGGCATGCACATCAAAATTCTGTTGCTATACGCTTCAGCAGTAACAGGTTCTATTAAATTGACTTGGTGTCACTTTCTATGCAGCAACACATGTTCAATAAGTGCACTAGTATCTAAGTTGGATATGTAGAATCAAGGCCAGATAAGTAGGTTTTTTGTTTGTTTTTAAATTGATGCTTTCATTAAACTACATAGTGGTAACCCTTTAAGGTCGGAAGCACCCAAATGCGCCCTCAAAATACGCATGGTTGCCTGCCGAGGAGCGCCTGAATACGCCCACCATATTTCAGATCACATCTCATATCATATCTCATAACCCATAATACAAAGAAGGCTAAATTTACTGTCATTTGAAAGAGATATCAATTTACTTTTATATAAAAGCAACTTGATTTTCAGCTTTTATTTGCGATATATTAATTTAATTGTACTAACGTCACATGTTCACATTTTCCAACAATTTGGTCAGGACTTGAGCTACTTGACAAGTCAACTCTCTTTAGGGCTGGAAGGGTTAATAGCTTCAACGTGTTGTTTCAGTTGATGACGCAGCTGCATGGAGAGTGACGCAGGAGGCTCTGGCCGCCCTCCAGGTGACGGGCAGACTCAAAGAGAACCTCCTCCAGGTGAGAAGTCACTACATCATCAAGCACACTCCCCCTCACTCCCTCTTTCTCCGTCCCCCGCTCCTCCCTCCCTATATCCCTCCCTCCCTCTCCCCCTCCCTCTCTCTCCCCTCCCTCCCTCTGCCCCATCCTCCTTCCTTCCATCTCTTCCTCTATCCCTCCCTCCTTCCCTCCCTCCCTCCCTCCCCCCTTCCTCCTTCCCTCCCTCCCCTCTCCCTCCTTCC
Source organism: Branchipolynoe longqiensis (assembly GCA_030323885.1). Taxonomy (NCBI): domain Eukaryota; kingdom Metazoa; phylum Annelida; class Polychaeta; order Phyllodocida; family Polynoidae; genus Branchipolynoe; species Branchipolynoe longqiensis. The sequence continues at coordinate 55,082,509 of CM059195.1, forward strand.
CTCCCTCCCTCCTTCCTTCCCTCCCTCCTTCCTTCCTCCCCTCCCTCCCTCCTTCCTTCCGTCCATCCCTTCCTCCCTATATCGCTCCCTCTTTCATTCATTCCCTTCCTCCGTCCCTCTCTAGATCCCTCTCTCCTTCCTTCCCTCCATCTCTCCTTTCTTCCCTCCCTCCTCCCTTCCTCCCTATGCCCCCGTTCCCTGCCTCTCTCCTCCCCCCCCCTCTTTCCTCCCTCCTTCCTTCCCCTCTCACCTCTACCCTTCCTCCCTATATCCCTCTCTCCTTTCTTCCACCCTTCCCTCCTTCCTTCCCTCCTTCCTTCCCTCTCTCCCTCTATCCCTTCCTCTCTATATCCCTCCAACTCTTCCTCTCCAGACGATACAATGTAAAACCATTTTGGGCTTGTTCACTAGCGCTAATAATGGTACAACTAGTCTAAGCACTTACGCCCCCTGTAGTGAAATAAATTACTACTGTGGGGAAAGAAAATTGACATTTCTCTGAAGCACATTTTTGCACTATTTAAAAATAATATGATCGTATTGTATACCTTTTGTCAATAACCTAGTTCGCTAATCAGGGTTTTTTTGTGGTTCTTTGCAATTGGGTTGGCTGATATTTCATTGCTACAAACTGGACAGGCATTTGTTGGTATTGTATGGTTGCGCTGGGGGATGGGGGGGTTGCAAATGAAGGGAAATATCATGCCTAGAACGGCATTCGAACCCACACTACTGCCATTCCGAGCGAGTGTCCTGAATAATAGACCATTTAGGCCCCCTGATGCAATCACTCTACCCTCACCTAACTGTGTATGTGGCATTTCACTGGAGGTCAGTGCACCTGACTCCAGTAAGCATGCACCGGCGCTATATACACATACGCCCTCTGGTGGAACATTTTATAACTACACCATATATCTGTTGCGTTGGTTGGTTGTTGGAGTTTTGCGTCCTGGCTACATTCAAGGTCATATCAGGATGGGTGCTGATTTATGACTGTGCACTCATGGCAACTTTATAGTGCTGCCCCACTGGGAGAACATGCTCTCAGCACCATGACCTGATATCCCACTCAGTCACATTATCCTGCCACTGAGCCAACCAGTCCTTGCCCTATCCTAATAATGCTGAATGCCTGGCTAGGAAGTGACAAGTATCAATTTTGTAAGTCATTGGTTTGACACGACTGGGAATTGAACTCCCGACCTTCCGCACAAGACGCATGCACTCTACCGATTCGGCCACAGCGTCCGGTATATGTATCTGTTAGGAATGTCCACGATATTTTGTGTGTGATTTGTCTTCAGGTGCTTGCCGCCATTCTGTTGCTGAACCGAGTTTCCATCTCACAGGATGAGGACAATGAGGATATGTCCTTCATTGTGCTCCAACCAGGTAAAGATGAACCCATCATTCTAATATAGAAGTGCATGGGGAGGGAGGGCGGGGGGAGACTACAGAGCGTATTACCTTCAATAAAGGGTTTATCACTATCCACATATAATAATTATATATAATTCTATTTTAAAATATAAATATACACTGTATAGCCTTACATTTTTTATTTGATCATTCTTTTATTCATTAAAAAAATGTATATGTATATATGGGTCATTCTCTAAAACTGGGCACAAAAGTGTGGCATGGAAACCAAAAGTGAAAACCTTCCAATTAATAGCAAAAAACATTCCAAATAATAGCAAAGAAACTTCCAAATAATAGCCTAATCCAATGTCCTATGAAGGTTTGCATGTTGTGCATATGTCAGAGTTGACAAAAATGAATTTCACTTTTTGAATGAGATCTTGTTCAAATTGAGCAATACATTAATATCATTTGTGTAACATGAAAATCAAAGACACATCCAGAACCTAATTTTAACGTTTGACATAGTCAAACAAGATTTTATTGATTACTGTTATGCAGATGTGGTTATGACTTACAAAAAAAAAGTTGAAAAAAAGTTTGGTTACATGCATAGTGTAAATGTGTGAATTTTCACATTAGCACAAAATCATATAAGTAAACTTTTAATTTCTTTTGTGGGATAGCTTCAATAAATGTACTATTGCTAACATACTTAATACACAGAGGATCCAATAATTATTTGACTTGCAATCAATAAAAGAAAGAACAAATTATTAGCATCGTAATGTGGAAACCAAATATGTGGTGCCCAGTTTGATAGAATAACCCATATACTACCGGTTTTTATTCATTTGAAATTTTGTGATGTTTTTTGTTTGCAAGTAGTGGGGGTATAATTGCTCTTTTATTGCGGATAGCGCAGTCTATTTTCAGGGAGTTGACTATGCTTACCTTTGTTGCTGTCGTGGACACTACAACTCGGTAGGTAGCCCAACAGGATATGGCCGCTTGAAATAAATGGATAAAGCGCTCTTCTATCCACAGCCAACATGCCAGTGGCGCAGAAAGCTGCCAACCTCCTGGGTGTTCAATTCGAAGCTATGGAAGCTGCCTTCACCCACCGTAAGATCACTGCCAACCACGTGCGTAGGAAAAGCGTCTTCTCGAAGCCGTGTCCACCGCAGGAGGCAACCGTGCGAAAGAACTGCCTGGCAAAGCTGTTGTACGCCCAGCTGTTCAAGTGGCTCGTACAAATCATCAACAAGAGTATCAACACAGACGATGTTCACACCACCATTGGTGCGTTCTTCTTCATTGTTGTACAGTTAGCCGTTTATTAAGTGTGCCACTCTAACCACACAGGGGCTACTTTGGTCAACATGTTCTGTCGTGGTATCTTTGGTTTTAATGGGAATTAGGTCAAGTGGATTAATCCTTGATTGCGTCACCATATATATTACTTTTAGTGCATGGGACAGCTATGGGAAGCGAATGCTGTGGCCGAAGCGTTAGAGCACAGGCTTCCTGTCGAGATTTCAAATCCCAGCCGAGTTAAACCAATGACTTACAAAATTGATGCTTGTCGCTACCTAGCCTGGCACTTGGCATTACTAGGATAGGGCAAGGTTACTGGTTAGCTCAGTATCAGGATAATGTGACTGGGTGCGATATCAGGTCATAATGGCAGTTGCCTGGTCTCCCAGTGAGCCAGCACTATAAAGTCACCATGAGTGTGCACTGTCACAGGTCGGTACCCGTCCTGATATGACCTTAGATGTTGCTAGGATATAAAACCCGGAAAAACAAACCGCTACGGATTTATTTGTTATCGACATGTTTTCTTTTGGTTCCTTTGTCCTAATCCACCTTGGCATTTTGTTCTAACTAAATCTTCAACTTATTAGCAATTTCTTTTTAATAACAAAAATGTATTTTCTGATGAATAAACTGTTTTACCAAAAGAAAACCTTAATAGCAATTTTCTGGCCACTATATCAAACTTGACAATCAGTACTGCAATTGAATCATTCGAAAATTCTCAATTTAAATTTTCTTTCCCCCTTTTTTTCTCAGGTCTGCTGGACATATATGGGTTTGAAAGTTTCACCAAGAACAGTCTGGAACAGTTGTGCATAAACTATGCAAACGAAAAGCTCCAGCAGCACTACGTAGGACACTTCCTGCGCGACCAGCAGGTTAGTCATCGCGTATATGGAAGTTGTGAATGCGAACCCACTAACAACGTTTATACGAAACAGTTTCAAACTGTTCAGGATTACCACTGCTCTAGAGGAAGGATTTTTAGATATATCAATTTAATTACACTAACATCACATATTCGAAATTTTTTAGATATATCAATTTAATTGCACTAACATCACATATTCAGAATTTTCACCAATTCGGTCAGGACTCCAGGGACTTAACAATTACCGAAATCTCTTTAGGGATGAAGGGTTAAGAGGAAATAAATACTACTCTGAGATATACAACAAATGAACCGATTTGGGCTCACCAAAATTCTGACCAAAATTCGCTATTTCACAGAGCGATTAGTTAGTCCAGGAGCCGATGGCGGCGCCACCACCGCCAACTCCGCACCGAATCAGTGCTGGTTTCCCATTGGCTCCTATCACTTTACCCACCATCGAGCAACCTGGACAACCTTAACCTTAATTCCTTCCTCTCCGTTATTTATATTAGCATAATTCATTATACAGCACATGATACCTTGATATTCACTGTGAAATATCGCAAGTTCTTTGCCTGAGGGAAAAAAATGGTAGTTATATCAAAGACAATGTATGACAAGATGTGCCACTCAGCGCTTTCATGTAGGAATTTCTTAAATAATCATGCAGTGGCGCCATCCCACAGCAAATAAGGTGCATTGTCTTTGATCAGGTGTATGAGTAGATAAAAGATTCACCCTGTACTTGTGGTACACGGGTGAACGACAACATAGTCTAAATACGGGCGAAAATAGCTTTAGTATGGAACAGGAAGTAGAATGCCTGGGTCCAGTATCAAATGGTTACTTATATCGACACAGAGTTGGTGAAATGGGAGAGAATGCAAAAAGACAAGATGGCGGCCATCGAACGCCGTCGATTTCACCTTTAAATTCTATTAAACTATATGTTTTATTATATTTTTCAACTCAAAGGGGAAATATTAAGACATATCAAAAGAATAATTGTTGCTTCTTAGATTGTGAAATTAGGCTCATTTCATTTCCCCGCTTTTTCGACAGCTTTTATATAGGGCTGGTATTCACCCGTGTACTGGGAGTACAGGGTGAATACTTTATCTAGTGTAGGAGTAGTTTTCTTACTCAGACATAACAAATTTTATTTACGCATGGCACAGATAAAAGTGCTTAAAGTATGTTTGAACTTTACTAGGCTATCATATTGTTTTCATTATTAATATTAGATAACACACTATAATTGTTGTACATTGTCTTTGATGGTACAGCAGTCAGGGTGGGCTAGGGAACCTGTCCCCTTGTTTCAATGGTACAACAGTCAGGCTGGGCTAGGGGACCTGCCTAATTACCTTGTTTGCTGTCTTTCACGAGAAAACACTGAGTGGTGCGTCTTGTCGTACATCGTCTTTGGTTATATCAAACTCATTTTATCCTGAGTAAAACTGTTGTGACTTCTATTTATAATGTTGCGCTCTTCCTGTGCACACAGGAGGCGTACCGGGAGGAGGCAGTGCAGTGGGAGGAGGTTGTGTATGTCGATAACCGCCCGTGCCTGGCCCTACTGGAGGGTTCTTCGGGACAGCCGGGGCTCTTCTCACTCCTCAACGAGGTACTTGGTGGCTTTAGGAAGTAACTTGATAATATAAAAAAAAGTAAATGTTGGTAGATGTTTATTCCACTGAATAATTCTTTTGTAAGCTCCAAAGCACGCGTCTTCCAGCCATTTTTCAATTCAGGATTATTTACATAAACATTGTGTATCGAGTGTGGGATATAAAATGAGCACTAGCAATAGATGTTGAATACACAATTTGCCGCATATAGCACAAAGGGTTTCTGATAGTTAGCTGTGGTGTTCTCTGTGGCGGAGTGGTTAGAGTGTCTGACTTTTTTCTAGGTCAGACTCCTAATCTGAAGGTCGGTGGTTCGATTCCCCGTGCCCCCAGCTCTGCCAATTTGGATTTCCACCGCTGTGTATAACTTACAGCGTCATCAAAGGCCAGTTGCTCTCATGCCATGTCTATGTGGTGTGGGAGGTTAAAAATCCCTTGGGTCGGTAAAAGTGTAGGCTCGGGCTTTCTATCGACAAACTGTCTAATGGTGAAAACAAGTCTATTCAGACTTATCCATGATAGGCAGTATAAATCTTCAACAACAACAACAAGCAATATGGCAACAGTAGTGTCATATGACTACTAGTCAAATGAAACTACTGTTCATATTAGTAATACTACCTATTACTGTAGTAATATAACTGCTGTCATATGATGGGGATCGATGTGAGTATTTTCATGGTATTTAGAATGTAGACAGAAGTTATCTTCTGCATTCATTTGGTAAAGTTGTAATAAATTTTAATAGAGGACGTGGTCAGTTGGAGTTTGAGGAGTATATAAATATCAGTTGGATAGGAACATTCTAGCGTTACCTCATCATGCTTAGTTATGTGAGTTTGTTAGTTGCAGTTTGCTGTTTTAGTGTAGATAGTCAATATGAGTTTTGTTGTTGGTGTAGGGTTGTTGGTAACACCAAATAGATTTTAATGCTTTCCTTTTATTTTAAAATTTAGTCTTCAAATGTTTAATCGGATTTAAACAAATCCTTTTTCACCTTTCTTGAAGGTTTATACTGCCTATCATGGATAAGTCTGAATAGACTTGTTTTCACCATTAGACAGTTTGTCGATAGAAAGCCTTTTACCGACCCAAGGGATTTTTAACCTCCCACACCACATAGACGTGGTATGAGAGCAACTGGCCTTTGATGACGCTGTAAGTTATCCACAGCGGTGGAAATCCAAATTGGCAGAGGTTGGGGCACAGGGAATCGAACCACTGACCTTCAGATTAGGCATCCGACCTAGAAAAAAAGTCAGACACTCTAACCACTCCGCCAGAGAGAACACCATCTTAATTTGATCTTTTTTTGTGAATGGGAATTTTTGTTTGTTTAATTTGTACTTTTAGTAGAATGTCTTACGAGGTGTGGAACACGTGTATGCTTAAGGCCCTGTCACATTATGGCGTATGGCGTTAGCGTATGCTGGCGTATGCGGTTTTCGACTCATACGCCGTCATACGCTATGCACGAGGTCCCAGGGGCATCTGAAGCGTATGCCCAGCATATGCCTAACCTATGCCTAACCTACCCCTAGCCTATGGCGGTGTATTCAAAGCATATGCCGACGTATGCGCAGCGTACTGTGATGAGGTTTGACGGTTGTGATTGACAAGTTCAGCGTATGCCCAGCCTATGCGTAACCTATGTCAGCTTACGCATAGCGTACATCGAGCGTATGAGCAGGGTATGAGCAGTGTATGAGCCATACGCCGCCATACGCCGAAAATCGCTGACAATTTTGAGCAAGGGAACAGGCTTGTTGGAGGATCGGCATATGACGGTGTATGCGTAGCGTATGCATAGCGTATGCGTAGCGTATGGCGGCGTATACCGACGTATATGACATAATGCGCTTACGCCGCCGTATGCTCCCGCAAAAAACCCTAATGTGACAGCCCCTTTAGAGAGTCTTATATAAAAACACTGTATCATATGTTTCGACAATATTTTAGTTTCACTTCCAAATAGGATAGTTCAAGAACAGTTTCAACCGAAAGCCCTGTGACACATTTGAAAGACGTTAATGTAGCATTTATATAGTAATATCATAATGATATAGAGCACCAGTAGGCGGGGTGGAACATGACTTAGGTGTTTGGGCTATATGTAGAGCAGGTACAGTATAGAGGAAGTCGATACATAAGTAGCGAACATGACGAAGATACATAAGCGATAAGCTACATAAGGAGCCATCCAAAGTTTTTAACATTTTCACGGTCATACACAGCATTTGATGGTAGTGGGGGAGGGGCAAGGTTATTCAAGTACAACTTTTCTCATTTAATAAAATGTTGAAAGGTCCATATTCTTGTTTTTATGTTCTGTTGTAAAATGTTGATGTGTACCACTTTGGGTGGGTTGTGGATCGTGGGGGGACGGTCTGGAAAAGTAGTGCGATTTGTACAACCGTGAAAATGTTGAAAAACTTTGGATGGCCCCCTAAGTAGGTCATATAGGCCGTAATCGATTAACACGACCCGGGCGACTCGGCTCACCCGAGTCGTCAGAATTTCAATTAGAACACTGCGAGTGGAGTCGACAAATACACGTGCCGTGTTCAAAACGACCCGACCCCAGTAACCCACCTCTTGGCTGGGGTTTGCTAGGAGCAATGACGTCACATCTGTGCTGGTACCTGTAAGATAACCGCTACCAGTACAACTCCTGCGTGTTGTTTTAATGCTTTTTTTTTAATAACCCAGATTGTCAGCTTCTACAGTCATAAAATACTTTAAATCCTATTTTGCTGTACATATATCGGTTATTGAAAAAAATATTAAGTTTTAGATTAAGCCACCATTTTGTCCACCCCGAGCGTATTCGTTTATTCAAACCGAGTCTGTAGGATGTGCGCATTTGCCAAAAACTGGCTCGAGTGACCTGAGTTGATTAATCGATTACGCCCCTCAGGAGCGTGCCATCTAGTGTGTTGTAGTGTGGCGCCATCTAGTATGTTATAGTATTACGGAGAACACCAGAACCCAGTGCAGTAGTGAGAAGCACGACTTGCACGTCAGTACCAGCTTTTGACTAACTTGTAATCACGGAACCTGATTCCTAGGAGTGCTTAGTGACTCGACCAAATGGCGACCGGGGACTGTGTGAGCGGCTTCTCGCTGCACTGGGCACAGCCGACCGGATCATGCGCACGCGCAGCACCAGCCCACCGGGAACTCTGGGAAACCCGCGGCAGCCACGTGGAGCGCCCCCTGCATTCAGGGTTACACACTATGCCGGACCTGTCACGTACTCTGTCAAGGGCCTGCTGAATAAAAACAAGGTTCTAAACATTTTATTTTTTGCTTTATGTTTGTATGTTTGTTTGTTTGTTTCTGAACCTTTCATTAAACCTGTAATAGTAAAATAATTAACTATTTACTTCCCATGAAATAGAAGTCTATCAAATTTCACAATGGTTATAGTTACATCGAACTATAGAATACAGGTGGGTTTTTTTGTGAGCATTTTTATTCATCTGAATACAATCTTTGTTCAACGCCGAGGCACTGGTCTTCCGGTCTTAACATCAGGCCACTATTTAATTACAAGATTGTTGATTGATTGGTGGTTGCTTTACGCCGTGCCGTGTCTGCAGCATAGGCCGTATTCATGGTGAGAAATGTTTGTTTTTTGTTCAAACCATCGCTTTTACATGTAAAAGCAGACAATCAATTATGTAGCAATAGACACTCATTAAATTAGAAAGCTCACAATCATATATTTGTCGTCAAGGGAAACAAATTCCCATAAAAAAAGAAAAGTTTTATTAATAATTTATAGAATCTATCTAATTACAAGAAGAATTCTAAGATAATAAAATATTGTTATTACATTCAGCTAGTTGAGCAATTGTGATATATCCGGTCAGGAACATGAATTCAGTGTATGCATTTAATGTAGGTGGTCTTTTAGTTAGGTTTCTAGGCATGGTTATGTCGGTAATGGCTGGATTTAGGTATAATCCAAATTTCGCTAACTAAATGGTTGCGATATATCTAGTCTGTAGCAAGCGTTCAGTTCATTAACTTATTGAATGAAATTGGTCATTTTTCTGATTCGTACAGATAACAGTAAACAAATATTTTGTGTTATATAGGGGGGTAAGGACTTGACTTGCGCTCGGGAAGCCAACTTTTTTACCAGTAATACTGGCTTGCGCTTTTTGAGTTTTTGTAATCAGAATCTTTCTGATGGTTACGTATAAGCCTACCGCCCAAACTTTATTATTATTAAGTGTTACTGTGTATAATGAAAGGAAAAATGTCTATTTTCCGGTTGAAAATGCTACTTTTAAGGGCTTTAAAATGCCCGATGGGGTCCTGGCCAGCCCCCAAACCCCTGGCCTGAATTTCAGTTTTTTTGCTGATGGCCAATCACATCCCTGAAACTGGCTCTTTAGTTTAATTTCCATTCCTAAGATCAATAACAATATTTTTATTTTCCCCACCGCGTGCGGTGGCCTAATCGGTAGAGCGCGGGCCTCGCGTCAGGAAGGTCGGGAGTTCGGTTCCCGATCGAGTCGAGCAATACGAAAAATTGATGCTTGTCGCTTCCTAGCCTGGCGCTTGGCATTAATAGGATAAGGCAATGACTGGTTAGCTAAGTGTCAGGATAATGTGACTGAGTGGGATATTGGGTCATGGTGCCAGCAGCCTGATTTTTCCAGTGGGGCAGCACTATAAAGTCGCCATGAGTGCGCACTGTCACAAGTCGGTACCCGTCCTGATATGACCTTAGATGTTGCCAGGACGTAAAACTCCAACAAAAATGGAATCTCACTCCCGCAGCGAGTTTCTAACCAACCGAATATAATAAAACCAAAATAATTCAATGCAAAATCTTTCATTCTACTCTCATAGCATTGAATTTCATACTTCATACGTTTAGCCATTTCTTCCTTCAGCTGTTATCTTTTCGGAGTTTTCATCTGAAGGTCTAAATCGACGCCGTTTCATTTTGTGTGTGTGTATTTTGTTTTTAAGGATAACATCCCCATGGAGTTGTTTGAGCTTCTCCAGAAAAGCTCGAACAGCTTCATTACCGAGATATTCACCGGCTTTGAACCCGAGCACCCAGGAAAGAAGATGAAGACAGTTCTCGCAAAGTTCAAGGTAAGCGCAGACCACGACATGTTTCGCATTGGAGTCTGCACAGTCCATGTATGGAAGTGTGTGCGGTGGTGTGTTTTGCTTGCCTTTTACCCATGTGTGTTTTTTTCTCTCCATATTTGTGGTCTTTACTGAATATCCTGCATCTTTCGATTTGCGTCAATACTTGTTAATTCACTCCATTTAAGTCCAAATGTAGCCGCAATAGTGACATAGTAATGTTTACAGGGATGAAAGATCTCCTCGGTTTCGCGGTTTTCCGCGATTATTTATATTTACCGATTAACTTTAAACATATAAAAAGATTATATGTATATGACAACACTTGGGGGAGTTCGAATCCCATTTTTAAATGACCTTAGATGTTGCTAGAACATCAAACCCAAACAAGAGCGAGTCCGGTATGGCCGATAATACAGTCACAACAAGGTTAGTTGAAAACTGACTTCCGGTATTTTTCCGTGAATCCCTGATAGTGCTAAGTCTATGGGAGAAGATCCGCGTTATCGCGGAAATTTGCCGTTGGTGGCCTGATTTCCGCGATTTTAGCTGGCGACCACTTTCATCCCTGTGTTTAACGTCCCTATGTTTCTCTTGCCTTTTACCCATGTGCATGTCCATGTTTGAGTTGTGGTCTTTACTGAATATTCTGCATCGCTTGATACTTGTTGATTCACTTCATTAAAGTCCAAATGTAGTCGCAATCGTCACATAGTAATGGTTCATGTCCTTGTGTTTTGCCTGCCTTTTATACCTGTTTGCAATGTTTTCTAAAAAGTTGTGGTCTTTGCTGGATTTCCTGCATAGCTTGATACTTGTCGATACTTGTTAATTCACACCATTTAAGTTCAAATGTAGTTGCTATAATGACATAGTAATGGTTAACGTCTCTGTGTTTTTCTTAACTTTTACCTGTGTGCAATGCTTTCTCCATATTTGTAGTCTTTGCTGGATATCCTGCGTCGCTCGATATGAGTCAATACTTGTTAATTCACTCTGTCAAAGCCCCAAATGTAGTTGCTATAATGACATAGAAATGGTTAACGTCCCTGCGTTTCACTTGCCCTTTACCCATGTGCGTTGTTTTTTTCCCCACTGGCAGTCTTCGCTGGATGCCCTGATGCAGGCGCTGAGCCAGACCGAGCCTCACTACATCCGCTGTGTGAAGCCGAACGCCAGGAGCTGCCCACGTGACCTGCAGCCGGCCTACGTCCACGAGCAGCTCGCTGGGTCCGGCATCTACGAGACAGTGCAGGTCAACAAGCGGAGCTACCCAACACGGTCAGTGCCGCGTCGTCATTAAAGCAGTGTCGTCATTAAAGCCGCATGGTTTTGGGGTTTCTGCCAAGTGCCGAGTCGTCATTAAAGCTGTGTAGTCAGATGGTTTTGGGGTTTCTGCCAAGTGCCGAGTCATCATTAAAGCCACGTAGTCAAATGATTTTGGGGTTTCTACCAAGTGCCACATCATCATTAAAGCCATGTAGTCCAATGGTTTTGCGGTTTCTGCCAAGTGCTGCGTCATCATTAAAGCCACGTAGTCCAATGGTTTTGGGGTTTCTGCCAAGTGCTGCGAAATCATTAATGCTGCACAGTCCGATGGTTTTGGGGTTTCTGCCAAGTGCCGAGTCATCATTAAATCCACGTAGTCCAATGGTTTTGGGGTTTCTGCCAAGTAGTGTCATCATTAAAGGTGCACAGTCCGATGGTTTTGGGATTTCTGCTAAGTGCTGCAGCATCATTAAAGCCATGTAGTCCAATGGTTTTGCGGTTTCTGCCAAGTGTTGTGTGGTCATTAAAGCCATGTAGTCCAATGGTTTTTGAGTTTCTGCCAAGTGCCGCATGGTCATTAAACCTGCGTAGTCCAATGAAGCATCAAATTTTCAAAACCATAACATTCAGCTAGATTTTATCTGACATATCAAGCTTAGATACTGAGGAGGGAGTAGAGCCTGAGGAGCAGGTGGATGGTTCCGGCCTTATTATACTCACATAATTGCTTATGCAGCATATATATGTGTATATATTAAACTGCTTCACATATTTCTTACAAAGAATGTACAACAATGTCAATATAAAAAGTGACAGATGTTCCCCAGATTCCTCATACAGCCTTCATTCTATTGAGTTACTTTGCATGCACATAAACACCGAAAGCCAGTTGACCGGGCCGAAGGAGTAGAGTGCCGGCCTCGCGTGTGGGAGATTGGGAGTTTGGTTCACGGTCGAGTCAAGCCAATGACTTATAAAATTTATACTTGTCGCTTCCTAGCCTGGCGCTCGGCATTAATAGGATAGGCAAGGACTGGTTAGCCCAAAATCAGGATAATGTGACTGAGAGTGGAATATCGGGTCATGGTGCTGGCAGCCCGATTTCCCAGTGGGGCAGCAATACATGTCACCATGAGTGTGGACTGTCACAAGTCGGGAGCGGGACGTAGCTCAGTCAGTAGAGTGTCTACCTGTGACTGTGTAGGTCATCCTATCGATCCTGCTCAGTGGACCCATTTGTAGTTTGGGCTATTTTCCGTTCCAACCAGTGGTCCACAACTGGTTAATCAAAGTCTGTGGTATGTGCTGTCCTGTCTGTGGGAAAGTGTATATAAAAGACCCCTTGCTGCTTATCAGAAAGAGTAGCCTATGTGGCGACAGCAGGTTTCCTCCAATGAAATATGTAAGAAACCAAATGTTTGACGTCCAATAGCCGATGATAAAAATGAATTTGCTCTAGAGGTGTCGTTAAACACAACACGCTTTCGTCACACAAGTCGGTACCCATCCTAATATGACCTTAGATGTTGCCAGGACGTAAATCTTCAACAACCAACCAACCAACCAACCGAAAGCCAGTTGAGAAGCCTTTTCGCTAACCGCCCACCACTCCCTCCCCCATACAGGATCCCCTACGTGCGCTTCCTGCAGAACTACTCGCTCATCCTGCGCTCCATGCCCAACGAGGACCCGGTCGGCGGTAACAAGGAGAACGAGCTGCTCTTCGACCCGCTCGACGTGCTCTACCAGAAGCAGCTGCACCTGACTCCGCGTCGCGCCAGCACCACACCGAAGCGCAGACTGCGGCGTCGGGCAGGTGAGCCCGCCTCGTTGTTGTTGTTGTTGTTGTTGCTGTTGGTGTTGTTATTCATTTAGTGAAGAATTAGAGTATGTTCCTTTGTATACAGTAAGGCCTATATTCTTCTAGGTTATTTGTGTCCCTATCTGTATCCGTGAGTGTGTGTCTGTCTCTTTCTCTCTTTCTCTCGCTTTCTCTGTTTCTTTCTCTCTCTCTCCCTCTCCTCCCTCTCCCCCTCCCTCTCCGTCCCCTTCTCACTCTCTTCTCCCCTCCCCCTCTCCTTCCCCTTCCATTTCCCCTTCCCCTTCCCCCTCTCACTCTTACACTCGCCCTCCCTCTCCACCTCCCCTCCGACTTTCCCTCTCCATCCCCTCTCACTCTCAGTTTCTCCCTCCCCTCTCTCTCACTCTCACTCACTCTCACTCCCTATCCTTCCCTCCCCGTCCCCTCTGACTCTCTCCCTCCCTCTCACCCTCACCCTCTCCCCTTTCACACACTCCCTCTCTCACTCTCCTCTCTCCCTCTCCACCTTCCCCCTCTTCTTGCCCTCTCCCTCCCCGTCCCCCTCGCCCTCTCACCTCCTCTCCCCTCTGTCCCTCTCCCTTTTCCTCTCCCTCCTCTCCACCTCCACCTGCCCCTTCCTTTCCCCATCTATATCCCCATCCCCTCTCTCTCTCACTCTTCTATCGCGCTCTCCCTCGCCCTCTCCCTTTCCGCCTCCCCATCCTCCCACCTCCTCTCTTCCCCCTCCCCTCTCACGCACTCTCAATATCCTCTCACGCTCTCCCTCGCCCTCCCCCCCCCTCCCCTGGAGCCGTATCAAAGTTTGCCTGTTTGACAGCAGACTAGGTGGGCTCCAGGTGCCTCAAGTGTGCACTCAGTGCGGAGGAAGCATGGCAGATGCGATAGGATATGTATAGTAGAGGAGTACAGTGAAAGTCAGTAATATTCCATATAATATATAGATAATGCTTATGCCCTACATAAATAAATCAATCAATTCGAAAAGTGTTTGTGTGAGACATCTAAAAGGAAAGCATGCGAATATAAATTAAGACATATTCGACTATTAGTTCTATCCAGTCCTGGGGGTTATATAGGTGATGTGTAACATATTATGCAAATGTAAAGATTCAGAAGGGAATAACTCCATAAGACCCAACACTGCACCGGTGGTGTGAAAGTACAAAGTCTGAACGCTTTGACTTCTGGATACTCAATGGTTTATTCACGCCCCAGGGCTCGCTGAACCCGCCGGCTAAACTTTCCATGATGTCATCTCATTTACATAATCCTTTGTCCAAACCTTTGCATCTCATTATCATACATTAGCCACAAACCTATACGTCTATTACGCATATATCACAGGTGACGCCACCTTTTGCCCACCTCGCGTCCACCGGATGTTGATCAGTGTCAGTCGCACCGAAGGATTTGTTTCTTTATATAGAGTTTACTTAACTATATTCCCCCTCTCGGCCTCCCCTACTGATAATCACTATTAGGTTCGTTGTTGATATGTTAATTAAATATTTTCACTAGAGGATGCCAAGACAAAGAATCGAATTCATTAAAAAGTTTCTAGTAAGTTTCAAGTGGGTGAAAATATATGTTTTATTTGCTTGTTTCCTATGTAGTCAGTGGAAATGACACAGGTCAGTTTTCTTATTTGCAAAGCTATGCTGCTGTGCTGAGTCTTTTGGGCAGTAAGCTTTTGATATTTTTAAGAAATCAGTAACAATACGGATACAATTGGCACCCCATAACGACCACTTAAAAGCTGTATAGTCCAATGAAAAAATCTAATTTTCAAAACCCATAGTAAAATGTCTAGATTTTATTCTAGATATCTTACTTAAATACTGATGCACTTATCAAACATTTGTCACCACATAGAAGAGAATACTGTGGAAATTTAATAGAACCTGTTACTGCAGAAGCCTACAGAGTTTTGGCGTGCTTGCCAAAATTAATTTAGCATGTTTGCACTTCAAATATCTCAAAAGTTAGCCATTTAAAATAAAAGTTACTTCAAACTAAAGTAAGGTAGATTATAACGATCAACCTAATATATTCATTTCAGAAAATGATAGAAACTACAAAACCATTGGACTATGCAAATTTAACAATAAATGCTACATAACTGATCCATTTATATTTCTATATACCTGTTGTTCCCCCTCCCCCCCCTCCCCCAATTCTCAATCCTCCACCCTTCCCAACTGACAATACTCATGTAACCAACAATTATTTTCATGACAAAAGCTGTCAGTTAATGGGGTCTGACTGTATGTACAAAGATACGCTGCCAGTCTATCGACTTCACTGCACGCTTTAGGCACTGCATAATGAGATTATTGAATAAATACCCGATAACAAACAACTGTCTAACCGCCCAATCTGATACCACTTTTGGGGTGTACAGTAAAACCTCTCTAAATCGACCGACCATGGGACCGACTTTAAATGGTCCATTTAGGAAGATGGTCGGTTTATGGAGGTTTTTATTATCATTACAATGGTATGGTATGGGCGATCGTTTGGGATGCAAATAAAGCGATCGATATTGGGGAGTGGTTGATCTGTGGAAGTTGTCAGTTAGAGAGGTTCTACTGTATAACCACTTTTATTTGAAAATATACTAACATTTTAACTTCTACTATTGAGAAGCGCTCAGTTTGAAAGCTAAAGTAATTTATTAAACGCTTTATCACCTAAGTACACTCTTTATCACTCTCAAGCCTCTAGAATGCATATTGACTTGAAGTACATCACAGTCAATACCCATTTTAGAGGGACTAACGCATATCCTGCATTAACTGCTTAATATCCATTCATAGCCAATATCCACATGCCTAATTAAGTCAGTGTTGAATATCCCCCAAAAAAATTAAGCTTTTTTTTTTTTACTAATGCTTATATTAATTATTGCTCAACACTCTTATATAATTCAGAGAAAGAATTAATTTTTTTGTTTATTAACTTTTATTTTTGTTTTATGATTCCTTTATATTAAATGAGAGGAGATCTAAATTTGATTAATTCATGTAAGTTCCTTCTGCTGATGTGGCATTTTTCAGGTAGCAATCCCTATGTTCCCCCATGATTTGTTTTCAGCTAACCTAAGGCACAGTTTTAAGTGTTGGTGCAAATACAGAGCAATGGTTGTTCCTGTGTATATGACTTACTACATTTATGCTCATTGCTACCTGGCCTAGCACTTGGCACTAGTAGGATAGAGCAAGGACTGGTTTGCTCAGTATCAGGATAATACGACTGAGTGGGATACCAGGTCATGATGCCAGCAACTCAGTCTTTCAGTGGGGCAGCACTATAAGGTTGTCATGTGTGCACTGTGTAGTTGGCTATAGCCAATTTTATTTGGGAAATAGACTATAACTATTATGTACTATTGAGAAGCACTCAGTTTTAAAGCTAAAGTAATTTAATAAATGCTTTATCGCCTAAGTACACTCTTTATCGCCCTCTGGCCTCGAGAATGCATATTGACCTAAAGTACATGTCAGTCAATACCCATTTTATGGGGCATATGGCTTCATACCCCATATCATGCATTAACTGCTTGATATCCATTCGTAGCCAATATCCACATGCCTAATTAAGTCAGTGTTGAATTATTTTTTTTCTTTTGTTTACTAATATTTATATTAATTATTTCTGAACACTCTTACATAATTTAGAGAAAGAATTGATTTGTGTTGTTTATTAACTAGAAACCTGGTATTTAGATGTTTAAAAACATTCTACCAGCTGTAGCTATTTTTATCGATTCATAACACCATTTCTGTTCTTGCCCCCCCCCCCCCCTTCCCACACAGATTGTAAATATGGTGGTGGTAAGATCCATGAAAATATTTTGCTATTGCTTCTGTTCTGCTTCATAATATCCTTGAAAGATTTGACCAGACTTTGAGTATTTACGTTTTAATTTAGCATTGTTTGAATCGGTTACTATTAACTACACTAATTGGACATTGTCATGAAACTTATATATACACTTTGTATTTAATTTAATAGCGAATAATTACGATGGCATAAAATACTGGGTTTAATACCCTTCGAAGTCATGCAGGTGTTATAAGTTAGCAATTGTAATGTCTGAACTAAGCCGACACACCAACACACACACACACACACCTGCACACAGTCATCCTCATACCAAGATATACACTGGCACACCAACACACAAACCTCCATACCAACACACAAACCTCCATACACACATCTACATACCAACACCCACCCACCAGCACACCAACACATACATCTACACACCAACACACACCAGCACACCAACACATACATCCACACACCAACACACACCAGCACACCAATACACACATCCACACCAACACACACACCTCCACACACACATCCACATACGAACACACCGGCACACCAACACACACCTCGATACACACATCAACATACCAGCACACACACACCAGCACACCAACACATACACCTCTACACATACCTATATAGCAACACACGTCCACATACCAACACACACACCTCCACACACATCTACATACCAACACACAGACCAGCACACCAACACATACATCCACATACCAACACACACACACCTGGACACCAACACACACACCTCCATACATACATCCACATACCAACACACACACACCTCCATACACACATCCTCATACCAACCCACACACCAACACACACACATCCACATACCAACACACACACCATCACACCAACACACACACCTCTACTCACCCCTCCACATACCAACACACACACACACACACACACACACACACCAGCACACACACTGCCTTACCTCTCGCTGCCCGTGTCCTCCCTCAGGCCTGTCGAGCTGTGACCACACCCGCAAGTTGACAGCATCCATCTTGTGCACCGTGTTCGGGCAGGAGTTTGCCAACAACCCGACCTCCATCTGCCAGTTTGGCATCTCCAAACTCTTCCTCCGGGATGGAAAGGTGAGCGCTTCGCTAGTATAGTAACTCCCCTCAGGCTCTCAGTCGTAGAAATAATAATATTCTATTTTCTGTCTTATGCAGATACAGTTAAAATAAAGAAGGAAAAAAGTCACACTACTCACGCCTGCAGGGTAGGACAGTAACTTTTTGTCCCACCTGCCCAATTGGGCAAGTAACTGAATTTCCTACTTGCCCGAGTGGCAAAATTACTTGCCCAAGCCCAAGTCAGCCAATTGAAACTGAAATCTGCTACTGCAGATCAGAAAAATAATGACTTGTCCATTCGGGCAGGTCACCGAGAACGTCACCTGCCCGACCGAGTAAACTAGGTGCCCCAGGCAACCGTGTCAGTCCTTATTGGCCTATCCTGCACGGTCATCCTAAATAATGTAAAATTGGGGTAACATTTGAGTATAGAATATATAGGTAGTAAACTGTGATGATAATCTGCAGTAACCAATTTTGCAATGACCATTTTTTTTCTTAACCGAAAGCTTTCCTTCTATTGTTGCCCATGCTTGTGCTGACAGTTGGCATGTTTGGAGGCCATGTTTCTTGTATAACCAAACGTTTTCCTTCTATCGGTGCACTACACTGTCCATGCTTGTGTTGACAGTTGGCTTGCCTGGTGGTCGTGTTTTGTGTATAGATGAAATCTTTCCTTCTATCGGTGCGCTACATTGTCCATGTGTGTGTTGACAGTTAGCATGCCTGGAGGCAATATTTCTTGTATAACCGAAAGCTTTCCTTCTATTGGTGCGCTACATTGCCCATGTGTGTGTTGACAGTTAGTATGCCTGGAGCCGTGTTTCTTGTATAACTGAAAGCTTTCCCTCTATCGGTGTGCTACATTGTCCATGTGTGTGTTGACAGTTAGCATGCCTGGAGGCCGTGTTTCTTGTATAACCAAAAGCTTTCCTTCTATCGGTGCACTACATTGTCCATGTGTGTGTTGACATAGTATGCCTGGAGGCCGTGTTTCTTGTATAACCAAAAGCTTTCCTTCTATGGGTGCGCTACATTGTCCATGTGTGTGTTGACAGTTAGCATGCCTGGTGGTCGTGTTTTTTGTATAGGCGAAAGCTTTCCCTCTATCGGTGTGCTACATTGTCCATGTGTGTGTTGACAGTTAGCATGCCTGGAGCCATGTTTCTTGTATAACCGAAAGCTTTCCCTCTATCGGTGTGCTACATTGTCCATGTGTGTGTTGACAGTTAGCATGCCTGGAGCCGTGTTTCTTGTATAACCGAAAGCTTTCCCTCTATCGGTGTGCTACATTGTCCATGCTTGTGTTGACAGTTGGAGCAGCTGGAGGCGGTGCGGCTGAAGTGTGTTGAGATCCACGCATTCACCATACAATGCGCCTGGCGCCGCTATGTCCACAGGCGGGAACTGAAGCGCTACCAGGCTGCCACCATACTGCAAGCAGGTAAAAGACCGCCTTCAAGTTCCGCAACACATACTCGGTGGCAGGAATAAAGTTGCGTAGTCTGATGGTTTTGAGTTTTGGTCATTTTCTGAGATAAATATTTTTGGTTGATCATTATAATCTACTTTACTTTAGTTTGAAGTATATTTGCTTTAAAATTACTAAGGTAGGTGATATTTGAAGTGCAAACATGGTAAATTAATTTCTGTGTTTACTTGTTAAAAGTTAGTTTTTTTTAATCAAGATTACAGCTGCATAATCTCATGAAATGCTTCAAAAAAAATCAGGCATAAGCAACAAACAGGTAGTGGGACAGGAAGCAAGCTGACTGGCTACATTTACTCACCTGTCCCCACAGACAACTGTGCACCAAGTCGCTCTAACCGCATTGCACAGAACATTCCAGAATCCACACACATTCAAGCCACAGAGTCCTCTGACCGCTTAGTATAATATTGGTATAAAGGGGGACATTTATACATACACAACATTTTCTAAACCAAAGCTTACCTAGATACATCTGCAGCTTCAATAGTGGTGCAATCATTAAACATGTATTGCCGCTGGGTGCTTAGAAACGAGTAAAAAAATTCCTGGGTCCAGCATTTCACTGTGCTCGCCGAGATTAATTTTACATGCTTTCAGCTTGAAATACCTCCAAAGTTTACCTTTTAAAATAACAGTTACTTGAAACTAAAATAGGGTAGATTATAACGATCAACCTAATATATTTACCGTAAAACCTCTCTACCCGACCACCTCCCCAGATCGACCACTCCTCTATATCGATCACTTTATTTGGGTCCCAAACGATCGCCCATACCATTATTGTGATAAAAAAAACTCCCTATGTCGACCACCTCCCCTAAATGGACCATTTAAAGTCGGTCCCATGGTCGGTTGATTTAGAGAGGTTTTAATGTATTTAAAATATATGGGACAAACTCAAAACCATTGGATTATGCAAGTTTGTTAAACACCCCGACTAGATAGTACTTAGTAGCCGAGTTGATACAGTTATTTCAGGGATAAAAGATCTCCACGATTTCGCGGATTTCTCCGATTTTTTATAATGACCGATTAACTGTCACAAAATGCCGGGGATATATGACAGAAGCTGGTCAGTCAGAATATCTTATGCAAGGGGTTGACCATCCTGATCTAATATTATATGTTGTTAGGACGTAAAACCAAGGAGGGAAAAAACTAGCCCAAAACAGCAAGGAGAGGATTTCTACGAAAACGCGGAAATTCTCCCGTACGCTAATCACTATTAAAAAAATCGCTGACTATTCCCGAAGTCAGGTTTTATACAGTACTCTGTAAACATAAATTTTGGACCATGACTATGACAAATCATTATGGACTCTGCTCGAAGAGTATTTTTGATGTTGAACATACGGGCATGCTTACACGGTTCTCCTTAGCAACCACCACGAATGGTAAAACAAAGCCAGAGTAAGTGGCAAAGTTCACTGTCACCGCGGTAAACACGCTTGAGCAAACGTTAATAAAACAAGAACGACCAACAAAAAGCACAATGTTCCTGAATTTGTTCACTGCTTCAGATCAAATTCTGTAATTTAGGAGCATGACTTAATGATAATAATAATAGTCGGAACGTCTGTACTCGTCTATAGCTGCAGCATAAATGCTGCGTTTATTTTACGCTCCGGGAGTGGTTGTCAAGGCGAGTCACGTGATTGTGACGTCACGCCGACATCGAGAATTCTGCTATCCTTATTCTGACCATATTATCGCCGACCCCACCCCCGAATGTCGATTTCAGCTTTTTTCCCTGCAGGACCGCTTTCATTCATTTTATTTTGGTGTGCGTGCTTTCAGCATGGAGAGGCTACACACAGCGGAGAGCGTACCTGCAGTTGGTGCGTGCAGTGTGCATACTGCAGCGCCAGTTTCGAGCGTGGCGTCAGCATCGTCAGCCTCATCGACAGGCCAGTGTGATGCAGTCCTGGAGCGCCCCAGCGCTCAGCCTCTGCGAAGTCGAAGAGATGGGCGCCATTAGCCCGGAGTTCTTCACCGCGCGGGAGCAGGTGGGCGCGGCAGAGGGCGCCACCGTTTCCGGTCAGCTGTCGCCGCCGGCACCCTACTTCCAGCCCTTGTGTGCGGACCCGATGGGCGACTCGATGGCAGTGTCGCCACCAGAAGCGAAGCGGAAGCCTTCGCACCGGGGCCGGACGCGGGCCAAGCAGGGTGAAGGCATCCTGATGTACACGTCTTCCCCACCGCGCTCATCGATTGTCTCGTTCATGGCGATGCCGACGATGCACACGACCGGCGCGCCTGCCTGGGACGCTGGTGACTCGCTGGCACCGGCGGCGTACAAGAAGATGGAGGTGGAGGAGGAGAAGGAGGAGGAAGATGGAGAGCTGGAGGACGAGCCATTCGTGGTGCGCGAGGAGCGTGTGCCCGGTGGGGACATGACGGTGTACCACATTGTCGAGGGGCAGTGGCGGCCCGGTGCGCAGGCTGGCCAGACCAAGCTGGCCGGCAGCGTTCTGCAGCGTGTCGCGGCTGCTGTCTCTGCCACGTCCCTGTCCCGCTGGCGCTTCAACATGGCTGGCGCCCTGACCGGCATCCCTTACCTTGAGGCGCAGGGAGGGGTCATCTCCAGGCGCAGGATGCCGCGGGTGAGTTTTATGTAACCTCTCCTCTGCTCCTCTCTCCCCTCCGCTCCACTCACCCCTCCACTCCCCCTTCTCCACTTTCCTCCCCACTCTCCTCTGCGGCCCTCACCCCTCTCCTGCCATCAACTCCCGCTCCGTCCTCTCCCATCCCAGTCCCGTCCCCTCGCTTTCCTCTCCCTTCCCCTCCCTCTCTTTCCTGCTCTTCCTCTCTTCTCTTTGCTTCTCCGCTCATCTCATCCTCTCCCCTTCCCTTCCCCTACTCCCTTCCCCTCACCTACCCTCTCCCCTCCCCTCCCCTCACTTCCCTCCTCTTTCCTTCCCTCCCCCCCCACACCATACCTACCACCCTCTCCCCTCCCCTCTCTTCCCCTCGCCCCCCTTCCTCTCCCCTCCACTCCCTTCCCCCTCTAATTCCCTCCCCTCTCTATCGCTCTCTTCCTCTCCTCTCTTCTCTCTTCCCATCTCTTCTCTTCTTTTCTCCTCTCCTCTGAATGAATTGCTTTGATGTATGTCAGATTTAAGCGGGCTATTCTATATTAATATCGCAATTAACGATGAAATAAACAATGACACAAATATCCCAAATGATTAATTATATTTCCATTATATTATTTTGTTTAGCTGATCATCAAAGCCTTTTTCTGTTGCATATGCATCGTGACCTTTATTTATATTAGATCTAATTTTGTTAATCGATTGCCTCTCTATAGGTTCAGATCAAGTTCCACACACGCAAGAATCCCCTGCTGCCAGGCGCACACAATATTTCTCACCAAGAATTCAAGTGTAGCCTCTCTGACTGTCTTGATTAGCAGTGCCTTTGTCACCATTTCAAGAACAAAACAGCCAAGCAGAAATGATATCAGCCGTACAGTCTCATCACAAGAACATAAACAACCAAGTCAAAATAACGTTAGCAGTACAGTCTCACCATAAAAACATAGACCACCAAGCAGAAATAACGTCACCAATACAGTCTCACCACAAGATCATAAACAACCTAGCGGAAATAACATCAGCCGTACAGTCTCAGCACAAGAACAAAAACAAACAAGCAGAAATAACACCAGCAGTACAGTCTCACCATAAGAATATATACCACCAAGCAGAAATAACGTCAGTAGTACAGTCTCAGTACAAGAACATAAACAAACAAGCAGAAATAACGCCAGCAGTACAGTCTCACCACAAGAAGATAAACAAACAAGCAGAAATAACGTCAACAGTACAGTCTCAGCACAAGATCATAAACAAGCAGAAATGATATTGGCAGTACAGTCTCACCACAAGAACATAAGCATGCAAGCAGAAATAACGTCATCAGTACAGGCTCAGCACAAGAACATAAACAAACAAGGAGAAGTAACGTCAACAGTACAGGTTCAGCACAAGAACATAAACAAACAAGCAGAAATAATGTCAGCCGTACAGTCTCAGCACAAGAAGATAAACAATCAAGCAGAAATAACGTCAGCAGTACAGTCTCACCACAAGAACATAAACAAACAAGCAGAAATAATATCGGCAGTACAGTCTCACCACAAGAATATAAACAACCAAGTCGAAATAATGTCAGCCATACAGTCTCAGCACAAGAAGATAAACAAACAAGCAGAAATAACGTCAGCAGTACAGACTCACCCCAAGAACATAAACAAACAAACAAATGATATTGGCAGTATAGTCTCACCACAAGAATATAAACAAACATGCAGAAATAACGTCAGCAGTACAGTCTCACCACAAGAATATAAACAACCAAGTAGAAATAACGTCAGCCATAAAGTCTCACCACAAGAACAAAAACAAACAAGCAGAAATAACATCAACCGTACAGTCTCAACACAAGAACATAACCAAGTGGAAATGACATGCTTAGTAATGGTCTCATTATCATAACTTATACAGTCAAACAGAAATGAAGTCACCAGTAGGTTCTCATCTCTAGAACAGAGAATTTAAGTTGCATAGTCCGACGATTTTGAACTTCGGCCTTTTTTCTGAGATAAATATATTAAATTGATTGTCTTAACCTCCCTTACTTTAGTTTGCGGTAACTTCTATTTTAAATTAACTTAACCTTAGAGATATTTGAAATGCAAGCATGCAAAATTAATTTTGGCAAGCATGCCAAAACCATAGGCTTCTGCAGTAACAGGTTCTATTAAATTGACTCATCATGCATTCCCTTCATATGCAACAAATGCTTAATAAATCCACCAGTATGTAAGTTTGATATGTAGAATCAAATATAGGTGAGTGCTTTGGTTTTGAACATTTTATATTTTCATTGGACTATGCAATTTTAATGAGAATGACGTTATCAGAAAGCGATCATCTTAGTTACACAACATTCAAACAGAAATGGCGTCTAGAAATAAAACAGGTGTTCATAGGATGAAAAGGGTGCTTATCTGCAGTAAACTTCAATAAATGTCTCATCAAAGAGTACTTTTGTACTCTGATGTGTGCTGACTTGCTGGTTTCAAATAGTTCACTCATTGACAATGTAGATGGTGCACACTTTGTTGTATATAAATGTTACTGTGTACATACAGATGTACACTATATTACATGTCTTCACATTTTAATCATTTTGTTTTGTTTCATAGCTTTGTTTACACAAGCACAATTTCTATCCAACCACTATTCAACAAGACATACATATATATATGTGACCTGTTATATCATATCAGGTGTTAAGTCACAAGGACTTTGTTTGTTTGTTGTTTTATGTCCTAGCAACATCTAAGGTAATATCAGGACGGGGACAAGGACTAGTATTGAACAATAAGTCGCTAGACTTTAATAACAAATAATTATAATAATAATAATAGTGATAGTGATAATGTAATTATAATAATAACAGCCTGGAAAGTCTTGAAAAAACTTCATTTGTCCCACTTCAAAGGCTTGAAAAGCCTTGAATTTAATCTATTTAGGGTATTTAGTCTTTAAAACCATTGAATAACTACATGCATTAGGCCTACACCCACTGATCTAAATTAGTCCGAAATCGCCATTCACCATTGTTTGTTTTTTTCCTGAAATCCAAATGAAAATAGTCTTGAATTCCTATCAAAAACAGCCTCGAAATCCATATCTTCACATGTGTACGGACCCTGTAATAATAATAATAATAATAATAATAATAATAATAATGGAATCCTGTTATAAGATGGTAATATCTCAGGTACAAGAATGGATACAGAGATGTTAGTGGTATTAAATTGAAGCTTATTACCTATGAAATAGGAATATGTGTGCAACTCATTTTGTCCAAATGCTACTTAATACCCGATTCGATGTGACGGGTCAGGTATATTACATATAAAACAACAAGGTGACGGGAAATGTCTCGTACTGTATATTGGAAATTGTATTTATTTATTGAATTGATCAATATAGATGTGTGCATCTACACATGTAGTTGCATATTTTATTGTTGGATTATTCAGTTCTAATCTATTTCTGCCAGTGAATTGAAAGATGGGGGGCGGCCTACTTGGTTAAATTATGCAACATATCTTTAGTTGGTTAAATTTATCAAGTTTTGCTATTCGATTAAATTTAGTTGTAGGCAGTTGTTTTGGATACAACATATATGGTTATATTCTTCCTGAAATATTTGTGCATTATCTTAAAGTTGCATAGTCCGGTGGTTTTGAGTTTCTGCCCTTTTCTGAGATAAATATATGAGGTTGATCATTATAATTAGCAACGCAAGACATGAATTGGTATAAGTTGGATTTGATTAGTTAATGCTTTTTCTTCAGATGGCATTCTTGTTTCGGTTATGTCAGTTCTTAATTAAATTGTCTCTGGTGTCTGTTGCCAGCGCTCAACCAAAAGTAGTGGAGAGCGCGGTGGTACAGGCTTTGGTAGCGTCGCGGGGCACGTATTGGTGGACTGCTGCTGAAGTCCAGGTGCGGAATCTCTGGATGTCGTCCAGTGTCGAGCCGAGTGCGGCACAAGCTTGGGTGTATCCACGGCGCCTCCGACGGGCCGAATGGCCGTGCATCGCCAGTGCAAGCCTTATAGTGGCGAGCAAGGCGGTGGGCCATAGGGGCTTGTCTGCGGTGGTGATGAATGCTGGACCGCATGTGCCGTCACATAATTTATCCAGGCAGCGACGGGGCAGTAGGGCGAGCCGGGTATTGTGGGAACAGCGATGTCGGTGTGTTCGCCAACTTTCCATCGGGTCTTGGTCGATGCTATGTGTACCTTCATGCCCTCGGGCACCAGTGTGATGTCCGAGGCGCGGAGGGCGTGTCCACAGGTGGCCGGGTCGGTGGATTCTAGCAGGTTCGATTGTCTTATTTTAGTGAAGTATGCCATCAGCGTAGCAGCTGTTAAGACTCGGCCATTGGAGCCGGCGCCCCTGAAGAATGTCACTATCCCTTTCACGTCTTCCGGGTGATCGGGGGCACCTGGGCAGGTACATGGCAGGATGTTCTCTGTATCGCCTTCTTCAGAAGCCCGACTGGGTATGTGTTGAATGCCGTGGGAGACAGGCCAACAGCCCGGACCCAGGTGCGTGCCCCACTGATGTATTTCATGGCCACACAAGGCGTCTTGAGCTCGTCCGCAAGGTGGAGTATGTAGGAGAGCACGAGGTACTGGGTTGGCTGTATCGGGTCGCCTTCGTGTTGACGCATGTATCGGATGTACCTGGCCACTTGTCTATTCTTGTTCCGCCAGATCCCCGTGACCAGTCCAGCAGCGATCATCCTCTTCAGGCGCTTGTGGTGTTGTGTAGAGAAACCTGGGGATGAGAGCCAAGTGTATATTGGGACGAGCCAGGTTTAGAGGCCCGGGGTTGGGTGTTGGTGAAATCAACATGGACCTGCAGTAGGCCACGCTGTGCCACCATGATCTCGGTTGTGCGACAAGCTGAGAAGTCGTTGTGGTGTCTGCTCAGGGCATCGGCCAGCACCAGATCTTTCCCCAGCTTGTGATATATCTGTATGTCCGTGCTTAATTTGGCAGCGAGAAGCCAGATTGCTCTGAAAGCATGTGCTGTGATGCAGGTTGTCAGTGCTGACGTGGATGGTATGTTGTTGTGGCCTCAGAGGGAGTAGGTCCTTAATTGTTGCGACGAGGTTGACTGCCTCGAGCTGGGCTATGGTCATGCCTTTGTTTATGATTCGCTCAGGATATCTCTCAGCGTAGAAGTGTGTGGGCGAGTGGGCCAGCTGATCTTGGGGACTGGCTGTAGTAGGACATAGCCGTTGAACAATTCGGCAAACTTGTTGAACCATGGTATGTCATGGAACAGGTCCTCTGGGACGAGGTGCTTGCCGTTCATCGGGGCGTTCCTGAGGGTGGCGAAAATCCTGGAGATGAATCTCCTGGCTGGACTGATGCATTTGGCTACATGTTGCAGCCTGCCGACCAGCCGCTGGAGGTCCCGGCGTGATGCTCACTTGCCCACAGTCCACAGGCGGCACTCAGTTAGAACATCGGCGAGCTTGTCCGGTGGGATCCTGAGCCACATGCATGTTGTGGAAATCTCAAACCCGAGCCACTCGATCTGTGTTGTGGGCGGTACACATTTTTGTGGGGAGAGCTCAAGGCCCAGAGTGCGGGCGAGCTGGAGTATGTTGTCGTATGCCTCTTGTGCC
Source organism: Branchipolynoe longqiensis (assembly GCA_030323885.1). NCBI lineage: Eukaryota > Metazoa > Annelida > Polychaeta > Phyllodocida > Polynoidae > Branchipolynoe > Branchipolynoe longqiensis. The sequence goes on from CM059195.1 coordinate 55,110,570, forward strand.
TGTTGGTGGGTGGCAGTAGCACCGATGAAATCGTCTAAGCACATTATGAAGTGGCCCTTTTTCCTCATGAGGTGGACCACGGCGTTTGTGGTCCTGGCGCAGGCCATCGAGGAGGTCCTGCATCCGAAAGGGGGGGCTCCATCGATGTAGTAGTGGCCGCCATGCATTATGCCTAGGAAAGGGGTGGAGAGCGGGCACGTGCATAGCTGTCGGTAGTCCCGGGCAAGGTCCACACTCCACAGGTATGAGGCATATCACCTCGTCCGCCAGGTCCAGCATTCCTGTGAGGGTGTAAGACATAGGAGCGCCTTGATATTGGGCTCGCCTTATGCATTCACACTGGCCTTCCCCGGGGTAGTAGGGCGAGCCAGGTTTTGCGGGAACAGCAATGTCGGTGTGGTCACCGACTTTCCATCGAGTCTTGGTCGATGCTATATGTACGTTCATGCCTCGGGCATCAGTGTGATGTCCGAGGCGCGGAGGGCGTGCCCACGCATGGTCGACGATGACCCGCCAGTGTGCCGAATTGCGTTTAGGACGGTTCATCATCGGGCTGATCTGGGTCCATGGCCAGAAGGGGAGGGCGCTGAAATGGGCAGATGAGCGCACCGAGCTCCACCTCCTTGTGCATAAAGTCAGAAATGTGTGTCATATGGCCAGCGTCTTCGGTATGGTTGGCGGTGGCTGGCACAGGTGGTAGGGCGCCAGTATAGTACACCAGCCAGCCAAACTCGAGAATCTACAATTTGCCGATCGTGATAGTCACGGAGCAGGTGACGCCAGGCCGGGATGTTGAGTCCGGAAGGCACCGGAATGCGCCTGCCCATGTAATTGGGGAGGGCGCACTGCCGGACACTGTCGTATAGCTTCATGTATTATAAATTGTTCTTCCACAACTGAGGTATTGTGTAGGGCCAGATGGCATGGAGTGTGGTCCTATACGCTGTTGATGTTAGCGGGGGCTTGTAAGGTGGTGCAATATTCACCACGTGGTCCTCCAGGATCATGTCAATGTCATCCTGCTGTGGTAGCGTAGTAGGCCATCAGTCTAGAGCAGGTAGTCCTCACACCTATTCGTTCCCGCGCGCCAAATTACCCATGTTGCCGCCGCAACATGAACAATCTACCTTACTTTAATTTGAGGTAACTTTTATTTTAAATGGCTAACATTGGAGATATTTGAAGTGCAAACATGCAAGCATAATTTTGGCAAGCATGCCACAACTCTGACATCATAGGCTTCTTCTGTAACTGGTCCTATTAAATTGCCTCAGTATATGTTGTGACACATGTTTAACAAGTGTACCAGTATCTATGATAGATATGAAGAATCAAATCTGGATAATTGTTTTGGTTTTGAAAATTTTGTATTTTGATCGGACTATACAGCTTTAAAGCAAATGCATATCTATGTCTATATTAAATCATATCAGCTGAACCCACTTTTCTCGTTTTGTTATGTTATCAGCTTCTGTGGTTAGGCCTACACACAATTTTTGTACTGATAATATTTTATGCTAATGTTCTTGGATTTACATGTAATACATGTAGTTAACACTGGGCCCATGGCCTTTATTTCCTCCATGTTAACTGAGCTACCAGAATTGGTAGTCGCCATGGTAATGGTAATGGTAACATGTAGACTTTTTTCACACCGGATAGAGTAAATATGTGCATTTTACTTGCTAGAATTTGTTCGATTTTATTGGTATAACTTTGTATTAATGAAACAACGGACTGATTTGATGTCAATAAAATATGTAAATCAGTATGACCCATTAATTGTGTTGCCATTATTCTTGGTAGTAGTAGATAGCTAGGTACGTAGGACTTCCATTGTCACAATTCGCATGCCATTACTGTGTGTTTTTTCTTTAGTTTTTTTTAGTTGAAGTGATTTTATTCCTTTGTATACCATGTCAGTGTCCAAATATTGGTCATCCAGCCCTAATGACAAATATTATTGCACAGTGAGCAAAAGTTATAACACTATAGTTAGAAAATGATAAAGAAATGCACCAATTTTTCCATTAAAGTCGTGGTTAGGTTTCGGAAAACCACGATATTAACTGAGACAGAGAGGTAATGACGGTGACTTGAGTCCAGGCGCCATAGGGGATGAGAGAAGGGAAGGGCAAAAGTGGGTACCACCACAGAGGAAAGAGCAAGAGAATGGAAAAGGAGAAAGCAGAAGTAAAAATACTTATGAGGCGCTTTCCCCAGTTAAGAATAACACATATACATTAGTAATAAGTAAAAGAATCATGACTCCTGGCTCTGGGTTGACAACTCGACGAGAAAGGGGTACTGTTATAGTTATATTTATAGGCAATTGTTATACTTATTGTCACAGCTAGGATTGTTGTTTTGGAGGAGTTTTCAGTCACTTTGGCGTGCTGAAGGCTGCTCATCTGCAGCACTGTATGGGCACTGCTGAAAGCGGTCCCATGTGGTCGGGAGTTGGCTTCCGATGGGTAGTCGTCAGAGAGGGGGGGGGGGGGGGGAAGGCAGCTTAAGAGCCCAACCACAGCCATCTGAGAGGGCCGGGGGAGGCTGGGTGGTTGGTGTAGTTTTACGCCCCAGCAAGACCCTAGGCCATACCAGGATTGCCACTGACTTGTGACAGCGGGCACTCTTGGCAACTTTATAGCAGCAACAGGTACCGTACCAATTTTATAAATCATTGGTTTGACTCGACCAGGATCAAAACTTCAGTCCCTCTAGATTCACCGGTATACACAGTAAGTCCGGCCAAGGCCGGAGGAACAAGTGAAGTGAGGATAGGATTAATTAGGCAGTGGGTGGGGTTACCTGTTAGTTGTTAGTGAAGATTTGTGATCAGTGGTGTCAAGTCTGGTATGGGGATGAGGTGGGGCCTACTAGTCCTCGATGTCAGGGTCTGGGCAACCGGCGGTAGAAGCGGGCAAGTGCGTTCCAGGACGACTTGGAAATCCTGGAGAGGATGGCCAGAGCGGCCCTATTGTCACTGAGGATTCTTATATATGGGTCGTTTCATGGTAAATGGGGCCAATGTATTTTCCAGTATGTAATGGTCAAAAACAATTATTGAAAGAGTATAGGAGTTATTTTCTTTATAGAATTGGTATTCTTACACTTTGGAGGGATAGATATGAAAGGCTTAAGGCCTAATGTGACATAGAAAAAAAAAAGCCAACATGTTCATTCCAAAAATATAGTGGTTTAAAGGCATGAATTTGTTACATGGAGAATGTGGACTTTTCTACAGCTTACTAGACCTTTATTTTGCATAGAATATTACATGCTACTCTATAAACTAATAAAAGGAACTCTCACTTGAAATACATGTCTATCTTGCATGCATATCTTTGTATTTTTTTGTAATATTCCATGGTGATTAAACTGGTTCTGGACTTAACTGTGTGTGGTGTCCCCTGCTTTCCCCTTGCTTGTTATGTCAGGGAATATGCCATTCTGGGAATAGAGCTTCAGTAAGAAAACATTTGCTACTGTTCTATGTGTAAGGCTATTTTATACTATAGTGCCATGATTAGTAATATAATTTTTCTACAAAACTGTTTGATAACAAATTGAAGTCCGCTACCATATTTGTTTGGTGTCCCCTCCTATGGTGTTACATCCACAACTCAAAATTGGGATGAATATAACTTCCCGGTATAGATACTTTTTATAGTGCAGTTGTATACTTAGGGTCTCACAGCATAAAAATTAATTGTTTCATTCAATAAATTTTCTTAGATAATTGTTGTTGTTAATAAATCATATGTTACATCCACACTTGAGGCTGGCTACTCAATTAATTTGGGTTATTCCGACAAGATGGTAACCTAAACTATTTTTTCCTTCACATTACAAGAGTTGACTAGTCAGTGAAAGGGAAATAAACAATATTAATTTGTAGCCCTCATGTAACACTTTGGCCCCATTTACAATTAGCTGCTTTCATGGCTTTGATGTGGCGAATTCCGGAGAGGTGTGATGTCAAAACCTAGTGAAACGGAATTAATCACGTTTTCTGTCAATTTCTTGCCTTTAATAGGAGTTGATTCAGTATAAATAGAAATAAAATACAATTCCTAATATTTTATGATATGGTTTACTGTTTTTGAGTCATAAATCATAGTGCGGAACAATTTTACTTTGTTGTGTCTATCACAACTATTATTGCCCACAAGTGGAAGGTGGCCGTACGGGGCGTGTCAGTTCCACGTACCCGACCCGACTTAACCCGTCCTGACTTTACCCGACTTGACTTTACCCAACCTGACTTTACCCGATCCGACTTTACCCGACCTGACTTTGCCTGACTTTATTTTACCTGACTCGACTTTACCCGATTAGACTTTTCCTCACTTCACTTTACCGGTGTTGGCTTTGAAATTCTAGCAACTTGGGTGACCAGAGTCGCCCCGGTCGTGTTAATCGAATATGGCCAGTGGGGCTTCAGGTCATCTCATGGTATTTACCCAGTCTGGTGTGCATAGATAGGTAACCTCCTACAATTTTCAAAGGGGTCCAAACATTCAAATTATAAATTCACTGGAATCAGAAGCAATATGCTTTTGGAATTTTTATCATATTCCAAAATCTGAGTGAGATACATGCATTTGAAAGATTTTGACTTTCAGATCTTTTGTATTAGCTAATGCAGCATGGATGCCGGTCCAAACGATAATGCATAGGCACGACCAGAACAGCTGCTGCCTTCATAGCATTAAAACCGGAAACCTATGTATTTGCAGTTGATCCCATCAAACCGTTAATGCTCAGGCCGATCTGATGTGGCAAGCATGGAACGGCTGCTGCATTAGCTAATACAAAAGATCTGAAAGTCAAAATCTTTAAATGCACATATCTCACTCAGATTTAGGAAAATAATAAAAATTCAAAAAGCACATTGCTTCTGAGTCATTGCCATTGCATTGGAGCTTACAATAAATTTATAATTTGAATGTTTGGACCCCTTTGAAAATTTTAGGTTACCTATCTATGCACACCAGACTGGGTAAATACCATGAGGTGACTTGAAGTCACCGTACGGCTACAGTGGAAGGATGGTACTTTTATCTAATGGTGGTCGTGAAGTATGATGGCCTTGCGGTTTGTTTACATGAGCGAAATTAAGTGATACCACTGCAATGTCAAGTCGGTCAAAGTCGGGTCGGGTAAAGTCAAGTCTGGTAAAGTCAGGTAAAGTAAAGTCAGGCAAAGTCAGGTCGGGTAAAGTCAAGTCGGTTAAAGTCGGGTCGGGTAAAGTCAAGTCGGGTAAAGTCGGGCTGGATAAAGTCAGGTCCGGTACACAGAATGGAAATTGTTACGTAGTATGATTTATGACTCAAAAACATAGTAAACCATAGATAAAAGATTCACCCGGTACTTGTAGTACACCATAGAATAAAATATTAGGAATTTTATTTTATTTCGATTTATACTGAAGCAACTCATAATAAAGGCAAGAAATTGAAAGAAAACGTGATTAATTCCGTTTCACTACGTTTTTATTATTATTATTATTATCCTCTTCTTTGATGCAGGTTTATAGGGAGCAGTTGTTTTGGGGAGTTTTCAGTCGCATTGGTGCGCTGAAGGCTGCAAATCTGCAGCACTGAGTGACCGTACTGTATACAAAGCTTGTAGCTCTCAGCTCTAATGGTATGCAGCCTCGAAATCGTACAGGAATGTTTCTCTGGCCCAGGCCCTGTCCAGTGCATTCTTGAATTGATTCATGGTAGCTGCTTCCACTGCTTCTCCTGGTAGCTCATTCCACATGTTTATCATTCGCTGTGAAAAGAAGGCCCCTCTGAGTGAGCTGTTTTGACATCATGACTCTCCGGGATTCGCCGCCTCGAACCCGTGAAAGCACCAAATGCCCAAGGATTCTCCCTCTACTATCTGTGCCATGCATTTACGCTAAAGATTCCAGCATAGTAGAATTTTTGTTTACTTTGATCAGAACACTCAACATCACAGACTGTTCCCCTGCCTTTGGTTTCACAGATGTCGCCTTTTGTGGAGCGCACATACGGCACCTAGTGTTAGCAGAAGGTACTAACAGGGACAACACTACCCGTTGTAACGGGTTCCGGTGATGTGTTTTACCCCGTTGCTGGGTAACGTGTGAGGGAGTCGCTGGATGTAAACAACCCATAATGTTGTCTAAAACCGACATATTCTCCCGGTAGTATACGCAGCATATGAGTGTTTGCTAAGGCCAATATAATCGGGACTATCCGTACTCCAACTAGCATTTATTTGCAGACAACTGAAAACAATGCCTCAGTTAGATGATACGCAAAGGAAGGGATCCCCGCCTTGGCGTAAAAATGACTGTTTGGCGCTGAAAAAAGGTCAACGACACACTGTTTACTCCGTGAACCAGGATGAATACACAGGCGAATGGCTCAACAACAAGAAACATGGTTAGTTGGATTTTAATGCACAGGTTTGAGGTTAAGTCTAGATATTCAGGGTATTTTATCAGCATAGGGGCAGTTAAAAATTAGACGGATGCATGAATTAGTTCACCCCGCAGCCCTGTTTGAGTGTTTCGAGGACAGTTTTATGTATTAACTTAATTACACTTTACAGATTAACTTACAGATCCTCTTCTGGCTGATCTAGGCCCTATTACTGGACTATTAGACCTCTAATGCCCGCTCATTATGGTAAAGAAGAACTGTTTTTTTTTATTTGCACACATACAGCGATCGACGGAGCCCTGAAGTCATATAATAGCGGGTGTCTTTTCCAATGACAATGTCTATCCAGGCCCCAGATAGCACACAGCCGGCGGCCCAACGGCGGCCGCTCTGTCGGCCCGACGGTGGAAACCGCCGTCGGGCCGACGTTGTTTTGTCCAACCTCCCGCCGTCGACTCGACGGCGGCTGCCGCCGTCGCCCCGACGGCGGAAACCGCCGATGAGCCGACGGCGACAAACGCCGTCGGGCCGACGGCGACAAACGCCCTAATAAATTACAATAAATTACAAAACTTTTACGTCGGCCCGACGGCGACAAACGCCGTCGGGCCGACGTTGTTTTGTCCAACCTCCCACCGTCGACTCGACGGCGGCTGCCGCCGACGAGCCGAGAAGACAGTCACTCTAGTGTCAATACGTACAGGGTAATTCAAATCGTATTAACACGAATAATTCCATTAATACATCCTAATAAATTACAAAACTTTTACAAAATAATCTACACATATTAATAAACAAACCTGTAAAATAATTCCTTAAAATTCCTCCGATTTTTGGAGTTATTTGTAGAAAAAGAACGCTGCTCAACGATCGCACGTGGTCCGGTGAGATTCGAAGTAAACAAACCGTATCGGATAATTCAAATCGTATTAACACGAATAATTCCATTAATACTTCGTAATAAATTACAAAACTTTTACAAAATAATCTAAACATATTAATAAACATACCTGTTAAATAATTCCTTAAAATTCCTGGGATTTCTGGAGTTATTGGTAGAAAAAGAACACTGATCAACGATCGCACGTGTTGCGCTGGCGACTCAAGCCGGAATCCAAATTTAAAGAACTGCGCATGCGCGGCCCACCACCGTCGGCTCGACGGTGGCTCGACGGTGGACCAGACGTGGAAAATGAATGCAAACCTGCGGCTGCCCACCACCGTCGGGCCGACGGAGGCCCGTCGGTGAATCAAAAGTGGAAAGGGATTGAACCCTAACATCGGAACACCACCGTCGGGCCGACGGTGGCCCGACGGTGGAAAGTGGGTGCCGACGGACCGACCAATAGCCGACGTCGGGCCGACGGCTGTGTGCTATCTGGGGCTTCTCTCATGAGTCAAATGCGTCTACCGTTGGTGCTTCAACCACTTGGACATCTTGGTCTGGAAGACTGTTCCATGGATTTGTCACTCGAAAGAAAAATGAGTGTTTCCTGGTTATATAGGTCAATCATTAATAATAAATACAGCACCCTGTAACTTAGATAAAAGATTCACACTGTACTTGTAGTAGGGGTGAATTACAACGTACTCTAAATACTGGCGAAAATAGCTTTAGTATGGAACAGGAAATAGAATGCCTCGCTCCAATATCAAATGGCTACTTATATCAACACCGAGTTGGCGAAATGGGAGAGAATGCAAAAAGACAAGATGGTGTGTGATAAAATGCTGGCGATTTCACTTTTAAAGTCTATTAAACTACACATTCTATTATATTTTTCAACTCAAATGTAGCGGGGAAATATGAAGCCAGATATATATAGAATAAGTGTTGCTTCTTAGATTGTGAACTTAGACTCTTAGTTCATTTCCCCACTTTTTCGACAGCTTTTATATAGGGTTGATTATCTCCCCAGTACTGCAGTACAGGGTGAATCCTTTATCTACCTCTAACTGTGTGTGTCACACGATGTGATAACATATTAACAATAACAGTGACATCGGCAAAAACCAGACGGGATGGCCGAATGAGTTAGAGCGTCCGTCTCCCGTGCTGGTAGATCGTGGGTTCGAACCCCGGTCGAGTCAAGCCAATGACTTAAAAATTGATACTTGTTGCTTCCTAGCCAGGCGCTCGGCATTATTAGGACAGGGCAAGGACTGGTGTGCTCAGTGTCAGGATAATGTGACTGAGTGGGATACCAGGTCATGGTGCCGGCAGCCTGATTTCCCAGTGGGGCAGCACTATAAAGTCACCATGAGTGTGCACTGTCACAAGTCGGTACGCGTCCTGATATGAGCTTAGATGTTGCTAGGACGTAAAAGAACAACAAACAGACATCGGCAAATTATTATGTATGCCAACAACGAAATATTTCAAATGTCATAAGCAGATGCAGCACTTCAGATTAATCTCGGGACACATATAGCATACGTGATATAGTACAAAATCGTACTTTAAAAACCGATCAGATGCATATAATTAGGGCAGTGGCTATTGATACAGGCCTGTATGAATAGCCAGAGGGCTTATTGGTACGGCGGTAGTGACGTGACTAGCTTTGACCCAATCATAGGTGAATCACAGATAACTCTAACCTACCCCTCCCCCCCCTCCCCCTTCGCCCTGAGATGACCTTAGATGTTGATAGGATGTAAAACAACAAACAAACTTACCCTAACGCGACGGGGATACCACACGATACGACACGATGAAGGAGTGCCATACTAACAAGCGCTCTGGCTATTCACACGGTCCCGTGCGAATAGCCACTTCTTATAATTAAAGCGGGATAGTCCAATTAAAGCGCACAACTTAAATACAGGGACACTTGTTAATATGTATTGCTGTGCAGCAACACGGCCAAATAGTAAACCAATTTAATATAACTCGTCACCACTGAAGCATATGAATTATGAATCCCAACATTTCGATGTGTATGCTCAAATTAAATTGGCATGTTTTTCACTTTAAATATCTTCAAACTTGTTACTTCAAACATAATTATGGTAGCTTATGACAAACAACATAATGTGTATCTATATAAACAAAGTTATTATTCAACTGACCGTCGTGTATGCAGTGAAGGTTTATCTAGCATACAGCTAGTTACTCCCACTGAACAACACATTAGAAAGAGTGTTGGGAAGATGGGTATGGAAGTAACTATTTGCAATCTAAACTGCGGAATATATACTAATATAGTTCACATGCTTCATCACAGCCCGCTAATGTAGATTAATGGACTTTAAAAGTTAAATTGGGAGATTTCTGTGACCGCCATTTTGTGTTTTTTTTTATATGTTTATTCTCTACCAATTTCTCAACTGGACATCATCATAACACACTACTGCTCATTGTAACTTCTACCTCCACAGTTAATCCCAATTTAATTAATTTTTTTTCACGGATTTAGCACCCCGCCAGTTAACCTAGTAACATCTATCGGGAGAATCTGGAACCACTCATTTGGCTGCACATCATGCAGGTGATGCCGATATTCTCAACAAATATAAACAATTCCTTCAAATAAGTAAGCTTATTCATGACAATGTTATAAGAGGTGTCTTCAAAAGTATCTTACCTGATATATTATCGATTGGCAGCTCCTTTTCCCCAAGTAATTTGCTAATAAAATCAATCAAATGTAGAAGCCTCTGTTTCTGGATTCACTGTACAAATAGATGGTGCTTCATCGATCCGGATTTCCACTCGGGGAAAGTACCCGAATATAGTGGTTCCAGATTCTGCCAATAGATGTCACTAGCTTAAAGCTGCATAGTCCGATGAAGGGTCAACATTTCAAAACCAAAACAATTGTCTAGATTTGATTCTATGTATCCAACTTAAACATTGATGCACTTATTAAACATTTGCTTCTGCATAGAAGGGAATACTGAGTCACTTTATTAGAACTTGTTACTGCAGAAGCCTATGGTGGCAGAGTTTTGGCAAGCTTGTCAAAACTAATTTGACATGTTTGCATTTCAAATATCTCAAAAGTTAGCTATTTATAATCAAAGTTACTTCAAACTGAAGTAAACTAGATTATAATGACCAATCTAATATATTTATCTAAGAAAAATGACAGAAACCCCAAACCATCGGACTATGCAACTTTAACTGGCGGGGTCTTTTGTCATTCACTCCTACTCTGGGTAGGGTTGAATCTTTTGATCTAGCATATATATATACAACTATCTAATATCACTGTGAACTGTGTGGGAAAAGTCTGACCCATGGTCTAATAATAGAAATAGTAATTTAGAGTCACAATGGTGCAGAAGTCTGGCTTACTGCCAGGATCAATTTCACGCCGACCATTTGCATCGACATAATCCATTGCTGTAAGAGGTGTGTGCAGGGGAGGGGGGAGGTGGGCACTTCACTACTGTCAGATTGAACCTACCGTCAGGTGGCATCACTGCTGTATATATCAGTGCTCTCCCAATTGTCATTGGGCGTGCACTAGTAAAACAACTAGGAACCTTTATCGGACTGAGGCGGAGATACTCAGACAGTCAATGGCCTTTGGAGTTGACTAAATCTAATTGCAAGTTACCACAACCCCTTTTAAAAAAACACGGATGTTGCATCACACATCGGCCGATAATCAGGGCAATCGTCACCGTCAATTTGTATCCGGAATTATGACCAGAGAAACGCCTAGTGCTTTTGAGGTAGATTTTCAAACTAAACTTCTTTCTCGTCGTCTGGGGGAGAGGAAGAGTCCAGCTAGTGCCTTTCTGCACACACACTACTCTGTAAACGGTGATGAGTTTACAGGGACTGTGAGTAACAACCTCAGGCATGGTAAGAAGGTAGCTAGACTTAACCGGTATAATTATATTTATGTGTATATATATGTGTGGTGTATAACGTATTATGCGAGTATAAAGGCGCGGAAGGGAATTATTATTATAATATTTTGTCCCTGTTATTCTATGTACTGCCTCCATTTTTCATGCTCGACCGGTGGCGGCGCCATCTGTCCTCCTCGTCCCTAACAGATGCACCGAAGGATATATATGAAAATAATGGGATGTTGTCAGAATCTAACGTGTACACAAAGGCGGATTAGAAGGATATGATGTTTTCTTTGGCAGATGTTATAGCCATTGTGTATGTAATGTAATGTCTTGTCATGATGTTTTCTTTGGCAGATGTTATAACCATCGGGTCTATAATGGCTTGTCATGACGTTTTCTTTGTCAGATGTTTTATTTATAGCCATTGTGTATGTAATGTCTTGTCATGATGTTCTCTTTGGCAGATGTTATAGCCATTGTGTATGTAATGGCTTGTCATGACGTTTTCTTTGTCAGATGTTATAGCCATCAGTTTTATAATGTCTTATCATGATGTTTTCTTTGACAGATGTTATAGCTATCGGGTAAGTAGTATCAAGTGAATCAGATGGCCACTGGCCTTTAGTAATTATCTTTTCCTCACATGTTCACTGTTCACCTGAAGAAATATTTGTCCAGTTCAATTAATTGTTTTCAGACACATTTGTTCGGTTCAACTAACTAACCTGCCGTTGCCCATGCATCCGGACTGAGTGTTGTGAGGACATGTACTGAATCACACATGATGTAGACTTCTGTTTTTGTTACACCAAATGATATAAGCATGTTTGAACACCGTTAGGTTAAGTAGAATCTGGAATATTCAACTAGTGATTCAACTAAACATGCATGCACCCAATACACTCGAGTATTTGATTAGTGCGTTATAAACATTACAACCAACAAGTGTTTCAAACCTTACTTCTGTGGTAAAACCAAAAAGGCTAATTATCAACAACACTGTAGATGGATCCTTATATTTGAACTTTCGTTTAGGCTTTTGGGGCTACGGCTTGTTATAATAATAATAATAATAATAATAATAATAATAATAACAATAGCTTTAATCTGTGCTATGCATGGGTTAAAGCTAGGCTCCACATCAATCCCATGACCAATATTGTGTTGAACTGTCACAGTCTCGGACTATATTCGGAGACCGTGTATATATATATATCTATGTTTTCTGCTACACCGGATTTGTGCACAGTCCCATTTCAATGTAGTGCCACTATCTGGTGGAATCCATCTGTACCATTATGTGGTACACCATATCGGTGGCGCTATCTAATGGTGGAGTCAACAACACTTGCAGTTATGTGACTCAAAATGGATGCCACCCCGGTCGAGGTGACCAAAGTTAGTAAAAACTGTCAAAATTAATATGAAATGTGTACAGTATGCACACAAAAAACATGCTATTAACAAGCAACCTATACATGGCGAAGTATCAGTGAAGTATGATGATTCATGTTGGCAGTGCCAATTAACAGAGGAGTAGTGATTAGAACGACCCTAACACTTAACCACCGATTGGTATTATATATAGGCCTATAATAGTACAATATGCTGATAGTAATGTTTAAAATCTACTGAATACCACTCATACATGACATAAGCCGTGTTTACACGGGGAATTGTGAAACGTTCTAGACAAGGCGATTTATATGAAGCGTTTCAGACAGATGTTTACACGGCGGAGTTGAAAAGTGTGTCGACGCCGGGAATCAGCAGGCGCCTGTAGCCGGCTAGCACTGCTGTTTGTTTTGTTTACACTTGGTGATTCGACGCCGATGTTGCTGCTACGGTAATATCGCTTGGAATTTAAGGTTAATTTAATTAAATTTCATTATTTGAGGATGTAATTCTGTTAAATATGATCGCATTTAATAGATTTCGGCCTAATTGGGCCCTAACACTGCCGGGTACAAGCGATTAGTTACTGCTCCATCTGTTGCTGGCAAGCCCTACTATTTTATACTATCGCCGCCCGGGAACCAGCTGAATCGCTTCAAATAAACCACCTCCCGAGGTGGTATAGATGAGGCGTTTCATATGAAGCGATTCAGCCCTAAAACGCCACAGAACCGCGTCTACACGGCAAATGTGAGTCGATCTAGGCAAGGCGTTTCATATGTGGCGTTTTAAATCTCCCGTGTAAACACAGCTATATATAGGTAGTTGTCACGGTGAAATACACACATGCACACGTTCATTTTCACTTGTTCGCGAAGTTGTTTGGTTCTAACGGACCATATATGTTTGATATGTTTTTGAATATTATTTCTTTTAATCTATATTTTTTTAAGTTGCATGAACTGACGAATCAGTAACGGGTGTTTGTGAGAGTCACATTTTCATTAAGCTCTCCGTTAATGAATGCATCAGTCATTGCCATCCAGCGCGCAAAGAATATGCAATCAATAATAGAAAACTCTATTCCACAACCCTTCTCCACAGATGTCGCCATTACTAGCACTAGGCCGTCCTGGTATGACCTTAGATGTTGCTAGGACGTAAAACAACAAAAAACAAACAAACTAACACGAGTCTTGTGGACGCACTCATATCAAAGACCCTATAATATAATAGGGTCTTTGCTCATATGCCACCAAACTTGTATGTCGTGTACTAGAACCCGGCTATAAATAGTACCCACAGCATCGGCCATTACTATTGTCATATTCATAGTGTAAGGAATCTGTATTTTTCTGAAGACATTATGACGTCACGCCATAATCTACATAAGCCATCTGTGGGCATCCTCTAGCGTATGCTTCACTTCAGAAAGCATGCATTTGTTCCACAGTTCTTTTCATTTGTTTATTTAGCTTAAAAGAACAACAAAAAATGCCATAACAATACACAGACAAATATATTTAATGATAAAACAATGCTAAGTAAAAGGCGTGACTCGTGCTTGTATATATCTTTAATGCTGGAAATTGATTTCAGTATAATTAACAGTGAGGTCATGTATGTAACTATTAATGTTGTCTATTATTTTATTAAATCAATCAATGAGATTCTGCATCAGGAAAAGTCTCACTCTTTCAACCACGATCCCTTTGGCTGACTGCTGTGTATATTGTGCATTATATATTCCATATTCCCAAACTACCGTAATTAATTGGGCACTCCCTCCTTTAGATTGCCACTGGTCCAAATGGGATAACCAGACGGGATGGCCGAATGAGTTAGAGCGTCTGTCTCCCGTGTCGGTAGACAATGGGATTGTGGGTTCGAATCCTGGTCGAGTCAAACCAATGACTTAAAAATTGATACTTGTCGCTTCCTAACCAGGTGCTCGGCATTATTAGGATAGGGCAAGGAGCAGTGGAATGAGGAAGACCAATCGTCCACGATTGAAATTTCCCCTGCTTAAACAACATATGTACCAAAAACTTTTAAAAATCTGTAAAACTAATGACTTACTAAGTTTATACTTGGTGTTCCCCATCCTAGTATTCGGCATTACTAGATATAGTGCAAGGACTAGTTTGTTCAATATTAGAGTATGCCTATAATGATAATGTGAATAACTGGGTTATTGGGTGGTGGCGCTGACAGGCCAGTTTCTCAGTGGGGAAGCGCTATAAACGTGAACGATGTGTCCCAAATCGGTATCTGTCTTGATATGACATTAGATTGGTTGGTTGTTGGAGTGTTACGTCCTGACAACATCTACGGTCATATCAGGATTGGGTACTGACTTGCGACAGTGCGCACTTAGGTAGCTTCATAGTGCTGCTCCACTGGGAGACCAGGGTACTGGCACCATGACTTGATATCCCACTCAGTCACATTATCCTGACACTGAGCCAACCAGTCCTTGCCGTATCCTAATAATGCCGAACGCCTGGCGAGGAAGCGATAATTATACATTTTTAAGTCACTGGGTTGACTTGACATGGCTTCGAACCCGTGTGTTCGAATCACATGATCTACCGAAACGGGAGACGGACGCTCAAGCCTCAACTCATTCGGTATATGACATTACATATTGCTAGGATGTAAAACCCCCTAACTTGTAAATATAGATAGGCTATCTTTATTTATATAATTCTGTTCTCACACCTTATGTTCGCTGATTGGCAGGCAAGGGCACGTACAAATGGAAGGCCAAGAACACAATCTATAATGGCGACTGGCGGGATGACCAGCGACACGGCTACGGCACATACAGCGTCCCGAATCCTGAAGGAGGCTATCTGAAGCAGTATTCAGGAGGGTGGAAGGCCGATAAGAAACATGTATGCATCGCTTGTTTGGCTTTTCTTGTGTTTGATATTGTTTATATTGTTGATTGTGGAGGAGCGGGACGTAGCTCAGGCGGTACAGTGTCCACCTGTGGAGGTGTGGGTCATCCGATCGATCCTGCTCAGTGGACCCATTTGCAGTTTTGGATATTTTCCATTCCAATTAATTCTCGCAATTTAATTTCCTAAATATATGCCTCAAATACTCATCTATCATAGCCTGCTATGTTTGGAATGAAGAATTTATTAAATCATACAGATTTTAAACTTTAAAAGTCAAATTTTCTAGGTCAGACTCCTAATCTGAGGGTCGGCGGTTCGATTCCCCGTGCCCCCAGCTCTGCCAATTTGGATTTCCACCGCTGTGTATAATTTACAGCGTCATCAAAGGCCGGTTGTTCTCATACCATGTCTATGTGGTGTGGGAGGTTAAAAATCCCTTGGGTCGGTAAAAGTGTAGGCTCGGGCTTTCTATCGACCAGCAGTGGAATGAGGAAGACCAGTCGTCTCTGACTGAAATTTCCCCTGCTTAAACAACTAATGGACCAAAAAATAAATAAAATATTGAGAGTATCCAGTGGCTGCCATCTTGTTTTATCTGCACCGCTCTCAGTTCATCAACTCTGTGCCAATATAGATGAACGCTGCATTTCTGGAACCAGGGCCTCCACAGGCTGTTTATATTTGATTCATACCAAAGCAGTTTTCGCTCGTATTTATACAGGATCATCATTCACCCTCTACTCTGGTGGGGGGTGAATATTATCTAGGCTTATTGTGAGTTTTGCTGGTCCCACAGGAAGGACTGACATCGTGACCCAGCATTTGGGGTCACAGCTTTAGCTGACACGCCGGAAGTGGGGTGCTGGTGTCACTTCCAGCTCTACCCTTCACCCTATAATTTAAGCTTAATTGCGTCTATAAATAACCACACACCTTCTGATGATTTCACACGGTAGGATTCTTGTCATATATTTATTTCAAATTGCAGCGATAGTGTCCTAGTAAATATTTGATATATTAGATAAAATACCACTTCCTGTATGTATTTTCACCACTTCCCACACCTTCCATCGTGTAAGCTGAGGCTGTGACCCGGCATGCCATGGCCCAGCTTCAGTCCTTCCTGGGGGACCAGCGGAACTCAGAATACCCATATTCTCTGTCAATGTAACCTAATATATGCCTGGAGCGTTACAATATTCTGCTGTAATGCCACTGATGCTCCAATCCATAATATGAGTTTTGTTCCTGTCAAGACAATTTTACATATGCGTAGACATATGCAATAGTCTAAAGCCCTGTTCACACGGGCAATCTAAATCGATTCGTAGAAAGCGACTTGTATAGTTCGCCTCAAATTTCTCGTGTGAACGCACGTCTGATGCGGATTAGGGCTGATTCGACTCACGTGATGCGGATCGTGTAAACCACCTAAGCGACGTAGTCTACGTGAATCGATTCCTGTGATGCGGATAATGTTGCCCGTATGGACGCAACCAATTCGCCTCACCTGATTCGATTTGTGTGATGCGCCTCACATTTTGTCCGTGTGAACACGGCTTAAGTGGGTTCGCGAAGTGATTTCAAATGGATTGAAGTTTGAGACCTAGTTGTAAGTACTGTACTCACCCATGGGGGTTATTTTGATATGTACAAATATGTACAATTATGTCTTTTCCTTTTATTGCACATGTACAGAATGTGCATATGCAATAGATATCACAATATGGTAATGCATTATCAACACATCGTATTGTAAGCTAATGCCTATCTATCTATCTATCTATCTATCTATATATATATATATATATATATATATATATATATATATATATATATATATATATATATGTATCCATTTGATTACATTCCTTCTTGTTCTCGTTCTTGTTAATCTTCTTGTTCTTTTCCTCCACCACCTCCTCCTCCTCATCCTCATCCTCATTCTCCTCCTTCTCCTTCTCCTCTCCTCATCCTTCTCTTCCTCCACATTCTCCTACTTCTCCTCCTCCTCCTTCTCCTCGTCCTTCTCCTCCTCCTCATTCCCCTCCTCTCATTCCCCGTCTCCTCCTCCTCCTCCTTCTCCTCCTTCTCCTCATCCTTCTCTTCCTCCACATTCTCCTACTTCTCCTCCTCCTCCTTCTCCTCGTCCTTCTCCCCCTCCTCATTCCCCTCCTCTCATTCCCCGTCTCCTCATTATCCTTCTCCGTCTCCTCATTCTCCTCCTATTCCTCCTCATTCTTCTTCTTGTGCTTCTTCATTTCAACAATATTTATATTCAGCGTTTCGTAAATACAAATGACAACATTGTTCTCTGCCGGACAGGGTTACGGCACCAACTTTTACAGTTTGACCGAGTACTATGAGGGGGAGTGGTACGCGAATAAGCGCAGTGGCTGGGGCCGGATGTACTACGCTGATGGAGCGATGTTTGAAGGCGAATGGTATGATGATAAGCGCAATGGAGAGGGCATGCTCAAACAAGGTAGGTTCCTCATCACTCACGCAGCTGTCTGGGAGCTCACTGCGCTTTATGAATATATATGCTGTATAAGAATTATACGAGTATAATATTAATAACCCGGAATTCCATACTCGCTCCTCACCTCCACCCACCAGTAATCGGGTGGTGGAACCTCGGGCTGGTTATCTCCTGCTCCAACCGACTCAACCTCAGCTTCGACGGTGGTGCCACCGCTCGCCTCTGCTCATTAACCTAATTCACTTACCGCTATCTATATCAAAATTGTTTTAAATTGTTAAAAAAGAATAGTTAAGAATTGACCGTCCGAGTGGATCTGGAGGCGATAATGACCAGACACAGCTGGCATACAAAATTACAACTGTAAAGGCCTCTGACTGGTGGCTCCAGTGTGGCCAAATCTGGAACTACATACCTAGCTGATGGCATGCAGTAGAGCCTAGGTAAATGGTATATAATAATATAGTGAACTGAAAAGAGGTATATTCCAATAGAGGAACTGAAAAGAGGTATATTCCAATAATTTATATTCCAATAATAGATTATAGAGCACATATCTATATCATATATATCTATATATATATCTATATACTGTTATTCAGTTCAGAACCAGTTTCCTATTCTATTGTTAAAAAGGACGGCAATAGTGGTCTTGTATTATAAAAAAACTATACATTTATGTGAGACCACATAAATCTATTGCTGCAATACATAGGCAATTAAAAAGAATGAAATGCTTGTAGACATTGTTGTAAATTAAAAAGAATCTTTCCCTGTTTCAGCTTGCGAGAACAGGTACGAAGGCGGCTGGAAAGATGGCAAGAAGAGCGGAGTGGGCAAGTTCTACTACCTGGACAAGGGTCAGGTCCTCGAAGGTGTTTGGAACGAAGGAATTCCCAAGGCCGGAGAGATGAAAGACCTTGACCGAGAGACCGCCCCTGACTCCACACAGTACCCAATCCCCAACGTGAGTACAGCCAGCCTATAGGCCTTACAGGTGAAGCATCAAGTAGGAGATGTATGCTAGGCCAATGTAACTGCAATCTACATTACACAAAAAAAGCTATGGCAAAAACCCTACCAAGTTTGGGTCATCAAACGTGGTTAAGTCAAATCATGACTTAAAAATTAATACTTGTCACTTCCTAGCCAGCTCGGCAAGGACTGGTTGGTTTAGTGTGAGGATAATGTTACTGAGTGGGATATTAGGTCATGGTGATCGCGGCCTGGTCTCCCAGTGGGGCAGCACTATAAAGTCGCCATGAGTGCCACAAGTCAGTACCCGTCCTGATATGACCTTAGATGTTGCCAGGACATTAAGCTCCAACAAACAACCAACCAGCCTAACCTTCCCTCTTCCCTCTTCCCTCTTCCCTCTTCCCTCTTCCCTACCTTACCCTAGCCAGGGTCCCAGCATACAGGCTAAGTACTTGTATCGCGGAATACTCCTTTTACAATAGGGCGGAATCTTCAGATTTGGCCTCTGCGCAAGTGACTCAAACTTGTAGTCAGGACTATCTTCTATGTGTATATAACTTATACACTGCACTCTATTTATATGTAACTTATATACCCTGCTCTATTTATATATAACTTATATACTCTGTTGACATTACATATAACTTATATACTCTGTTTTATTTATGTAGAACTTATTTACTGTTCTATTTACATATAACTTATATAGTCTGTTTTATTTATGTAGAACCTATTTTCTCTGCTCTATTTATAAATAACATAGCACTGTTTTATTTATACAGAACTTATATACTGTCTTCATTTTATATAGAACTTATATACTCTGTTTTATTTATGTAGAACTTATTTACTCTGTTCTATTTACTTAGAACTTATATACTGGTTTATTTATGTAGAACTTATTTGCTCTGCTCTAGTTATATAGAACTTATATACCCTGCTATATTTATGTAGAACTTATTTGCTCTGCTCTAGTTATATAGAACTTATATACCCTGCTATATTTATGTAGAACTTATTTGCTTTGCTCTATTTATATGTAATAGACCTTACATACTCTGTTTTATTTATGTAGAACTTATTTATTCTGTTCTATTTGCATAGAACTTATATACTCTGTTTTATTTATGCAGAACTTATATTCCCTGCTCTATTTATATATAATAGACCTTATATACTCTGTTCTATTTACTTAGAACTTATATACTGGTTTATTTATGTAGAACTTATTTATTTTGTTCTATTTACATAGAACGTATATACTCTGTTTTATTTATGCAGAACTTATATTCCCTGCTGTATGTATATATAACTTATATACTCTCTTTTATTTATACAGAACTTATATACCCTGCTCTATATATAATCTTATATACTATGTTTCATTTATGTAGAGCTTATTTAAATGCATCTTGTTATTTCAGCTTAAACTGGCCGACCCCGCGACCGTCCTGGCAACTGCTCAAGAGCCATATTTGCAAGATCAAGATTAATATAATATAATATAATATAATATAAATGCTGCCATCTGTCAATTACTTCAAATTCAATTGGTCAAAGTCCCCCTTTACCATGATCATGTTTAGTGTACACGTAATTCGAGCATTAATGAGAAATAGTTTAAAGGGTAATCACATGTATATTTCGAAATCAATAGTATATTAGGACAACGACATAAAGTAGGATGTCAACTCGGAAATTAGATGTAGAGATATAATTATTCGATTTTAAGCAGTTTGTTAATAAAATACTTTATTGGGGTTTTTTTGTTTTGGTTTTTATTGAGGCTGTATTTATACTGTCCATAGCATATAAGCCTGGGTATTCAGGCTTGTTTTCAATGCTGGCCAGCTGTAGTGTTTGTGTTATCTTATCACACAGGAGCTGCTGATGAGGTATTTGATTACCCCCATTTCAGTAGCAGTACAGTGTTATTGTTATGGTGTCTTTTAATAGTTAACCTGTATAATATTACTCTCTTTAACTCCATTGGCATTTATTATTAAGCAGGAGATGTTCAATTCTTAATTAATGTTCTCTGTGTGTTCAAGATCTAGTAGGTGATTTAGTATGACCACATGTAAATATGGATGATGACGTCAGTGCCTGTGAATTAAACTATAATACTAGTTATACATTATCCCATGAAAATATTGAATATATTGGTGAACCCCTAAGGCTCTTTGACAGTTAAATATAATAATGTAGTGGTCTGCGCTGGCCTCTCAGGCAGGTCACCACATAGACAGGTGGGCGTGAGTAGTGTGGTGATATCAGGCAGTCTAGGTGGTGTGGTCGTTGGCGCACTGGCCCGGAGTGCAAAGAGATGTGGGTTCGAGTAATATTAAGCAAAAATACCCTGGATTAGATTAGATTAGAGTATTTGAGCTGTATGCTCAGACCAAGTCAGAGACTCCACTATCAGGGCCCACTACATGTGGTGAGGGACACTGTTCAGTTTTGTCATGTGCAGCAATGAATTTGAATCTGCTGGTGTTACCTGGGTGTATCCTGGAATTTGAGGTTCATCTAGTATTGCTGTCAAGCTACCTTTTGAAAGATTGTACACTGGAGTTTGATTGGGTTGATTCATTTTCCAGGTGTATATAATTCGAGATGTGGCCATATCGAAAGGAATGGGTATGCAGGTATTGCAATACCTCAGGGAGTTTGACGCCCCTGCCCTGCAGAGGTGTAAACCACTGCCTTGTGGTATAGGTTCTTGACAGAACCAAAGGCTAAGGGAGCAAACCCTAAACAGAAAACCATGTCACTGTGGCAGCATTAAGGGCGGTTGATGTATGAAACTCCCAATATCTCCCGACCAGCCACTGCAGGGACAAATAGTTTTGCGCCTGTCTGGACATGTTCTTGCCGGTGTGAGACCTCTATTTGCTCCCCGAGAGAGTGTCGCTGGTAACTTGCAAAAGCCAGCAGCACTTCAACACTTTTGCAGGCAGCTTTCATGAAATGAAGTGGAGAGGTACAGTCAAGTAATGAAAGCAGTCTTTGTCGCATCGCGACCGACAGCATGATAATAATTCGATATCTCCCACATTGACGTTCAATGTAGTAGATTTGAGGAATTTTAGTATGATATCTCACTGAACGATGTCTTATATCTTACTAAGCCAATGAAATTGATGCTTGTAGCTTCCTAGTCAGGCACTCAGTATTAATAGGATAGGGCAAGGACTGGTTGGCTCAGTGTCAGGATAATGTGACTGCGTGGGATATTGGGTCATGGTGCTGCTGACCTTATTTCCCAGTCAGGCAGCACTATAAAGGCACCATGAGTGCGCACTGTCAAAAGTCGGTACCCATCCTGACATGAGCTTAGATGTTGCTAGGACCAACAAACTATTAAAACTCTTAAATAATGCTATCTCATTGTCTTTTGCTTCTTTGAGTGATATGGTCGAGATTAAAATAAAATATGAAAAATAACAACAACATCTCGCCATGAATATAATGGCCACAGCTGCCGAAATGGCGTAAAACCTCCAAGTCACTCACTCGCACCAACCCTATCCAGATCACACCAACCTATCCTGGCTCGCTCGTTGCCTGATACTGTCAGTGCAAACTGACTTACTCACAGTGCCGCCACCTTGTGGATCTTTCTGCATTACTCTGACACTTAGTTTTTTTTAATGTAGCATTTCGGTATCTGGCTTGTTTATTGTGGCAAACAACCCGTCACCATGTCAGATCGGAAACGGGACCAACCATAGACTAAGTAAATAACCTCAAGTAAGCATTATTTTGAAATGAACAACGCAAAGAGTCACTCTATCCGCCATGAGAGAACAGAACAACTTCCAACCACCGCGGTCCTAGTTCCAGTTTGTTTCTCCAGGTGGCATTACAACTTGTTAGCCGCGGTGGAAGTTAAAGGGCGCATTCCTTACACGCGGTATGAGAATGCGACAAAAAATCGAAACGCCTTGATGCCTATGGGCTACATTCCTTACACGCGGTATGCGGCATGCAGCATGCAGCATGCGGCATGCGTCAACTCGATCGGTCCCTGTAGCAATCGGTGTGGCATGTGGTATGCGGCACACGGTGTGCGAATAGAAACATCAGTCGCACTTGTCCGTTAGTTTTAGACGAGGAGAGGCGACTGAGCATTACGGAACGGTCACACACAAGGGTCCTGAGGGGAAACATGGTAGTGGTGGTGGTGTGGGTTCGGGTTGGTAAAAATGCTACCAGAGCCACAAAAATATGAATACTTATCTATAATTTGGTAATTATAAAGGTAGGAACTCCCATGTGACGTACTAAGAGGTACATAGATATAAATGCAATATTAGGTCATATACAGTGCAGTATTGAGTATACTTTTTATTTTTTAAATATAGCCAGTTGTGTGCCACATGCCGCATGCTGCGTGTAAGGAATCATGCCATTCGCATACCGCATCCCGCGTGTAAGGAATCCGCCCTTAAAGCTAAGATTCCTTACATGCGGTATGCGAATGCAGCAAAAAATCTAAATGCCTTGAAGTCAATGGGCTACATTCCTTACACGCAGTATGCGAATGCGAATGCGGCAACTCGATTGGTCCCTGTAGCGATCGGTGCAGCATGTGGCATGCGGTATGCGAATAGAAACCTCAGTCAATGCGAATGCGGCAAAAAATCGAAATGCCTTGAAGTCAATGGGCTACATTCCTTACACGCGGTATGCAAATGCGAATGCGGCAACTCGATCGGTCCCTGTAGCGATCGGTGCGGCATGTGGCATGCGGTATGCGGTATGCGAATAGAAACCTCAGTCGCACATGTCCATTAGTTTTAGACAAGGAGAGGCGACTGATCATTACGGAACGGTCACACACAGGGGTGCGGAGGGGAAACATATGGTAGTGGTGGTGGTGGGGAGACGCACGCCGCATACCGCATAGAAGGAATCCTCCCATTTGCATACCGCATGCCGCATACCGCATACCACGTATAAGGAATCTTAGCTTTAGTCGGGTTCCAGTACCCATCGTGGCCGCTAGGTGCGGAGTTCATCCATATAAAACGACCACAGTGGCGACCTCTGTGTAAACAAAGGCCAGTGGACCAGGCTAGTGGAGGCTGCATTGATGTTAATGTCATTAACCATAGGATATAAATAAAAAAACATGAATAAAATAAGTAAAACTGACACTGGCTATGTCTCTAACAGTAGTCTGAGTGCCCAGATTTGTCTAAATCTAAATGCACATGGTATAAGATGTGCTGATTATATTGATATAAATGCAATGCTGGATAAAAGATTAATATCTTACTTTATTATATATATATATTTTTAGTTAGTGTTCTATGTTTCAAACAAGAGCTGAGATGAGCTGAAACTAGCACATTTCATTGATGCACACAGTGTCTTAGCATTGGCCATGTGCTTCGCAGGGGTTTGTTTATCTTCCACGCACCCCACAATGCACTGCGCGGCTGGAACGGTGATCTAGTCTATCATTCGTAATAAGGTTTACCAAGCCAAAGATACAAATAACAATCCATATCGAAAGTAATGTATTTTAAAATAACAATCATAGTCGATATGTATATCATGTACACCCAAAAATATATTTATTATAAGTACACACACACACATATATATATATACACAGACACCAGTATGTATGTATGCATACATACTGGTGTCTGTGGCTTATTTACGTACATAGAACACAGTATATATATTAACATATATCCAGTAAAACCTCTTTAAATCGACCGACCATGGGACCGACTTTAAGTGGTCCATTTAGGGAGGTGGTCGGTTTAGGGAGTTAGAATATCCATGCAATGGCATTGTTGGGACCCAAATAAAGCAATCGATATAGGGGAGTAGTCGATCTGTGGAGGTGGTTGGTTAGATAGGTTTTACATTATACTGCGTATATACTTGTATATATATACGGGTGTAGGGTGCATCAGGTTGGGAGCCGTTGTGGGCTCCGGTAGAGATAGATGCGATCCGCCAGGTTAACGGCTGGTTCGGGCGTGAGAGTTGAGATGCCCTAGTCAGCGCCACCATCGAGATCGGCAAATTCTAGTTCAATCTGCCAGGGGGCGTCTGGGTCCCCTTCCGCCTTGGGCTTGGTTTGGCCCGTCATTGCCTGCCCGTCCAGCACCGTAGCCACTTATCGGTGCCCGCTCGACTTGGTTAGATAGGTTTTACATTATATTGATATATATATATATATATACTTATAGACATATACTATAGAGATATAGAGAGAGGTGGGAGAAATATTGTGCTCAATTGTTTAAATTATCCAATGAATGCATGGGTATTTCATCTGACTACCAAACTGACCACTACTACACTAGACAGGGTAGACAACAGAGATTTCATTCAATTGATGTGCGAATGAACCAGGGCCTATAACATTTATTTAACTAGTTGCTGTCTATTGATCCGCTTCTACGGGTAGCATATACATAATTATAAAGGCCAGCTACGGTACACAATAAGACCAGACAAGATGAAATGGTGTGAGTAATATATTCTCTGGCTCGGATTATCAGCTGCCTGTGTATAACTTACAGCGTCATCAAAGGCCAGTTGCTCTTAGACCATGTCTATGTGGTGTGGGAGGTTAAAAATCCCTTGGGTCGGTAAACGTGTAGGCTTGGGCTTTCTATCGACAAACTGTCTAATGATGAAAACAAGTCTATTCAGACTTATCCATGATAGGCAGTATAAATCTTCAAGAAAAAAAAAAGAGTGGGATGATCCCTTCCATGCCTTTATACTCCCATAATCCGTTATGCATCATATATATATGGAGTATAATCTATTATACTTTATATTGATATAAACCACGGAGGAACTAATTCTATTCAGTATTGTATTTATTAATTATTGTTATTCTAATTCGCGTGCCCACCTTAATATCGGATTCGTTAATTGTATATTACATGTTTTGGGAGTCGCGCATCTACTCTGTGTTAATTGGTGCGGTTCGGCACGATTAGGGCGCCACCTACGAGTGCCAGAGACATTACTACGCGCCCGCACTCCTCGCAAAACCATATAAACCCAATTCAAAAATGTAGTTTAAATAAAAGATCTTTACATGAAAATAATTGTAATTCTCATTAGTTCCACTTTTAGTTTTAATATGATCACATTGGTAATGGAGCAATGAACAAAAAAGTAGGAATATTAACAAAACTAACTATTTGAAGGTTTGATTCCAATGTTTATCTCCATTTTTGGATTGGCGTTTATATGGTTTTTCGCCTGAGCTCTTTATATATATACATATATATATATATATATATATATATATATATATATATATATATATATGTGCACAGTGTGCGCCCATCATGTTTGTATTTATTAATAGGTGACGTCATTGAATGACGTCACTCCACCCCCACATTGCCTCTCCAATCCCCCCCCCCCCCTCCCCCCACCAACTCACCTTCCCAACTGGCAATCTGGGGGTCCCATTTTGAGCGATTTAATCATTCCATCAAAAGTTCATTATGCCTCATTTACATGAGCTAATCGGCGCCCTATCGCACACCCCGCCCCCTGCCCGCCCCCCCCCCCCCCGCACCCACCCCATGTGAAGTCACGTCGTCGCCACGTGACCAACACAATGGAATATGACATCACGTGATCGATCGGCAACACCGCCAAGTCGGCGCAGACGACATTGGGCTGGAAATAACAAGAAGCGGCGGGAAATGGCGGGAAACGGCGAGAACAATGGCGGCCCACCTGAGACCCTGCTAATGTCCTAATAAGGGCGAATCGGCGACCCTCCATTGCCCCTGGGAGGCTGTGTGATGTCATTTTCGTGGCGATTGTTGGCTGATGCACTCTCAGAAAAGAAGACGTGAGGAAAATGTAAAGTTTTAGCATTGTCACATGGCGTATTGAGGAAGCCTGAAACGTGACTTGGTTCGAGGCTATTCTCTTACTGGGGGATGTTCTTAGATGGGCACAGTACCTGTTTTGTGAGGGCGAGATTACATGAATATGTAACACTAACGAGGAACCCTGTATTGGAACTTTATTTCGAAATGTGTACCGTAGTCAGGAAGAGTAACAGATTTTTCATTAACAAACTAATTCAGGGTAATTATGCAAAGTTTAATAAATATATATATAATATATATTATGATGTTATATATGTGGCAGGTTTTATATATGTAATATTTCCATAACAAATCCATTCAAAAGACTGCACGATTGTAAAACTATATTTATAAATGGCAAATTACCAAATGAATTCTCTATGGGTCAATTCAATATGGCATCATATTAGTTAACAAAGAAAATGTGCGTTAAGCTCGAAATTTGCTAGCCTATTGATATTCGGTGTTTATTAGATATAATTTATATATAACACGATTTTAGAAAGCCGTCTGAATACAGTATAAAGCATTTTATTGTGTGATGTACATTTTCTTTCGGGAGAGAATTGGGCAAGAATTTAAGTGTCCACACATAGCTGGCGCCTCTATAGGAGAGTGGAGAAACTAGGAATATATCAGTGTATATGGGTAGTAACTACACACATGATAACTGATATACCAGCTAGACATAGTACAGGTTAGTGATGGTTTATATTCACACTCAAAGCGCATTCTACCACGCACACTGTCCTGTCTGTGGGAAAGTGCATATAAAAGACCCCTTGCTGCTTATCGGAAAGCGTAGCCTATGTGGTGGCAGGGGCTTTCCTTCAAAGAAATATGTCAGAATGACCATATGTTCAATAGCAGATGATAAAAATCAATGTGCTCTAGAGGTGTCGTTAAATAAAACAAACTTTTTTCTGTAAAACAGACACTTAGAACTGGGTGTGTATTTATTTAGATTTTATATATATATATAAATCAATCGTAGCAATTCATTATATAATTACACATATAAGTAGGATACGTTTCCCATATGTACCCCGCATATATGGGATATATATCCCATATATGGATATATCCCATATATGGATATATATCCCATATATATTTGATATATATCCCAATATGTTTGATATATATCCCATATATACTTCATACCCCCATACATCCCCCATATATCCCATGTACATCCCATATATGATATATCCCATATATTATATCCCATATATATCCCATACATCCCATATGTATCCTATATCCAATATACCCCATATATATATATGCCATATATCCATATATCCCATATAAATCCCATAAAAAAAACCTATAAATATCCAATATATATCCAACATATATCCAATATATAGATATCCAATATATATCCAATATATATCCACAATATCTGGGAAATACACATATCACTTATATAATATATTCCACGTAAATGAGATACATATAAAATATATCATTATATATAATAAATTAATATATAATGATATATATAGATACGAAATGCAATATAATTAATGCATGTATATGGCATTTCGTAAATAGAATGATCAATTACATGTTCAGAATGAACCAACACACCTGGAATAAAACACAATTGTAACAAATCTCCCCAGTCAAAGCAGGCAACACCCCCAAACCCCCTTCCAAGTTCCAGACAGGTGTTAGTTTCCAAAATAACAATGCAGCCACCTGTCTTGCAGGGAAATGTGGGATATGGCGCCATGTTGGAGGCTTCCCTGGTGTTGTCCCGCGTCCCAGTCCACCTACCCAACCATGCGTGACACTTCGGCTGCACATAAACAAAGGATCGCGAGCTACTCCAAACGGAATACCTCCACACCGGACAATAGCCTATTATCATGCCGACAGAGTTGGGTTGGTCACTTTGGGCCCTTCCTCTAAACTCCCATGGGCATCTGACCAACCATTCACTAAAAAATAACCGTCCCAAACGCGATTATTATTAATCAACGCTTGGTTACTTGCCCCCTCTCTTTTTGGACAGTTCATTCTGAGATAAACATCAGCATTCCTTCAATGTCGATTTTCACACATACAGATCACGTGATTTCTTGTTATTGAAAATATAAATGAGCTTTAAATTGAACTTTTCTTTAACTCATCTGTAAATTTATGGTAAGACATCGCCCCAGGTCCATGCTGGTCCCCTGGCGGCAGTAGCGCGTGTCGCTTTGTTTCCCCGCCATCTGGACACCTATTTTCCCGCGCTTTCCGCCCGTTGGCGCAGACGACTTTCAGACGCGAGCTAATCCCAGGGTGACGTCGCGTGGTAATGAGGCGGCGGCGGTGTGTCACGGCTGAGTGTCCTTGTAATATTTATCCAGTTAGTGTAATTTGAGTGGAAATAATTGCATTGCTTGCTTGTCTGAAAAGGATTGAGTTGATAATAGAAAAAAAAGTGAAAAAAAATCTTTAAAAAATATGATAAAAAATATTGTGGGATACACTAATAATAATATAATCTCATTTTCTTTTTCTAGAATAAATTTGTCACATTTTCACTTCAAATATCTCCAAAGTTATCCATTTAAAATAAAAGTAATTTTTCTGGAGGTTGAAGATATTATTGTGCTAATGCTATAGTTAAAGCTGTATAGTCTGATGAAATATCAAATTTTCAAAACCAAACCAATTATCTAGATTTGATTTTACATATCTAACTTAGATACTGATGCACTTATAAAGCATTTATTTCTGCGAAGGAGGCAATAAATACTGAGTCAATTTAACAAAACCTGTTACTGCAGAAGTCTATGGTGTCAGAGTTTTGGCACGCTTGCCAAAACTAAGTAATTTGTCAGGTTTGTACTCAAAATATCTAAAAGGTTTACCATTTAAAATAAAAGTAACTTTGAACTAATGTAAAGTAGATACTAGTGATCGATCTAATATATTTATCTCAGAAAAAATACAGAAATTCAAAAACCATCGGACTATGCAACTTTAATATAAGTACAAATACAGTTAGAAAAGACAGCATGACGCTATGGTGGTTTATGGGCACTTTCATTGACAAATTCAACCCACTATTTCTACACCGAACCTATCGGATGCGGTGGCCGAATCGGTAGAGCGCAGACCTCCTGTGCGGAAGATAGGGAGTTCAATTCCCGATTGAGTCAAACTAATGACATACAAAATTGATACTTGTCACTTCCTAGCCAGGCGCTTGGCATTATTAGGATATGGCAAGGACTGGTTGGCTGAGTATCAGGATAATGTGACTGAGTGGGATATCAGATCATGGTGCTGGTGGCAAAGTCACCATGAGTGCACACTGTCACAAGTCAGTACCTCTCCTGGTATGACCTTAAATGTTGTCAGGATGTAAAACTCCAACGACCGACCAATCATTGACAAATTTAACCCACCATTTCGATGCCGGACCACGCCCCCTTCTTGGTTCTGTGGTAGAAAGTCTTCATTCATTAGTACGTGCGCTTCGTGTTCCTGCCACAGTGTGGCGCCACTGCGCTGCGGATTCCCCCCACAGTGTGCACTGCACGTTTTTTCCAACCCAAATGTTGGCCGAATGAGTTGAGCGTCCGTTTTTGGTAGATCCAAACTCATGGCTTCGAACCCTGGTCGAGTCAAACCAATGACTTAAAAATTGATACAAGTTTGTCACTTCGTAGCCAGGCACTCGGCATTATTAGGCTAGGGCTAGGACTGGTTGGCTCAGTGTCCGGATAATGTGACTGAGTGGGATATCAGGTCATGGTGCCGGTGGCCTGGTCTCCCAGTGGGGCAGCACTATGAAGTCGCCATGAGTGTGCACTGTCACAAGTCGGTACCCGTACTGATATGACCATAGATGTTGTTAGGACGTAAAACAACAACAGCGCTGCACCTTCGTACCTCCCACCCCAAACAATGTGTGTGTGGGGGGGGGGGGAGTGCGGGGGGGGCGAGGGACAACCCGGTAATGTAAATAACGATGCAATGGTCACGTGACATTCATCTAGATGATAATTTATTTTCATACATTGACAATATGAGACAAAATATGAAAGGGAACATGGGAAAATCAGACACACGTCTAGACTTGATGAACCGAAAATATCAACTCGGAATCAGCGAAGGCTGACTTAATTTGTTATGGCTCAACAAAGTACCAAATCTAACTTCTAGGGGTGGAAGATGTAGATCTACTAATACAATAATAGCTATGACAACTAATTTTTTACAAAGATTAATGCTCTAAATGTGTTTGAAGTACACAATCAAATGACAACCTATGTATTGTTTTCTACATGTTTTTAAATAAGTACAATTTAACAGAGATGGAGACACAATTCACACGAATGGTGTGGAACCATTGCAATGACACTATGCAAGCAACAACAAAATAACTAAATATTGATAATTTCTCAAGATATCACAACATTTATATGTCAGAGACATAAAAAAAGATTATACACACACCACATTGTCGCTATGAATACATCAATCATCTTGTTTTATGTGTTTGAAGTACATATTCAGATATCCTAGATATTGTTTTATACACATTTTTAAATAAGTACAATTTACCATCAATGGAGACATCATTTTCAAGAATGGTACAGAACCATTGTAATAACGCTGTATAAACAACAACAAAATCACTAAATATTTATGATTTCTCAAGATACCACCAAATGGACACATCAAAGATATTTTTAATAGATTATGCACATATCACACTATCACTATGAATACATCAATCATCTTGTTTTACGTGTTTGAAGTACACGTTCAGATGACAATCTAGATATTGTTTTTTCTCTCCTCGCATTCTTAATAAAAAGTGATTAACATAGATCACTAACCACAAACCATAATCTTAAGAAACACAGACCGATAACTGCCCAGCATTGAAAACAAGCTCCATCATCCGAGCTTATATGCTATGGACAGCATAAACACCCCATAAAAAACACACACACACAAAACAAAAACACACAAAAGACAATTTAACATCGGTCGAGACATAATTTTCGCGAATGGTACGGAACCATTGCAATAACACTATTTAAACAACATAATCACTAAATATTTATAATTGTTCAACTTACCACCAAATGGATATGTTAAACATATTTTAAATAAATTACCCACACATTACATTATCTCTGCAAAATACAGCAATCATCTTGTTTTGTGTGTTTAAAACACATGTTAATATTGCAACCGATATATCGTATTCTACACATTTTTAAATAAGTAGGCCTACAATTTAACATACACTGAGACATAATTCTCTGGAATGATACGAAACCATCACAATAACACTATGTAAACAACAACACACATCACTAAATATTTAATAATTTCTCATGATACCACTAAATAGACACGCCAAATATATATTTGTTAATAGATTATAATCCACATCACATTATCGCTCCGACTACATTAATCATCTTGTTTTTACTAGTAGAACGGCCCGTCATACAAACCCCGCCTCGGCTCCTGGCGCCACCTGTAGGCGCGGCGGGAAACTACGCCGCCAAGTGGCGGGAAGCAGACGATACGTTCAGTACTGTGAGACTACAGCGGCCGCTAGACTATCGCCCACAGTGGGGACTGAACCACACATTTTAGCCACTTCTATCGCCAACACACTACAAATACACACATACCACACCCACTGGAGGTTAATATTCTACGTGTGGATATCGTGAGGTAGGTGTGTTATTGGTTTGTTTGTGTGTGGACAGGACGAGGCGGGGCGGGGCGGGGCGGGGCAGGTTCTTCCCGGGCGCTACACGTGGGAACCCCGGGGCGGTGTGTCACGGCATGTGGCGGCCTCCATTCCGTCAGACTCCCGGTAAAGCTGCCCGGGGCCGGCACGAGGGGAGGCCGGTGAGGAAGGGTGTGGGAGGCACCCTGTAGTGGGGCTTAAGTCATATATGTGCAGGAGTTGCATTTGCAAAGGCGGGTGGGTTTGTTTATATTTGGAGTTGTATATGGCTATTGCTTTGAAATATAGACCTCTAACTTAGAGTATAAGCTGCACAATGTCAATGCTCATGACTGCCCCACACCCTCCGCCCCGTCCCGTCCCGTTCGAGCAAAATAAACCCTACACATATGTACATATGCCTATGTATGTGTGTACATGTATGTATGTATGCATGTATGTATGTATGAACATACCATATTATATTATTGGATATATATTATGTGTGTGCGTGTTTCTGAACTTCTTGAAAACCAGTCGTCGACAACTGGTTCATCAAAGGCTGTGCTACATGCTGTCCTGTCTGTGGGAAAGTGAATATAAAAGACCCCTTGCTGCTTATCGGAAAGAGTAGCCTATGTGGCGGCAGCAGGTTTCCTCCAAAGAAATATGTCAGAATGATCACATGTTTGACGTTCAATAGCCGATGATAAAAATCCATGTGCTCTAGAGGCATCGTTAAATAAAACAAACTTTCCTTTCCGAATTGTCTTGAAAGTTGAAGTATGTATACACGTATGTGTGTCAAAATGCACACACGTTTATGTGATTGTGGACGTATATATATATACAATGATACCCCGTTACAAGGCTTCGGTTGGGGTGCTAAATAGTCATCGCGAAAAAAGAACGGCCAATTTATTGAGTTACCTTTGAATTAAAGAATTCTGGGGATAAAGATTCATTGCGTTATATCCGAATTCAGGTTAAATAGCAGTTTCACCGTACATGTATATAATACACCTCTATTAATATTATATATAATGTTTGTTTGTTGGAGTTTTCCGTCCTGGTAACATCTACGGTCATACCAGGAGGTTTATATATTGTTTATGTCTAGATATGCTGACATAGATCACCACTAAGAGAAAGGGAATGGGGTTTGATTGATGCCGGTTGGGAGGGTAGTGGGGTGGTTGCGTAAACTACTAGATAAGGTTGGTCTGGGAGGAACCATTTTACTTCTTATCAGGTGTGAAAGGAATAGTAGTGGTGAAGAAGGTTGGGGCTGGTGGGGTCAATAGCTAAGGGATGGGGGTGGGATTGGGCAAAGTGGATGAACTGTAAGTTGTAACACTAACAAGTGTAAGATGGGGTTCATCTGAGAATGCCAATTTCCCTGTCCACACCCACTTTTGTCCTCACCGGCCCCTTCACTTCCCTCGTTGATCTAGCTCATTCCTACTTCTAGTCTACCATATCTTACCCTTCACACATTGATAACACTCCCCTCCCCTCCCCTCCCCTCTGCTCTCCCTCCTCTCCTCTGGTCTCTCTCCTCTCCTCTCCTCTCCTCTCCTCTCCTCTCCTCTCCTCTCCTCTCCTCTCCCCTCCCCTCCCCTCCTCTCCTCTCTCCTCTCCTCTCCTCTCCTCTCCTCTCCTACTCCCTTCCTCTCCCGCCCCTCCCTCCCCTCTCCTCTCCTCTCCTCTCCTCCTCCTCTCCTCTCCTCTCCTCTCCTCTCTCTCGCTTCCCCTCCCCTTCTCCCCACCTCCCCTCTCCCCTCTCCTCTCCTCCTCCCTCCCTTCCCCTCCCTCCCTCTGCTCTGCTCTGCTCTGCTTCTCCTATCCTCTCCAATCCTTTCCACTCCCTCCCCACTCTCCTCCCCTCCCCCTCTCCTCCCCTCCCCTTCTCCCTCCTTCACTCCCTCTCTCCCCTCACCCCCCCCCCCCCCCCCCCTTCCCGCTCCTTCACTCAACACTCCCTACCCCACCCCCTCACTCCACTTCTCCCACTCCACTCCACTCCACTCCACTCCACTCCTCTCCTCTCCTCTCCTCTCCTCTCCTCTCCTCTCCTCTCCCTTCCTCTCCTCTCCACTCCACTCTCCCTTCCACTCCTCTCCCTCCCCCTCCCCTCCTCCCCTCCTCCTTCACCTCCTACCAGATCCATCACTACTGACTCAAGCCCTCCTCACCAATCTCTGTCCTCCCTCTCGTGCCCTGACCCCCCCCCCCCCCCCCCCGCCCGGCCACACACACATACCGCCCTCACATGGCCTCACCCACCTTACCCTCTCATGCCCTCACCTACCCATGCCCTGTCGTTTCCTCATCCACCCTTTCCTTCTACTGGATGCGATGGCTGAATTGGCAGAGCGCAGACTTCCCGTGCGGAAGGTCGGGAGTTCGAATCCAATCTTTCCCCCTACATGATGCGATGGCCCCAGTTGGTAGAGCACAGGTTTCTGTTCGGAAGGTGGAGAGTTCGAGTCCACCCTTTCCCTCTACTGGACGCGATGACCGAATCGGTAGAGCGCAGGCTTCCTGTACGGGAGGTCGGGATTTCGAACCCTAGCCGAGTCAAGCCAATGACTTATAAAATTGATACTTATCGGTACCTAGCCTGGCACTCAGCATTATTAGGATAGGGCAAGGACTGGTTAGCACGATATCAGGATAATGTGACTGTGGGATATCGGCTCATAGTCCCGGCAGTAGGCCCGGTTTCCCAGTGGGCGCACTTTCAATCTATCAGTCTGTTTATCTATCGATCTATCTATCTATCTATCTATCTATCTATCTTTATGTCTATCTTTATATCGATCTGTCTGTCTATAAATAAATATAGATATATTGATAAATATATATGCATATATACTATATAATTTATTATGTGGATATAAATAACGAAACCACCAACATGTGTATTTCCATAATAATTCATTCCTGATACGAAACCAACAGCCCTTACATGCCACTGACTCTGCGCAGTCTCGGGTCTTGTGTGCCTGACACTTCGCCTGTAACCACCACTCTCACTGCCTAACCAGACGGGACGGCCGAATGAGTTGAGCGCCCTCTGTTTTGGGAGATTGGAGGATCCAAACCCATGAGTTTGTAGGTTCGATCCTGGTTGAGTCAATCCAATGCCTTAAAAATTTATGCTTGTCACTTTCTAGCCTGGAGCTCGCCATTATTAGGACAGGGCAAGGACTGGTTGGCTCAGTGTCAGGATAATGTGACTGAGTGGGATATCAAGGTCATGGTGCTGGCAGCCTGGTCTCTCAGTGGGACAGCACTATAATGTCGATATGAGTGCGCACTGACACAAATCGGTGGCTGTCCTGATATGACCTTAGATGTTGCTAGGACATAAAACAACAAACAAAAAAACAAACAAAGTCACTGCCAAACTTCCCCAACTAAGCCAAGTCCTAAGTAGACAGCTGAATACAATATTTACAATGCAGGCCATGCTAATTAATATCTGAGCTATAACTTGTTATACAAATATTATTTAGGATGAAGCCTAAACACTGTTGCCGATTACCAATACCATAGTCTATTGCTAGTCCACTACAACTACCTAGCTAAATAATACCATGCTGTTTACTGGTTTATATTTTCAGTGAGGCTGATCCTAATCCCCAGAGCAGAAA
Organism: Branchipolynoe longqiensis; assembly: GCA_030323885.1. Taxonomy (NCBI): domain Eukaryota; kingdom Metazoa; phylum Annelida; class Polychaeta; order Phyllodocida; family Polynoidae; genus Branchipolynoe; species Branchipolynoe longqiensis. Next base: position 55,146,802 of record CM059195.1, read on the forward strand.
GGATTGGAATTCGTACGGTTCAGGAGCCATACTACGGCACATGGAATGTCATCCACACCGCAGAACACTATGACTCCTATATATAGTTAATACCCACCTTACCCTAACTCATTGGGAGTCTGCACTGCGAGCTTATTAATATTATACCAACCTACCTACTAGTACTACTGCCTTGCTTCTCCAGTGATTAAAGGTTGCAGGATTTTACCGCCTGGTGGCGCCAACGGGCCAGAAGTAGAATCCTCCCAGGTCCGCCCCCCCCCCCCCACAGCCCGCCCCCTGCCGCCGCCCCCCTCGTCCCTTCCGCAACCCCGTCCTCCCCGGCTCGGCGCTCCACCCCGCCCCGCCCCACCCCAGCGTCTCCCTCTCCCACATCCCCCTCCCCCTCTGGAACGCCCCCTATCGGATGGACGTGAAAGCCTCTACTGCTGCCACTTACAGTCAGGATGGTGAGGGCATGGTTTTCTGATTGCTGGAGGTCCCAGTCCTGCTCCTAGTCCTACCCGGACCACACAATACGTGGCTTACTTAGGACACCTGGATATGTGAGATACTGTGCAAAAAACAACCCTAAAAAAAAAACCCACAGTTATCAGAGCTAGGATTTACTGAAAACAAAGTGGATGATTTGATTGTTGCTGCTGACGAATTACATTCATACGGAACTAGTCGGTTATATTGCCTGATTAGCCGAGTATTGCCTATATACTGTGTGTATTTCGTTTTTTAATTTTTTTTGTTTAAATCTTGGCTGATTATATGACGAGTTTTGGATTATTTCAATCTCTGTCGAAGGTTGTGAAACATCAATAGTGCTGTTAACGCAACATGATTAAGGCTTTACTGTGTTAGTCTTCTCCGCGAATGGAAATGCTCACGTGACCAAGGGAAGGAAACCTACATCTTTTACACAGTAGAGCATCCGGATCAGTGGAGTGGCCATATAGTTTGGTTCATTCATTCCCACCAGGTGGCAGTCCAATAATTCAGCTCCCCCTCAACAGGCGGCGCCACCCCTAGATGGGCTCGCAGTGTGTTGTCACCAAAGCTGTGTTCAGGACGTCATCAGCATCCACGCCTACGTCACCGACCACGTCATCAGACTATGGTGGCAACAGTGGCGGCGTTGCCATGTCGACACCAATCGGGATATTGTGGGCCCTATTATCGCTCATGGTTGCGGGGACCTGCTCCTTCTCCTTCCTGCAGCCATTTTGGTTCCTGCACCCAGAGTCGCTTAACTCATTCGGGATGTACTCCTATTGCGTACGCGACACGCGTATCAAACCCACCTCACAGGTGTGTGGGATATATGGCGGGTTTTTCCACTTTTCGAACTTGCCAAGCAATGCTTGGCAAGCGGCTTGTGTGTTGTACGGAGGAGGATGCGCTTTCCTGTGTCTAGGAGCCTTGCTGGCCATGGTTAGCTTGTGTATGCCGAGTGTGTGTGACAAGCGTCTGGCCATCTTCACTGGATATATACAGACTATGGCAGGTAGGTGTATTTTATTATTCATATAATCCTTTACATACCTGCTAATGTTACTCTGCATTGAATTTCTTCTATATTCAATCAGTTTGAAGTCTATGCCCAGAACAATGTTTAGATTTTGATTGATTGATTGATTACTGATTGTATACCGCCATGTTCGCAGCAGCGGCCGTCCGTATTCACGGTGAAAAGTTAGTGATACTTATTGTCAGTTTTCTTAATTGCATTAAAATTTACATGACAATCTGAAATGGTCAGATTTATGTCAACTGACAACAAAACTGAATAAGATGCAATTTTGAAGTGATTTAATTTGTGTCATATTACAGCAAGATTTAATTTACAAAACAAATATAAAATTACAGGGAGGTGATCCAGTCCAATTATTCTTTGGAACTCTAAAATTTGTTTGTGCTTTACAACGGTAAAGAGGTCTCGTGTGTTATTTACCTTAAAATAATGTTGACGCAAGGCCATGAAATCTATGCATTCAAGCAGAATGTGTTTGAGTGTCAGTGGACACTCGCACCCAATTACACTCGGGAGAGGTGGCGTTTCTCCCTTGAGTTAAAATGAATGAGTCCACCAGGACACTGGCCAATTCAGCACCGAGTGAAGATTACTTGGTCGAGCTGACACCCTGCACAATGCTGTGGCCGTTCTTCAATGAATAGGGTGATGTTAGTCTCATTAGAGCTAGTTTATTTGCTAAAGCTTTATGTCCGAGCACCATTTAAGGTCATATCAGGATAGGTACTCACTTATGACAGTGCGCCCTCAGGGTAACTGTATAGACCCCCAATAGTCGATGTCTACCTTTTATGATGGAGGGAGGGGGGGTCGTTAAACAAACAAAAAATAATCGTAGCTTTATAGCGTTGCCTCACTGGAAGACCAAGCCACTGGCAGCATGACCTGATATCCCACTCAGTCACTGTATCCTCAGATTTAACCAACCCTTTCCCCATTTTATTAACACTAAGCGCTAGGATAGCTAAAGTTTGCAAGTCATTGGGTTGACTCAGGTGGTGTTAACAAAAAAACACAGTCTCCCTCAAGAGAAAGCCAGCCAGCATTCTTCCTGATTCGGCCAACTCGTCTAGTCATTAGAGACCTGCATACAATTCCTTTATAATTGCAATGTCTTGGTTTGTACTGTCATTGTACAAAATTATTAACACTATTCATTAAGGTTACATAGTCCGATGGTTTTGAATTTCTGCAATTTTCTGAGCTATATACATTAGATCAATCGTTATAATCTACTTTACTTTGGTTTGATATGAGTTTTATTTTAAATGGCTAACTTTGGAGATCTTTGAAGTGAAAATGTGCCAAATTTATTTGGGCAAAGACGACAAAACTCTGACATCATAGACTTCAGTAGTAACCAGTTCTATTAAATTTGCTTATTACGACCTTCTATACAACAACAAATACTTAATAAGTACAGCAGTATCTTACTTTCTAAGTTAAATATGTTGAATGAAATCTAGATGAGTGCCTTTGTTTTGAAAATTTGATGTTTTCATCGGACTATGCAACTTTAAAGCTGCATAATCCGATGAAAACATCGGATTTTCAAAACCAAGACAATGATCTAGATTTTATTGTACATATCTAACTTAGATACTAATGCACTTATTAGTTATTAAGCATTTGTTGCCAGATAGAAGGGAATACTGAGTCAATTTAATAGAACCTGTTATGCAGAAGCCTATGGTGTCAGAGTTTGGGCATGCTTGACAACATTAATGTTTCATATTTGCACTTTTAATATCTAAAAGATTAGCCATTTAAAATAAAAGTTACTTCAAATTACAATAATGTAGATTATTACAATCAATTTAATCTATTTATCTCAGAAAAATGACAAATTCAAAAGCATCTGACTACACAACTTTAGGTGAGTGGTTCTCGGTCGCGGAACAAACAAGTCGATTACCAGTTAGCAGCATGACTTGATCTCCTAGTCTCCTTATTTGGGAGACCTGACCTTCACAGGTCACGCGCGTGACCATGACAGGTCACATGGTGCCGCCTCCAGTGTTGATGTTTATTGCCCTTCCCTGTGCCCGCCTATCAGGGTTGAGCTTAGTGCGACCACGTGGTTTGTGGCCATGTGGTGTCTATTTACAAAATATTACCACGCTTACTGCCAACTTGTTTATCACTGGGGATAAACAATTTTTTTTTATTGAATTGAAAGTATGCAAACCTCGGATTTATAAGCACTGCAGAACCTAGCCGTTACTTCATATCACATAAACAATTATGTGCAGTAAATATTCATGAACATGGCGAACTAATATAATGATGAATAGACAGCTAAAAGAATTGTTTCTTACAATTCTTTAAAAAAAAACCCGCGTAGGTTGATGTATGTCGTCGATATGCAATTTTCCATATTTCCAGGTTTTCACTTTAGCACAAAATCATATTAGCGTACTTTTTTAAATACATTTTGTTGGATAGATTAAATATATATATATATGTACTATTGCTGACATACTTAATACATAGAGTCAACAATAACTATTTGACTTACTTAAGTTACTACCCCCTACGCCACAAACAAAAGAAGGCAACATCATTAACAATGTAACATGGAAACAGAAAATGTGGTACACAGTTTCTGAGAATGATATACATACGAGTCTGCGCTTCCCATGGTGATTGTCTAATCTACACTGGTCCTTGTTCTAGGACCAGCGAACTGAGGGGATCCCAGCAGTGGACCATTCCACCCCAGCAAGCGACCTCCACCCCCCCACACCCCCCACCCTCACACACACATACACACACATAAGGTTATAGATTGCTCGGCTATGCAGTGTTAGATCTCACTCCATTCTCCTACGACTACTAGATGTTTATTTGTTTGTTGTATTACGTCCTAGCAACATCTAAGGTGATATCAGGACGGGTACCGACGTGAGACAGCGCACACTCATGGTGTCAATATAGTGCTGCCCCACTGGGAAATCAGGCCACCATCACCATGACCCAATATCCCACTCAGGTCACATTATCCTGACACTGAGCCAACCAGCTCCTGCCCTATCCTATTAATGCCGAGCGCCAGGCTAGGAAGCGACAAGTATACATTTTTATGTCATTGGTTTGACTCGACTAGGTTTTGAACTCACGATCTACCAGCACGGGAGACGGACGCTCTCACTTATTCGGCCATCCCGTCTGGTCCAGTACTACTAGATGATGATATACCAAGTGGATGGCTCTAGGGCTGAAGTATGGTTACTGCGAGTCTCGCCTTATTGTGTAGGAAAATGCACTGGTCCATTTTATTCTACTTATTCTCCAAAAGAGGACCCTCCCCCCCCCCGCCCCACCAAAAATGAAACCCACACAAAACCACAAATAAACAACAACAAAAACAAATACCGTGACACACAATATACTGACCTGATCAACGATTTGTTGGCATATAATCTTGTTTGTTTGTTGGAGTTTTACGTCCTGGTAACATCTAGTCATATCAGGATGGGTACTGACTTGTGGCACTGCGCACTCATGTCGAATTTATAGTGCTGCACCACTGGCAGACCAGACTGCCGACGCCATAACCCGATATCACAGTCAGTCACATTATCCTGACACTGAGCTAACCAGTCTTTGGCCTATCATAATAATGCCAAGCGCCAGGCTAGGAAGCAGCAAGTATTAAGTAAGTCATTGGTTTGACTCGGCTGGGATTAGAACTCCCGACCTTCGGCACAAGAAGCCTGCGCTATTACCGATTCTGTCATCGCGGCCGGTAGAATATAATCAGATGAGCTGTCTCACAGAAAGTGCACACACAAATTAATTTTGACCGGAACACTCGACGAAGTGTTAATGTGGGCGGGTTCTGAGTTCACCCACACTCTATGATAGAGCTGGTTCGAACCCTGGTCGAGTCAAACCAATGACTTAAAAATTGCCGCTTCCTAATCCTAGCGAGGCGCTTGGCATTGTTAGGATATGGCAAGGACTAGTTGGCTCAGTGTTAGGATAATGTGACTTGACATCACTATAATTTAGTATAAAGTGACTATGAGTGCGCACTGTCAGTGTCACAAGTCCGGACCCGTCCTGATATGTTCTTAGATGGTGCCAGGACATTAAACCCCAACAACCAACCTATGATAGAGCTGCTCCACTGATACCATTTCTTGTGTAGATAGCTGCTGGCTTTCCCTGTAACCACTCACACTGGTCGACCACACTCCATTGATCGGCCACGGTGTGTATATACAGTATTCAGACTAATGAGTCATTAGCGAGCATCTCTGAGCTGCTCTCTCTTAGGTCCGCGTCAGTACATACGGCCAGCGTGTTATCGCAGCTGGGTCGCTCCCAACTAACTGTCAGGTTCAATACTCGGCAAAGATGTCCAGTTTGTTTGTTTTACATCCTAGCAACATCTAAGGTCGCGACTTCAAACTGAAATCGCAAGGGATTCGAAAAACGATTCGGGCAGTTTTAGATCGTATACGGGACGGGTCGGGGTCGTGATGCGCAGTCAGTTTTAGTGCGTGAATCGTAAACGGGAGGTGTGTACCAGGCATTAAACGATATAACAGAACTCAGCAGTTTGCCGGGTGGGAGGTTTACTAAAAGAACGCCAGCCTCAAATCTCTGATTTAGCAGAGAATAGCAAATTTCAATGGTAAACATGCAACATCTAAGGTCATATTAGGACGGGTTCCGACTTGTGACGGTGCACACTCATGGTGACTTTATAGTGCTGCCCCACTGGGAAATCAGGCTGTCGGCACCATGACCCCAGATATGACCACTCAGTCACATTATCCTGTCACTGAGCTAACCAGTTGTATTAATGCTGAGGACCATGCGAGGAAGCGAAAAGTATAAATTTTATAAGTCATTGGTTTGACTCGTCCGCAAACCGAAGTCCCGATCTCCCGTACGCGAGGCCCGCGCTTTACCGATCCAGCCTCCATACTATTTCATGGTGATTGCGGTATGGTATCGCATTGGGGCAGCACAATAAAGCCGCCATGAGTGTGTACTGTCACAAATCGGTGCTCGTCCTGATTGGACCTTCAACGTTCCTAGGAAATGAAACACCAAGGCATCGAATCGCCTCGCGTTGCATTGTTCTAATTATCTTTGCTGGAAACTGTCGACGGTCTGGTTGGTAAAACGACGCGAACTGCTCCCGTGCACGGAACTCACGCCCCGCGTAAACAGTCGGGCGTTGACACGGGTTTGTAGCCGCGTTGTAGCCGCGCGCATCTTTACCAGCAGCCTCACTTCCGGTCAGCCTTAATGTACGCTGCACACGACAGCGGTAAACAGTAAACACACCGACTGCGTTATATAAAAGATTCACCCCCTACCCAGAGTAGGGGTGAATGACGACCTAGATAATACCCCATCACACCAAAGTAGTTCTTACTACATTCTTGAAAATGTTGCCGAACGGGCTCAAACTGCGTGTGAACGTCATGAACATAGTAGCAACATTTTACTAACTTTTTATGAACTGCATGGACAGGCAAGGACGGAAGGGTGCTCTAGAACTTTGAGCATGTTCAAAACTTTCGGAGGCAATGTTCTACCCCCGTTTTAGAACGGGTTGGACGTTTTGAGAACTAATTTGGTGTGATGGGGTGTAAAAGATTCACCCCATACTTGCACTAGAGGGGTGAACGAGAACGGAGTCTAAATAGGGGCCTACAGGCGAAAATAGTGGAACAGAAACTGAGGATGTAGAAACCCTGGTTCCAGTATCAAATGGCTACCTATATCGACACAGAGTTGGTGAAATGGGAGAGAATGCAAAAAGACAAGATGGTGGCGACAGACTGCCGTTGATTTCACTTTTAAAGTGCGTTAAAGTATATGTTTAGTTATGTTTTTCAAAGCAGAAGTAGCGTGTAAATATGAAGATGTATGTGAAGAATATATTTTGCTTCTTAAATTAAAAATTTATCAGCTCAGTTCATTTCCCCAGCATGCCGAAATTCTTCGCAAACTTTTATATGAGGTTGTTTTTCACCCCTACTCCAAGTACGGGGTGAATCTTTTATCTAATGACAACCATGGTTGGTTATTTCGATCAAAATTTGCTTCAGTAGGAATTAATCGTAGAGGTGGTGGTTCTAATATGCAGTGTTTATTAATCTACATTGGCTTAAAGTTAGTGAAATGGGAGAGAATGCAAAAAGACAAGATGGCGACCACAGAACGGTCTTAATTTATTTAAAGTCTATTAGTATTAATCTACATGAATTCTTCATTCAGAAAATCGCAGGTACGTATAAAGAAGTAGTTAAAGAATATATTTTGCTTCTTAGATTAAGAATTTTTATGGTAATTTCTTTTACCCAGCCTTCCGATGCTGTTGTCCCATTCTAAAAGCATATTGCTTTTGAATCATTGGAACTTCCAGTGAAATTATATTTGTAATGTTTGCGACCCCTTTGCAAATTTAAGGAGGGTACTAACCATTACATTGCAATTTAATTATTAATAGAATATGTAGCTCGACCATGTCGTGGATGCGTTGAAGTTGCACCATCCGATTAAACCATGCAATTTTGTTAAGAACCAGTGTATGTACCTACAGTTTGCCTTAGATAAGATATCTATTCACACCTCCAGTAGGGGTGATGGACGAACATGTCTAAATCCAAGCAAACACTGCTTTGCTATGAATCAACTAAAAACAAGCTGTAGATGCGATAGTTCCAGTATGCAGTGTGTATCTTCTATATTGGTGTAGAGTTGATGAACTGTGAGAGAATGCACAACAGTAAAATGGCAGTGACTGGATTCTCTCGATTAAACTTTTAAAGTCTAGATACTTGTCGCTTCCTAGCCAGGCGCTTGGCATTATCAGGATAGGGGAAGGACTGGTTGGCTCAATGTCATGATAATGTGACTGAGTGGGATATTAGGTCATGGTGCTGACGGCCTGGTCTCCCAGTAGGGCAGCACTATAAATACGCCATGAGTGCGCGCTGGCACATGTCGGTACCCGTCCTGATATGACCTTAGATGTTGCTAGGACATAAACAACAAACAAACAATTTAAAGTCTATTAATATAATCTATTATAATTTATGTAACTACCATAATGTATTGAATTGAATACATGATTTAATCAATTCTGCACCTGATTAGTAGCAGGCTATGATAGATAATTATCCGAACAATATATTTAGCTTCCTAGATTAGGATATCATGTAGCCCAGCCATATGATCCTTTTTCTATGTCCAACTTAGACTTTGGTGCATTTATTAAACTTTTATTGCTGCACATTACTAATAAATAGTGAGTCAGTTTAATGGTTGGTTGGTTGTTGGAGCTTTACATCCTGGCAACATCTAAAGTCATATCAGGACGGGTACCGACTTGCGACAGTGCACACTGATGGCCACTTTCTAGTGCCTCCCCACTGGAAAATCAGGCTGCCGACACCATGACCCAATATCCCACTCAGTCACATTATTCTGACACTGAGCTAACCAATTAATGCCGAATCCTATTAATGCCGAGTGCCAGGCTAGGAAGTGACGAGTATCAATTTTATAAGTCATTGATTTGACTCGACCGGGATCCGAATTCCTAATCTCCTGCTTGCGAAGCCTTGGCTCTACCGACTCGGCCACTGTGCCCTGTGTCAGTTTAATAATAATAGAAGCTGTCAGTGTCACTGCTGCACCTCACACAGGCCTATGCTATCCAACATTCTAATGTGCACATCAAATTTATTTGGCATGTTTTTTCCTAAATAATTGCAAAATTAGCCAATTTAAAAAAGAAGAAGAATTTACTCCCAAGCGAAGTAAAGTAAATGATAATGATCAGGCTTATATATATAGATACATACATACATACATACATACATACATACATACATACATACATAGAGACAGACAGACATAGCATATACATACATACAGACATACATACATACATACATACATACATACAGACAGACAGACATACATACAGACATACACATACACATAGATACATACTTATAGCTATATTTACTTTAAAAAAAAAAAAAAAATTCTTTTAGTACAGAAACCCTTTAATTGCCTGTAATTCCATGGCGAATTTAAACTAATAAGTTTGCTGGGAATGTTGGTGCGCACGTGTTAAGCTCTGTGGGGTTTGCAAACACCTACAGGTGCACAGGCAGTCGGCAGTTTATTACTGCCAGCTGTGTAAGGGCAGACAGCAGGGACTGTGCTCAGGTACACACCCGCACAGCGGCTGGGTTGGGGGTGGGGGGGGGGGGTGTAGTGTAGGGGGGTGGGTGGGTGTTGTGGAGGTTTGTTTGTTTGTTGTTGTTTTACGTCCTAGCAACATCTAAGGTCATATCAGGACGGTAATGGTGTTGCTTGGTGTGAGTGTTGTGTGTGTTTACAGCGTTGTGTCTGTTTACAGTGTTGTGTTTTACAGCATTGTGTGTTTACAGCGTTGAGTGCATGTTTACATTGTTGTGTGGGTTTACAATGTTGTGTGTGTATTTACAGCATTGTGTGTGTTTACAGCGTCATGTGTGTTTACAGTGTTGTGTCCGTTTAAAAAAAAACAGAATTGTGTGTGTTTACAGTGTTGTGTGTCTTTACATTGTGTGTGTTTACAACATTGTGTTTACACCGTTGTGTGTGTTTACAGTGTTGTGTTTACAGTGTTGTGTTTGCTTACAGTGTGGTGTGCTACAATGTTGTGTGTGTGTTTATAGTGTTTTTGTGTGTTTACAGCGGTGTGTGTTTACTGGGTGTGTGTTTACAGTGTTGTGTGTCTTTACATTGTGTGTTTTACAATGTTGGGTGTGTTTACAGGGTTGTGTATGTACAGTCTTGTGTGTGTTTAAAGTGTTGTGTATGCTTACAGTGTTGTGTTTACAACGTTGTGTGTTACAGTGTTGTGTGTGTTTACAGGGTTGTGTGCGTTTACATCATTGTGTGTGTTTACAGTGTTGTGTTTTTGCAGTGTTGTGTGTGCGTTTACAGCGTTGAGTGTGTTTACAGTGTTGTGTGTGTTTACAGTGTTGTGTGTGTTTACAATGTTATGTGTGTTTACAGTGGGTGTGTGTTTACAATGTTGTGTGTGTTTACAGTGTTGTGTGTGTTTACAGCATTGTGTGTGTTTACACTGTAGTGCGTGTTTAGAGTGTTGTGTGTGTTTACAGTGTTGTGTGTGTTTACAACGTTATGTGTGTTTACAGTGGGTGTGCATTTACAGCATTGAGTGTGTTTACAGTGTGGTGTGTGTTTACAATGTTGTGTGTGTTTACAGTGTTGTGTGTGTTTACAGCATTGTGTGTGTTCACACTGTAGTGTGTGTTTACAGTGTTATGTGTTTACAGTGTTGTGTGTTTACAATGTTATGTGTGATTACAGTGGGTGTGTGTTTACAGTGTTGTGTGTGTTTACAGTGTTGTCTGCGAGTTTCGCTGGTCTCTCAGTAAGGATTACAACTGAGACGCAGCACACCACTGGAAGTTGGGGATGGTGCCAGTCCCAGGCCAATCCTTCACTGTGTACCCTATACCTATAACTGTGTACCCTATACCGAATATATGTCAACCTTTGCACCTATAACCATATGCATCCTGCTGACGACACAGTGGGAGCGGGACGTACCTCAGGCGGTAGAGTGTTCACCTGTGAAGGTATCGGTCATCCGATCGATACTGCTCAGTAGACAGAAACATTTGCAGTTTGGGCTATTTTACGTTCCAACCAGTGGTCCACAGCTGGTTCACCGAAGGCTGTGGTATGTACTGTCCTGTCTGTGGGAAAGTGCATATAAAAGACCCCTTGCTGCTTATCGGAAAGAGTAGCCTATGTGGTGGCAGCAGGTTTGCTCCAAAGAAATATGTCAGAATGACCATATGTTTGACATCCAATAGCCGATGATAAAAATCAATGTGCTCTAGAGCCGTCATTAAATAAAGGAAACTTTCCTTTTCCCTGCTGACCACACATGATAGGAGTTTTGCGAATGCACTTGTTTCTCTTGTAAATTGCGGGCAAAATTGTCGATCAATAAATCAATAAGTGGGACCCAGAGTCAAAATGAATATGACCTTAGCTGGTCTGTATATTTTGAAACTCACCATTTTCTACTAGTCATTTCCGATTTCATATATGAACCTTAGATGTTGCCAGGACGTAAAACTCACCAGCCAATCAAATGTCATATATGCATTTGGTATCCATGGTAACATCACTTCCCCGAATTCGATTTTCTCCCATCTCTGGTATTATATTTATTATCAACCTAGAAACCTCATTTGGCTAGAACAATCTCCCACGGTCACAACGCATCATCCGTGTAGATAGCTGTGTCAATTCCAATGCAATTTTCCATGTTTGTTTTGCCGCTACTCTCAATGTGTACTTCTCCCAAACAACTTTAGATGGAGTGTTTATGATATGCCCATTGCAGTTTTGTAAACACTGTCTCGCCGCCCTTTACCAATCGTTTCGGGCGCGGTGGCCGAATCGATATATCGCAGGCCTCGCGTGTGGGAGATCGGGAGTTCGGTTCCCAGTTGAGTCAAACCAATGACTTTTTTTCTTTTTCTTGATTTGTTTGTTTGTTGTTGTTTTACATCCGAGTAACATCTAAGGTCATATCAGGATGGGTACCGACTTGTGACAGGCGCACTCATGGCGACTTTATAGTGCTCTCCCACTGGGAAACCAGGCCACCAGCACCATGCCCTGGTATCCCACTCAGTCACATTATCCTGACACTGAGCACACCAGTCCCTGTCCTGAGCGCCTGGCTAGGAAGCGACAAGTATCAATTTTTAAGTCATTGGTTTGACTCGACCATGGTTCGAACCCACAACCCCACGATCTACCAGCACGGGAGACGGACGCTCTAACTCATTCGGCCATCCTGTCTAGTCTCTTGAAGAACTGGGTTAGAATAGTTCCTCTGCACCCCCCTTGCAGATCGTAAAAGTCGACAAATGGGGCGACCCGTTTGCCGTGAGTCGTGGCTCGTGTCGGTGGAGGAAGGGATCCTGGTGCATGAGGACTGCGAGGGGCCAAGGCTCCTTGTGGACCAACACTGCACTTTGGTCCCGACTTCATCTAGACGAGAGGTTGGACTGGCCCGTTCCAATCAATCGACTGGTCATGCCAAGCCTTAGGTAGATTAATGGAGAATGAATATATTATATCATACACCGACTGTATTCATATTTATATATATATATATATATATCATCAATACCAAGACGTTTGTTAATGTTATCTGTTAGTAAACCTTGCCGCACAGGCTGACCTTTGACCCCTTCCCCTGTGGCCTGACATGACACCAGTGGCGCCCCCTACTCCGGTCGCCTATACCTTCAAAATGTGGAACTCAGGAGCTTGGGGGCGTTTTACCAACCATTATATATAACACCTGCAAATTATTCAGTTATGGAAGCATATCAGCGTTGTAAATAATATAATGGGGTTTTCAAATTGTGCCTGCAGTCGCTCTCCCTGCGCCCCTGACTCAGTTTCACACCTTAATCCTGTTCACCATTAATCTGCAAAACACGCATCTAAAATCCAGCCAATGCTGGTGGTGTTATTGGTAAATTGCCCCAGTGCAGGTGGCGCCATGTGAGAGAAATAGGAACTACAACCACTTAATTAGTCCTATATAGACAGTACTTTTTCTTGAAGATTTATAGTGCATATCATGGATAAGTCTGAATAGACTTGTTTTCACCATTAGACAGTTTGTCGATAGAAAGCCCGAGCCTACACTTTTACCGACCCAAGGGATTTTTAACCTCCCACACCACATAGACATGGTATGAGAGCAACCGGCCTTTGATGACGCTGTAAATTATACACAGCGGTGGAAATCCAAAGTGGCAGAGGTGGGGGCATGGGGAATCGAACCACCGACCTTCAGATTAGGATTCCGACCTAGAAAAAAGTCAGACACTCTAACCACTCTGCCACAGAACACCACACTACTGGAAATAGATCGATAGTTCTACATCCTTGTCTATATTCCTATAATTTCATTACAGAACATATTAATATGTGATGTGATGTATAATAACACCTCTCTAAATCGACCGACCTTGGGACTGACTTTAAGTGGTCCATTTAGGGAGGTGGTCCGTTTAGGGAGTTAGAATTCGGTTGCAATGGTATTGTTGGGACCCAACTAAAGCGATCGATATATGGGAATGGTTGATCTGTGGAGGTGGTCGGTTGGATAGGTTTTACTGTATAAGCATTACACAAGTATAATTAATCGGAAGCTTTCGCGCCTTATTATGTTCTAAGTCATCAACTATACTGATCTGTTATTAAATTGTTCATCTATCATGCAACTGGGCCGATTGTGTCGCCCCTTGCCTTCAAGCGCTGTAAGTGTAACTTGTCTGGCGGCGCTCACTCACTCTGCCCGCGATTTCCTTTTTATACATCACAAGTATTCGTCAGTGCATGGACCACCATTTCTCAGTTTTTATATTCCCATAATATCACTACAGGGCACATAATATATATAATCTACATCAAAAGTATACGCGAATGTAAACACCCAGTCCTCATGTTGGTGTTTATGATGTATAACGCATTATACGAGTATAAATACAACGGTAACATGTACACATTATATTTCCTCTCTGACGAACCCCCCCCCCCCCCACACCCCAGGTGTCTGGGTTATTGCTGGATGGGCGCCCCCTCGTGACACACAATGGAGGAACATTTTTCTCTCATGTCTTTTGTGTACCGTAAGATTTATATTGCAATAATTTCATCACAGAACACATACTACCTAATCTATACATAACATTAACAATGAGTGAGGGTGGGTAGGTGTGGAGGTGGATGTGGAGGTGGGGCGGGTGAGTGTGGGGTTGGGTGTAGGGGTGAGGGTTGGGGGTTTGTTGTTTTACATCCTAGCAACATCTAAGGTCATATCAGGACGTGTACTGACAGTGCGCATTCATGGCGACTTTATAGTGCTGCCCCACTGGGAGACCAGGCCAGCAGCATCATGACCTGATATCCCACTCAGTCACATTATCCTGACACTGAGCCAACCAGTCCTTGCCCTATCCTAATAATGCCGATCACCTGGCTAGGAAGCGACAAGTATACATTTTAAAGTCATTGGTTTGACTCGACCAGGGTTCGAACCCACGATCCCATCGTCTACCAACACGGTGGGGGTGGGGGGTGGGGGATGAGGGTGGGGGGAGGAGGGTGGACATGCAGTCACCCCTCGCTTGGGTCAGACGGAGCTCCGAGAACTTTGGGCGGACGGCTGTCAGGGGGAGGTGTGTGTGTATTGGGACGGGGGGGGGGGGTCTGAACGACGTGACGCAGACAAATTGTGGTAAACGCTTTGCGACATCCGTGACGTCCGCGCCATGACAACCACGTGGTCATGACGGATGTGACGTCAGCTTCAGGCAAGTGCCGTTCCTAAAGGGGCTGTCACATTACGATGCATCGCGCCAACGTACGCGATTTTTGGCCGCTACGTCATAATGTGTGCGTTCGGCGCTCGTTGGTATATGTCAATGTACGTCAACATTCGTTGAGATACGGCGTCGCACGTCAGGGGATCAGCAAAGTTTTGTGCATGCACAAAACTGTCAACGTTCGACAATGTGTGGATTTTACATCCGCTATATGTTATGTATGCGTTAGGTGTACGTCGATATACATTAGACGTACGTTAGACAAATGTTGTTCACTACATTGACCTACATTAAAGGCAGTGGGAACATACAGTCTGCGTAATAACGGATAACAGCAGATAATGGCGGATAACGACATAACGGCGGATAACGACAGATAATAGTGGATAATAGTGGATAATGGTGAATAAGGCAGATAATGGTGGGTACCAGCAGCTAATGGCGAATAACGGTGGATAACGGCAGATGATGGCAGATAACGGCGGACAACGACGTATAACAACACATAATGGCGGATAACAGCGGGCAACGGTAGATAACGACGGATATATATATATATATATGTGTGTGTATGTAACTATATTGCTGTACATATAAACTTGTATGAATATATATACACACATATATGTATATATACAGTAAAACCTCTCTAAATCGACCTACCTTGGGACAGATTTTAAGAGGTCCATATAGGGAGGTGGTCGGTTTAGGGAATTAGAATATGGTTACAAGGGTATTACAGTATAACCCTGTTAAACCAAACTTGAAGGGATCCTAGAAATTTGTTTGGATTCACCGATCAATGGCTTAACCGAGCTTTGGCTTCGACTTTGATTTGGCTTTGGCAAAAAACGAGGTGCATTTTGAATGTAGTATACAATGTATGTGGACACTTTGATTAGTTTAAAAAAAATGTATATGCAGTATAACCCGGTTAAAACAAGGTCGGTTAAACCAAATGATCGGTTAATCCAAACTTTTGTTGGCGGCCTGGCAAAATACTACCATTTATCATATAAAAATAGTCAGTGGGGTCTCAGATGACCTTATAACCACTTGAAAGTTAGGTTCAACCATACCGGGTGGCCTGGGGTCCAACAATTTTGTTTGGATTAACCGATAATTTGGATCAACCGACTTTGGCTTAACCAACTTAAAAAAAATATGATAAATGGAAGTATTTTGCCGGGCCGTGGAAATTCTTTTGGATTAACCGATTGTTTTGGTTTAACCGATCATCTTGGTTTAACCGAGCTTGGTTTAACAGGGTTATAATGTATTGGGACCCAAATAAAGCGATTGATATAAGGGAGTGGTCGATCTGTGGAGGTGGTCGCTTTGAGAGGTTTTACTGTACATATATATTCATATATTGATCCGTATCTAGAAGACGGCGCCTGTGATATGTAAGATTTGCGGTTATACACGTAGCAGGGGGCCTGAGGCTGGGGCTGGATTGATGGAGCTACCAAGGTGCTCTGGGGGTGGCTGGGTGGGTAAGATGAAGTAAGTAATTCCTGAGTCGGCGGGTGGTGATGGCGCCGTGCGATACCCACATGGTGTCCGCCTGTCCCGAGTGTCAGTCCTCCAGGTCCGTTATGACAGCTAACACACTCTCTCACACGCCCTCACACACCCATTCTATTTCCAGCACCAAAGCATTTACTTAGATTTTGATGCCATGCATCAAACGTGGATATTCTGAGGTAGACACCCAGACGGGATGGCCGAATGAGTTGAGCATCCGTCTCCCGTTTTGGTGGATCATGGGATTTGAACCCACGTCGAGTCGAAGCAATGACTTACAAAATTGATACTTGTCGCTTTGTTACATTAAAACTAGCCATGTGTTGGGGATTATTAGGATAGGCCAAGGACTGGTTGGCTCAGTGTCAGGATAATGTGACTTAGTGGGAAATCGGGTCATGGTGCTGGCAACCTGGTCTTCCAGTGGGGCAACACTATAAAGCCGCCGTTAGTGCACACCGTCACATGTCAGTGCCCGTCCTGATATGACCTTAGATGTTGCCAGGACGTAAAACTTCAACAAACAAACCTCAACAATCTTAGGTAACTTCTTGATTATTCCTTTGTGTTGGCGTGTGTGGGTGTTGTCAATGTCTTTTTGGCTTATTTCCATTCAGGGTACACCTCCGAGAAATCTCGGAGACGTCTCCCATTTCAGACAGGAGGCAAAAAGCACCTTGAAAATGCAATGAAAATGGCCACTGAATTCAGTGGTTTCAGCCAATCAGAGCTCTTCTTTTCCATTGCAAATTTTCGAGGTGACCAACAGCTAAAGTTGTTCAAACTAGTGTGATGTCAGGAATTTCTCTGAGGCGCATCGGTACAGTGAGTGTTGGTTACAGTGTGCATGGGAGGTTGCATCACCATCGGAGCTGGGGTTGGGGAGGCTGGAGCAGTAGATGACTAGTGTAAAGTCGACGGCTGGCGGTTTGAGTGGTGTAGATAGGCTAATAAGAAATCACTACAGGCAAGGAAGTTAAGTAGATAAAGAGTGAAAGGTAGGAGAGTGAGACTCTCTGATTTATTGTATTTATAGTTTCAAGAACAAGATGGTGGTGATCATATGATCCAGTCTTCCAATCCCTAACAAGCATTCCTCTATCCACCAATGAGGGTTCAATATCCTTGTTGCCAAGGCATGGTTAGATCTGGCTACAGTGCCCTGTTGTACCTGGTGCAGTGATCCATAAATAACTCTTGGAGGGGAGGGGGTATGTGAGGCAACTTTCCAAAGACTGTCTCCATGTCAAGAAGTGACCCTCTCTCAGGTCAAGAAGTGACCCTCTCTCTCTATACTATATTAATACACAATTTCTATCCTCAATTAGTAATAGAGCACCAACTCCACATATACCTTATATGCCTTTGGTTTTACATGGTATTTACCATTTTATAGACAAGTTTGCAATTGATTATAGCAGAGTTCTCCATATCCCATATCTCATATATCGGAAAATCTTACACTAGGACAGACTCCATCAGTCCATGAAACTGAGTGAGTGATGGGGGTAAAGGAGGGATATTGCGGATTATTATACTCGTATAATTCTTATACAGCATATATATCCCAGCCACCTTTGTAGCAGGTTCTGCAGACACAAATATATATTATCAGATTCCATGAAGACATTACTTATTTCTGGTAACAGCGAACCTGGTTACTGGAAATTCAGGATGCGACAAAGCACAAACAAGCCGGGTTAGCTGGGGCAAGCAGTGGGCAGGAAACAACGCCCTGAATATGGATTGTTGTCTGTCTGTTTTATATCCCACAGACTGGCGCATGTGTCTGCTTCCCTTAGTGCCAGGGGGCATTCAGGAAACAGAGGTACCACTACCAGCGTATCACCATGTATTTGCAGAGGATTATATATGAGTAGCTTCCTCTTGGCATTTTTGTGTGTGGTTATTTTATGTTTCCCCTACAATCCAACTTAGTTTATATCCAAGCGCCATCCTGCTATTTCATCAATGTTACCACCCTTCTTTCTCCGGCAACCAGACCGGATGACCCGATTGAGTTGAGCGTCCGTCTCCCATTTTGGTAGATCGTGGGATTCAAACCCCGGTTGAGTCTAACCAATGACTTAAAAATTGATACTTGTCACTTCCTGGCCAGGCACTTGGCATTAATAGGATAGGGCAAGGACTGGTTAGCTGAGTGTCAGGATAATGTAACTGAATGGGCTATCAGCTCATGATGCTGGCGGCCTGATTTCCCAGTGGGGGACCACTATAAAGTGGTTATGATTCCCCAAGGTTCGATTCCCCAAGCCATCATCTCTGCCAATTTGGATTTCCACTGCAGTGTATCCCTTCGGTCTGTAAAAGTGTAGGCTCAGGCTTTCTATCGACCAACTGTCTATTGTTGAAAACAAGCCTATTCAGACATATCCATGATAGTCAGTACAAATCTTCAAAACAAAAAGAATTGCTCACTGATATGACCTTAGATGTTGCCAGGATGTAAAACTCCAACAACCAACCATCCTCCCATTCAATCATCCGGACCAGCCTCCTCTCTCCGGTACCCTGCCAATGCTTACATACCCTGCCGTCCCTTCCATCTGCCCCCCCCCCCCCCCCCCCTCCCCCTGCTGGCTTCCATGTCCTGCCCCGTCCTGACATGACCTTATATGTTGCCAGGACGTAAAACTCCAACAAACAGACAAACAACCATGTTCTGCTGCCCATATAGCAGCAGCAGTGGTGTTCTCTGTGGCAGAGTGGTTAGAGTGTCTGACTTTTTTCTAGGTCGAACTCCTAATCTGAACCAGACGGGATGGCCGAATGAGTTAGAGCATCCGTCTCCCGTGTTGGTAGACCATGGGATCGTGGGTTCGAATCCTGATCGAGTCAAAGCAATCACTTAAAAAAAATTGATACTTGTTGCTTCCTAGCCAGGCGCTCGGCATTATTAGGATAGGGCAAGGACTGGTTGGTTCAGTGGCAGGATAATGTGACTGAATGAGTTAGAGCATCCGTCTCCCGTGTTGGTAGACCATGGGATCGTGGGTTCGAATCCTGATCGAGTCAAAGCAATCATTTAAAAAAAATTGATACTTGTTGCCTCTTAGCCAGGCGCTCGGCATTATTAGGATAGGGCAAGGACTGGTTGGTTCAGTGTCAGGATAATGTGACTGAGTGGGATATCAGGTCATGGTGCTGGTGGCCTGGTATCCCAGTGGGGCAGCACTATAACGTCGCCATGAGTGCGCACTGTCACAAGTCGGTACCCATCCTGATATGACCTTAGATGTTGCCAGGACGTAAAACAACAAACAAACAAAATGCTAATCTGAAGGCTGGTGGTTCGATCCCCCCCCCCCCTCCTCCAATTTGGATTTCCACCACTGTGTATAATTTACAGTATCATCAAAGGCCGGTTGCTCTCATAACATGTCTATGTGGTGTGGGAGGTTAAAAATCACTTAGGTCGATAAAATTGTAGGCTCGGGCTTTCTATTGACAAACTGTCTAATGGTGAAAACAAATCTATTCAGACTTAGTCATGATAGGCAGTATAAATCTTCAAGAAAAAAAAAATATATATATAGCCGTTCCTAATGATTCACCAACAAACATACTCTCTGGGACTAGACTTGTATTCAAGGACTATTGCTCAATTATAATGAAAAGTGGCGCATCATAATTAAGAGGCGACCAGTTCATTATAAAGACATGTCCAAAACAATTATCTAAATTTGATTCTGCATATCTAACGTAGATACTGGTGCACATATTAAACATTAATTTGTTGCCACATAGAAGGGAATAGTGAAGCAATTGAATAGAACCTGTTATGGCAGAAGGCTATGTTGTCAGAGTTTTGGCATTCTTGCCAGAATTAATTTTGTATGGTTGCACTTCAAATATCTCAAAAGTTAGCCAATTAAAATAAAAGTTACTTCAAGCTACAGTAAAGTACATTACAACAATCAACCTAATATATATTTATCTAAAAAAATGTCAGAAACTCAAAACCATCAGACTATGCAACTTTAAATTTAAAGTAGCACAATCAAATGAAGTCATCAAATCATGCTGCCTCACTCAATATGTTATATATATGATATATTATGTGTAGTATAAATACTATTTATGCAAATATTATTGAGGCTGATGGTTGTAGCTGTTGAAGTGGTAACTGACACAGATACTAGACATTTCTATGTTCCTATGTAAATGTTGGTGCGGCTCCATTGGGGTAGAGGTATCTAACTGCTAATTGATATTGTTATACAAATTATTGAGACATGTGTTGGTAGGTTTGGGGTAACCGATACAGTTATTGAGCTGGTCTGCAGTTCCTTACAAGATACTTTGATGTGGCCTGTGATACTGCAGAGTTGTTGGAGCAGCCTGGGGTCCAAGTGCAAGCTGAAAGTAGGTCAACTGGGCCTGGTCCGCAGGCAGCCAGCGAAAATAGCTGTGGGCCGGTCAGTTGTCATTGGGATTTTTGATCAATAAAGTTTGGTGGGCTTAGTTATGCTAGCCAGAGGCAAGAGCCAAATTATATTTACTGTCTTGCGTTCATTGATTAATACTATATAGTATATATGCTATATATGTATTATATATATACCAGCCACCCTTGTAGAAGATTCTGAAGACAATGTCAATAACATTCCATGAAGACATCACTGGTCCTTAAAAACCTACAAAGTACTGTAGTGGTCTGCACTGACCTCTCAGGCAAGGAGCCGGATAGGCAGGTAGGCGTGGGAAGTGTGGTGATATCAGGGAGCCTAGGTGCTGTAATGGTTAGAATAATTTGTTTGTTTGTTGCTAAAACAGTTTATTCATCAAATACATTTGTATTCCGGCCGTTTACATTACATTGTAAATAGGTAGATCAGCGGGTATATAACCTTTAGAAATATAATGGAGTATGTCTATGATAAGGTACATCATCATAAGCCATAAACATGCGTAATATAGCTCGTTAATAAATGTTATAAAGATTTGACTAGATCAGTAAATTGGAAAATTACAATTATATAACCTTTAGGGAGAGAATGGAGTACGACCATGTAATTGTAAGCCATGACCCTGAATAATATAGCTCGTTAATAAATGTTATAAATATTTGACTACATGGGAAAATTCCAATTATATAACCTTTAGAGCGAGAATGGAGTAACTCTATAAGAAGGTGCCTTATCATAAGCTGTAAACCTGAATAATATAGCTAGTTAATAAATGTTATAAATATTTGACTAAATGGGAAAATTCCAATTACATAACCTGAGAGAAAGAATGGAGTAGCTCTATGACAAGGTACATCACCGTAAGCCATAAACCTGAATAATATTGCGAAGTAATAAATGTTATAAATATTTGACTAAATGGGAAAATTACAATTACATAACCTTAGAGAGAGAATGGAGTAACTCTATGACAAGGCACATCATCGTAAGCCATAAACCTGAATAATATTGTGAGGTAATAAATGTCATAAATATTCGACTAAATGGGAAAATTCCAATTATATAACCTTAGAAAGAGAATGGAGTACATCTATCAGAAGGTGCCTTAACATAAGCCATAAACCTGAATAATATTGTGAGTTAATAAATGTTATAAATATTTGACTAAATGGGAAAATTACAATTATATAACCTTTAGCGAGAGAATGGAGTATGTCTATGAGAGAAGGTGTCTTATCGTAAGCCATAAACCTGATGAGATATGTTAAGAGGTTGGCCATCCATTACCTGCAGACAAGCAGTGAAGGCGTCTATCTGTTACTGCAGACAAATATGACACGTCTGTCAGCAAGTCTCTATGATAAGCCTACATCAGCACCCCGCTGTTGTTGATGAGTGGGAGGTTCACCAACAGGTTAATCCCTAAATCTCCAACTTCTATCATGTTTACTGTTACTTATACTTAGAGCGAATGCCTTGTCTATGTTTAGTTTGCAGTCTAGTTATTTGCAAGGTAAAACAGAACTGAAAATAACACAGACGTGTGTGTATATATATATATTTATACACATGTATATAACTTTTGAGCGAGTGGCATGTTGCACCCCACAGCCGGCGAGGTGCATGCCGGACACCCCACCCCGAGAGCGGGGGAGGGCAGGACACTACATAGCTTATTACATGCAATAAAGGGTCACAATCCATATATATATATAAATTTTTATATATATTTATATATATTTATATATATGAAGAGTTCAGGCGCAAAACCACCTTTGTTGAACGCCCCCCCCCCGGAACAAATAGTAAACATCGGCTATTTGGGGGGGGGGGGGGACGAACCCCCCCGCCCCCCCAAAATACCCACGTAAACGCCAATCCAAAAATGGAGATAAACATTGTAATCAAACCCTCAAAAACTTTTTTTTGTGAATATTGCTTCTCTTTTGTCCATTGCTCCATAACCGTGTGATCAAATGAAAAGTGAAATTAGTGAGAATTAAAATCATTTTCAGGTAACAATCTTATATTTAAACTACATTTTTGGATTGGCGTTTACGGGGATTTGTGCATGAACTCTTCACACATATATATATACAGTAAAACCTCTCTAAATCGACCTTGGGACCGACTTTAAGTGGTCCATTTAGAGAGGTGGTCGGTTTAGGGAGTTAGAATATAGTTACAATGGTATCGAACGATATAGGGGAGTGGTCGATCTGTGGAGGTGGTCGGTTAGAGACGTTTTACTGTATGTGTGTGTTGTATAACGTATTATGCGAGTATAAAGATACATAAGGGAATATTACTTATTATTATTGTTATCCTTCGTAAGATACAACACTTTACCGGTGGCACCATCTCACCCACCTCACTACCCCCGGATGTTGACCAGTATATATATATATATATATATATGTGGTGATATATGTGTATGTGTTTATTATATAAATATACATGATATGTCTGGTACAAAGTATTTATACGAATATTATTATGAAGGAACCATTATTTCGAGGATGGTTTTGTAATGATTTTTTAAAAGTATAAAGTGCTAAGCTTCTTACAAAAAACAACTATATATATGAATAAATATGATCTACGGGTTAATGTTCTGATGGACCCCACCCGACCCTCCCCGGGACCCCCACCCCTCCCATGACCTGTTAGGGACCACATTCCAGGCTGGATTCGAACCCTCAACCCTTCCCATGTATGTCCGTAGAGGGGTGGGTGGGTGAAGTTATGGATGATTGGCGGCTGAGTCGGTTGTGAGCTAATTCTTTGGTGAGGTCACGTGACCGGATTTGGCGGAAATCGAACAAGGGGCGCCACCTGTAGGGTTCGATCTTAGTTCTTAGTTCTGACGCCAGGTGGTCCAACTAGGAGTCAGCACGGGGTCGCTGCAGGGCAGCTTTCAGGTGCCAGGTTAAATTTTGTTGTTGTTGTTGTTGTTGGTATTTTACTTTTTGTATTAGTTGATTAAACAGGGAAAATTTAAATCAAACAATTTGTCTTCCTCATTCCACTGCTCCTTGCACTATTCTAGTATTAGTAATGCCGAGCACCAGCCTAGGTATTGGCAGATTTTTAATTCATCGGTTTGACTCGGCCAGGGTTCGAAACCGGAATTTTGTTGCTGAAACGGTAGGTGGCACCACCATCGCTGTTGTATGGTGAAGGCTATGGAGGATCTCGCCTCCACCCATGCTCTTCCGAATAAAGGAAACATATTTTTTTATAAAGGAACAAAGCTAGGTTTATCCTGAGTAAAAGACAAGTTTCTAAAAAAAGGAGAAAGAAATACCAAACTTTAAATTAATTAAAAATAGTAAAATAAATCAGGTAAGGATTGCAAATCAGTTATTGGTATCACCATCAGTGCGAAAGGGGCGGGGTGACATAAATTGTGTCGGACTCAGGGTAGGACAACAAGGCCTGCCCGGTTCCTGGGTCACCTAGTTTACTCGGTCGGGAAGGTAAAGTTCTCGGTGACCTGGCCGAACAGGCAAGTCATCATTTTTGTGATCTGCTGTAGCAGATTTCAATTTTCAATTTGCTGACTTGGGCTTGGGAAAGTAGTTTTGACACTCGGGCAACTAGAAAATCCAGTGACTCGCCCGATTGGGTAAGTGGGGAAAAAGGTTACTGTCCTACCCTGGGACTGGATAGGCCGTCGTGCATTGCAATGGATATCCGGTAGAGTGTCCACCTGTCAAGGTGTCGGTCATCCTATCGATCCTGCTCCGTGGACCCATTTGCAGTTTGGGCTATTTTCCGTTCCACCCAGTGGTCCACAACTGGTTCATAAAAGGTTGTGGTATGTGCTGTCCTATCTGTGGGAAAGTGCATATAAAAGACCCCTTGCTGCTTATCGGGAAGAGTAGCCTATGTGGCGGCAGCAGGTTTCCTCCAAAGAAATATGTCAGAATGACCATATGTTTGACATCCGATAGCCGATGATAAAAATCAACGCGCTCAAGAGGTGTCGTTAAATAAAACAAGCTTTCCTTTTTGCAATGGATATCACCATATTGAAAGCGTTATCCACATCATTCAGACATATTCCTGGACGGGCGTGTCATTTGCGTGAGGTCATCCCTAGAGGTCAAATGTGGAATGCGCCGGAAATGTGTAATGGCGGATGGCACTCCATTACTGGATAATACATGAATGTCTTATCGGATTATATGTTGGCCCCCCTTGCTGTGTGGGTGGGTCCGTTACCCTGGTTACCTGGGTCACACAGACTGATGTCTTACTCTATCTGGATCCAGCCTAGATATGGCATACCCGCTTGAATATTGTATTTGAATACAGTATAACCCCGTTAAACCAAACTTGAAGGGACCCTAGACATTTGTTTGGATTAACCGATCATTGGTTTAACCGAGCTTTGACTTTCACTTGGCTTTGGCAAAAACGGGGGTGCATTATGAATGTACAATGTATGTTGACACTATGATTATTGTTTTCTGTATGTATATACAGTTTAACCCCGTTAAACCAACCTCGGTTAAATCAAATGATCGGTTAATCCAAACTTTTTTCGGCGACCTGGCAAAATAGTACCATTTATCATATAAAAAAAGTCTTAGATGACCTTAAAACCACATGAAAGTTTGGTGTAACTGTGCCGGAAGTGGCCTGGAGCTGACAATTTTGCTTGGATTAACCGATACTTAGGATTAACCGACTTTGGTTTAACCAACTTTTTTATATGATAAATGGTAGTATTTTGCCGGGCTGCCAACAAAAGTTTGGATTAACCGATCGTTTGGTTTAACCGAGCTTGGTTTAACGGGGTTGTACTGTATTGCAGTGATTTGAGAGCGAAAATTAAAGCTGCATAGTCTGATGAAATATCAAATTTTCAAAACCAAACCAATTATCTAGATTTTATTTGCCATATCTAACTTAAATACTCATGCACTTTAAGCATTCATTTCTGCGTAGAAGGCAATACTGAGTCAATTTAACAGAACCTGTTACTGCAGAAGTCTATGATGTCAGAGTTTTGGCAAGCTTGCCAAAACTAATTTTCCATGTTTGCACTCAAAATATCTCAAAAGTTTACCATTTAAAATAAAAGTAACTTTGAACTAATGTAAAGTAGATACTAGTGATCAATCTAATATATTTATCTCAGAAAAAATACAGAAACTCTAAACCATCGGACTATGAAACTTTAAAGAGGGGGTGCGACTCTCTATATCTACATACAGTAAAACCTCTCTAAATCGACCGGCCTTGGGACCGACTTTATCTTGGCCATTTAGGGAGGTGGTCGGTTTAGTGACATAGAATATGCTTACAATGGTATTGTTGGGACCCAAATAAATCGAACGAGTGGTCGATCTGTGGAGGTGGTTGGTTAGAGAGGTTTCACTGTATTGTTCAATGTGGCCAATTGTAATGAGGGCAACAAACATATATGAGACTGTCTCAATCAAAAGGTGCTAAGCAATATGGGACACAACTTTGTCCATAGTAACAATCAACACACTATCTACTTATGCATTTGCTCAGGATAAGCTGATTTGTTTTGTACATGGCGTTTCATAATCCCAATAGCATACATATTGATTGGAAGCAAATTTCCTTGTCTTTTCAGTGTAACCGTTTCTGTGCTGCTTTGCGTCAATCGTAACAATGGGGGAAAAAAACCCGAAGAGTTAGCACCTTTTGAGACAGGCTCATATATGATGTATAACGTATTATGCGAGTATAAATATACATAAGGGAATATTCCTTATTATTACTATTATTATTATTATTATTGTTATACTCGGTAAGATGTGACACTGTACCAGTGGCGCCATCTCGACCCACATCGCCTCCCCCGGATGTTGGCCAGTGTCAGTCGCACCGGAAGATTTGTTCTTACAGTAAAACCTCTCTAATTCTAAATGGACCTACCTGGGACCGACTTCAAATGATCCCTTTAGGGAGGTGGTCGGTTAAGGGAGTTAGAATGTGCTTACAATGGTATTGTTCTGACCCAAATAAAGTGATCGATATAGGGGAGTGGTCGATCTGTGGAGGTGGTCGGTTAGAGAAGTTTTACTGTATATATATATATATATATATATGTAATATATAATATATAATATATATGTAATATAGAAAATATATATAATATAGAAAAAGTATATATAATATATAAGGAAAAAAAACAACGTATACAACATTCATAATATATATGTAATATATATTATATGGAATATATATAGGTATAATATATATGTGATGTATAAAGGCACGTATAAAGGCACAACAGGGATTATATGTTTATTTCCTACCTTCTTACTTGATGTATGACGCCCCCTTCCAACCTCGTGACCGCTGGTGCCACCACTGGCACATTTCTATCCTGGATGCTAAAATGTCACTTGCGCCCGAGAATATTTTTATATATAAAATACATAATATGTATAATAATAATATGTATATTCATTTCAGTTTCACACATAACAAGGGATAATCATAGGATCATTGGAAAACCACTGGTGGCCTTTTTAGTCCCGCTCTCCCCCCACCTTTTCTCTGTTCTCCACATCCTGCTTGGAGTTGGCAAGCTTCAGTCCTCTCCGCTTGTAGATATTGATTGTCCCCCCACACCATACAAGGTGGCTGAATCGGTAAGAGTGCTGTCTTCCTGTGAGGAAAGGTCAGGAGTTTGAAACCTGACCGAGTCAATCCAATGACTTACAAACTTGCTACTTGTCGCTACCTAGCCTGGCACTCGGCATTAATAGGATAGAGAAATGACTGGTTAGCTCAGTGTCGGGATAATGTGACTGAGTGGGATTTCGGGTCATGTTGCCAGTGGCCTGGTCTCCAAGTGGGGCAGCACTATAAAAGGCGCCATAAGTGCGCACTGTCACAAGTCAGTACCCGTCCTGTTATGACCTTAGATGTTGCCAGAATGTAAAACTCCAACAACCAACCAACCTTTATCTGCAAGGCCAGGTGATCAAGAGTCTCGGTCTGTCACACTTCAGTGCACGCTCTGTCACCATTGCGTATGTGTGTGTGGGTGTGTGTGGGTGTGTGTGGCGTGTGTGGGTGTGGGTGGCGTGTGTGGGTGTGGGTGTCGTGTGTGGGTGTGGGTGTCGTGTGTGTGTGTGGGTGTGTGTGTATGATCCCTGGCTTGTTTGATCGTGTTGTGGACGTCCCCCGGCATTCTCCTTCTCAACCTCCAGCACCGGAAGTAAACCTGCATCCTCTCCCCTCCCACCATCCCCACCCATTCTTCCCCCCCCCCCTCCCTTCACCTCCTCCCACCATCCCAGTCTCCCAGTATCCCCCTCTCCCATCCTCCCACCCTCCCACCCTCCCACTCTCCCACCCTCCCACCTTCCCACCCTCCCACCCTCCCACTCTCCCACTCCCACTCTCCCACCCTCCCACCTTCCCACCCTCCCACCCACCCTCCCACTCTCCCACCCTCCACCCCCCACTCTCCCACCCTCCCACTCTCACATTCCCACCGTCCCACTCTCACACCCTCCCACTCTACGAGTTTTCTCACTTATCACATCTCATCTACACCCTGCCATCCCAGGTCCCCCCTCCCCCCTCGCCCCCCCATTCCCACTCCACCCGACTCCGGCAATGTTCCAAGGGAATACCACACCGAAGGAGGTCCTCGTTTGACTAAAAAGACACACACACAAAACACACAAAACACACCAAAAAACGGCGCGGTGGCCGAATCGGTAGAGCGGGAGATCGGGAGTTCAATTCTCTGTCGAGTCAAACCATTGGCCTACAGCATTGATGCATCTCGCTTCCTAGCCTGCCGCTCGTCATTAATACTAATAGAATAGGTCAAGGACTGGTTAGCTCAATGTCAGGATAATGTGACTGAGTGGGATATTAGGTCATGGTGCTGGTGGCCTGATTTTCCAGTGTGTCAGCACTATAAAGTTGCCATGAGTACGCATTGTCACAAGTTGGTACCCGTCCTGATATGACCTTAGATGTTGTCAGGACGTAAATCTGCAACAACCAACCAACCAAACGCACACAATTATAAATAAATAAAAACTTCCTCTTCCAAAATGCTGTGGAGAAAACTCGGAAGTCAAATGGCTGACCATCAAATGGCGTATGGAATGAAAAGAGATGTGGGTTCGATTCTGCTCTAAAATTCATTACCCCCAGGACACTGGTTGCCATGACCATAATCCTGTACAAACTACATGCTGCATAGTTGTTGAACCTACCCTGTGTATGTATGTATGTATGTATGTATGTGTGTGTGAGTATGTTTTTTTTTTTTTTGGGGTCCATTAGTTGTTTAAGCAGGGGAAATTTCAGTCATAGACGACTGGTCTTCCTCATTCCACTGCTGGTCGATAGAAAGCCCGAGCCTACACTTTTACCGACCCAAGGGATTTTTAACCTCCCACACCACATAGACATGGTATGAGAGCAACCGGCCTTTGATGACGCTGTAAGTTATACACAGCGGTGGAAATCCAAATTGGCAGAGCATGTGTGTGTGTATGTATGTATGTATGTATGTATGTATGTATGTATGTATGTATGTATGTATGTATGTAAGTGCATTTCCTGTAGGTATGTCATTGTAAGCATTAACAGACTTACAATTCCATGGGGGATGAGTGTAGTGGTCTGCACTGACCTCTCGGGCTAGGAGCCACATAGACAGGTACGCATGGGTAGTGTGGTGACATCAGGGAGCCTAGCTGGTGTAATGGTTAGCACACTGGCCTGGAATGCAAAGAGATGTGGGTTCGAGTCCCTCTCTAGGTGCAATATTTCCCATTTTTCTCACCCCCACGACAATCGTCTTTAAGCAGCTGGGGAGGGTGGGATGGAAAATTTAGGCTGCTGTACGATATACGTCTTATCATTTGAAATGCTGAGGACGAAGTGATTATGACCAAGTTAGTCCGTATGTAGTTAAGCATTACCCGCTAGGTGCCGCGGGGATCAGCGGCCCCTTAAGTGTTCAGGTATTTATCGACAGGTAGCGCCAAAGAGTATCCATAGTAACGAGAATGCCATCAGCCAAGTACCCATGTTGCGCACAACATGAACACTTATTTTAAGAATACTTCTACCTATATTTGCGTTAGTGTGGGGTAGCTGTTAGTATAACATCAATTATTTGAATTTAATTTGAGAACAATGTTCAGAATTATTGGGTGTGCTGCACACAATGCAGCACATTCCACTTCCCCATCACCATGTACAGACCAAATGTCATCGCTTCAACAGCTAGAAGACGAGTGCCTTGGTGCTGGCAAAATATGTGTTCAGATTCATAAAATATTGACAAAAAATGCAAGAATCCCGACCTGTGATCCACCTGTTTTAAATCTTATTTTTTGGGCCAATTTATGAAGGCTTTAGAATAATTATTAAAGCTGCATAGTCCGATGAAGCATCAAATTTTCAAAACCAAAATAATTGTTTAGATTTGATTCTACATTTCTAACTTAGATACCAGTGCACTTAGTAAGCATGTATTGCCACATAGAAGGGAATACTGAGGCAGTTTACTAGAACCTGTTACTGCTGAAACCGATGGTGTCAGAGTTTTGGCATGCTTGCCAAAACTAATTTCACATGTTTACACTTCAAATATCTCAAACTTAGTCATTTAAGCGAAAGGTTACTACTTCCAACCAAAGTAAGGTAGATTTTAACAATCAATTCAATATACTTATCTCAGAAAAATGACAGAAACTCAAAATCATCAGACTCATCATCATCATCATGCTGTCGGTCTCAGCTTCAGGTTTCTCTTGATGGTATCCTTGAACCGGAGACGAGGGCGCCCTCTCTTTCTGGAACCAGAAGACAGTTGAGAGTAGAGGATCTGCTTTGGTAGCCTGTCTGATGACATCCTCATGAGATGTCCAGTCCACCAGAGATTCTTCTTGATCAGAAGATCTTCCATAGAGGGCAGCCCCGTCCGTTCGAGTATTTCCTTATTTGTCACTTTGTCCTTCCAGGTTAGCCTCATGATTGAACACAGATGTCGCATCATGAAGGCATGCAGCTTTTTCACCTGTCATCTGTACACTGTCCAAGCATCGGCTCCGTATAGTAGGGTGGATAGCACAATTGTATGGTAGATCTTGCCTTTGACCCGCATGGACACATGGTGGTTGTTCCAGAGTCTCTGGCGTAGTTGGCCGAAAGATGCGCTAGCCTTGGCCATCCTCCTCTGTATTTCAGCATCAATGCGTCCATCACTTGATATAGTGCTTCTGAGGTAGGTGAATTCCGGAACAGAGTTCAGCTTGTTTCTGTCAACCATGATATCCTCCTCTCGGGTTCTTGTAGAGTTGGGTTGGTACAGCACCTCCGTCTTCTTGATGTTAATCTTCAGGCCGAACTTCTTTGATGCATCAGAGAAAGCATCCACTATTTTCTGGATCTCTTCAGCAGAGTGGGCAACCAGTGCACTGTCATCTGCGAATAGCAGCTCTCTCACCAGTATCCGAGTAGTCTTGGTCTTCGCTCTGAAGTGTGCTACATTGAATAGGTCACCGCTCTGTCTGGACTGAATATAGATGCCATCCCCCATGCCTCGGAAAGCCTCGTCGAGCATTGCTGATAGGAAGATGGAGAAGAGCGTCGGGGCCAGTACACAACCTTGCTTGACCCCATTGGTAACCCCGAACGATTCCGAGACTTCCCCTCCAACACTAACATTCACCATCATTCCTGTATCTAGAGCCTCGATCATAGTTGTGAACTTCTCTGGGCATCCATACTTCCTCAGTAGCTGCCATAGCCCGGTCCTCTCGACTATGCAACGTTAATAAATTAATTATCTTCAGAATACTTCTCTATTTCGTTGCGCTATTGTCGGATAACTATTACTACAACATCCCCCCCCCCCCCGGTAACCGGGCGCGGTGGCCGAATCGGTAGAGCGCAGGGCTCGCGTGCGGTAGATCGTGAGTTCGGTTCCCAGTCGAATCAAGCCAATGACTTATAAAATTGATACTTGTCGCTTCCTAGCCTGGCACTCAGCATTATTGGGATGGCACAAGGACTGGATGGCTGAGTATCCGGATAATATGACTGAGTGGGATATCAGGTCATGGTGCTGGCGGCCTTGTCTCCCAGTGGGGCAGCACTATAAATTCACCATGAGCTAGCACTGTCACAAGTCGGTACCCATCCTGATATGACCTTAGATTGTTGTTTGTTGTTGTTTTACATCCTAGCAACATCTAAGGTCATGTCAGGACGGTTACCGACTTGTGACAGTGTGCACTCATGGCAACTTTATAGTGCTGTTCCACTGAGAAACCAGGCCGCTGGCACAATTACCCGGTATCCCACTCAGTCACATTAAGCTGACACTGAGCACACCAGTACTTGCCCTGGCCTAATAATGCCGAGCGCTTGGCTAGGAAATGACAAGTATAAATTTTTAAGTCATTGGTTTGACTCGACCAGGGTTCGAACCCACGACCCCACGATCTACCAGCATGGGAGACGGACACTGTAACTCATTCGGCCATCCCGTCTGGTCTATGACCTTAGATGTTGCCAGGACGTAAAAACTCCAACTACAAACCAACCAAACATTTATTTCTGATATTATGGGAGATTTTGTTTGTTGTTGGACGTCTTGGTTGGTTTGCTGTTGGACGTCCTGGTTGGTTTGTAGTTGGAGTTTTTATGTCCTGGCAACATCTAAGGTCATATCAGGACGGTATTATAGGAGAACTGTTAGCACAACATCCTCTCCCGGAACCTCTGACCTCTACATGTGAGCCCTGGCAGCTTGTTTGTCAATCCGACCCGATAAAGTCATTCCCAATTAGATATCCCATGAGGTATGATCCGATCTGACACTGCCATCTGTACTTACTGGTTGTAGGTGTGGAACCCCTCTCTCATATCTCTCTCATATCTCTGTCATATCTCTGTCATATCTCATGAGGGATGGTTGATGGAGTTATCAGGATATACCACGCGTTGCCAAGTTGAGCATGGTGTTTGTTTGTGTAAACTAGGGAGTCATGATGCGGATAACAAGATAATTAGTTCCCAAACCAAAACACATGCATAGATTTGAGCCTGTATTTGTAAAAAGCTTATACAGTATAACCCTGTTAAACCAAGCTCGGTTAAACCAAATGATCGGTTAATACAAACTTTTTTTGGCGGCCTGGAAAAATACTACCATTTATCAAATAAAAAAAGTTGGTTAAACCAAAGTCGGTTGATCCAAATTATCGGTTAATCCAAACAAAATTGGCAGACCTCAGGCTACTTCCGGTATGGTTAAACCAAACTTTCATGTGGTTATAAGGTCATCTTAGACCCCACTAACCTTTTTATATGATAAATGGTAGTATTTTGACGGGCTGCTGAAAAAAAGTTTGGATTAACCGATCATTTGGTTTAGCCGAGCTTGGTTTAAACGGGGTTATACTGCATATACATAAAAGACAATAATCAAAGTGTCCACATACATTGTGTATTACATTCATAATTCGCATCACTCGGACAAGGTAACAGACAACGGTTTATCACACATTATTTATTCAGATTGATTGATTGATTGATTGGTGGTTGCTTTACGCCATGTCGGCAGCATATGCCATATTCACGGTGAGAAATGTTTGTTTTTTGTTCAAACCACCGCTTTTACATGTAAAAGCAGACAATCAATTATGTGCCAATAGACACTCATTAAATTAGAAAGCTCACAATCATATATGTGTGGTCAAGGGAAACAAATTCCCATAGAAAAAGAAAAGTTTTATTAATAATTTATAGAATCTCTTTAGTAAACTATATGAGGTGGTACAGTCCAGCTGCCCTCAAAAAGGCTAAAATGTTTTCGTGTTTTACCTTAGTAAAAAGGTCATGCATGCTGTCTGCAGTGTAGAACTGTTGGCGCAGGCCCAAAAAATCAACGCAACTTAGTAAAATATGATTGAGTGTCAGCAGGGACTGACACCCAATACATTCAGGGGGAGGTTCCCCCTTGAGCAGAAAAGCATGTGTAAGGAGTGGCCAATACGGCAGCGGCTAAGGACCGCTTGGTCCCGCCGACCTCCCGCATGAGTCTGGTGGCTTTCCCACAGATTGTTCAATTTCTTTAAGTTTATTAATGTTTTCATCCCACTCATGTTGCCATTTGGATTTTATGTGGGTGGCTATTAGTGGTTTCAGATCAGAGTGAGGGATCAGATCAGCAGCCCGATCAGCTCTTTCGTTTCCTTGTATGCCGGCATGGCCAGGCACCCAGCACAGGTGGATGTCATACCCATCCGTTGTCAGTTGGTTCATTTTATAAATGACCGTTGCTAGAATAGGGTGATTCATTTTCAGTCCAGCAACAGCCAGGAGGCAAGAGAACGAATCACTGTATATAACATAGTTAGTGTGGTTGGATACCTCGATACACTCCAACGCGAGAAGGAGTGCTCGGGCTTCTGCAGTGAAAATCGAGCTCTGATCGGGCAAACGTACACCAAATTCTTCCCGTCGGCAGACTGCCGCAGCAGCTACCCGGCTTTGGTCTTTCGAACCATCAGTGTATATGGAGAGGTGGTCTGCAAATTGGCCTTGAATCTCTGCATGCAGTCCTTGGTACTCGAGTGGATGTGTCCCAGACTTCCTCAGTTCCGTGAGTCGGAGGATAACCGATGGCTTTCTCAACGACCACGGGGGATGTTCTGGGACTTTGGCATCCTCCAACACGTCCAAATCCATGCCCAAGGCCTCCAAATGAGGTTTCATTTGGAGCCTCAGTGGCCGGATGTAATTCGGCCTGGCTTCATACCTGGATTCGTCATGTTGCTCGAATAGACAATCATGTGCAAAATTCAATGCATTAGTTTTTATCTTGACTACATATTACATGGCCAGTTTGATTCTCCTGTTGTTAAGTGATGGTTCATTGGCTTCGAAGTAAAGGCTCTGAACCGGTGAGGTGCAGAAGGCCCCAAGGGCCAGGCGCAGTCCCTGGTGGTGGATCGTGTCTAGCAGCCCAATATATGATTTCGTTGCGGAACCGTATACTATGCTGCCGTAATCCACTCATGACCGAACCAAGGTTCTGTACACGGAGAGCAGAACATCTCTGTCCGCTCCCCACTCTGAGCTGGACAGCACCCTCAGAATATCCAACGCTTTCAGGCATCTTGTTTTCAGGTACTTTATATGTGGCACAAAAGACAGTTTTGCATCGAGAATGAGGCCCAGAAATTTGGTTTACTCAACGACTTTAATGGGATCCCCATCCAGGGTCAGCTCCGGTTCCGCATGCATTCTACGCACCAGGCAGAAGTGCATGCAGACTGTTTTGGTCTTGGAAAATCTATTTATTCAGTAGAATATATATAATGATATCAATAATAAATATAAATATCATGAATATGTGATCATAGCGTGGGTGAGGCTGGCTCAGCAGTGGTGCGGCTGGCGCGAGTGTTTAACAAGGAAGGCTGGCTTCCGAGCCTCAGAGGCAGTATAGGTGAGTAAGGGCATCATGATGATGCCAAGTTCTGAATAAGAGATAACATGAATGAGTACAACTAGGTAAGAAGAACAAAGATAAATAATAACAGAGCATCAGCACTTAACCCCCCAAAAGAAACGGGTGGGTGGGTGGGAGAGCTAGAAGTGACGAGTGCGAGAACCAGGCAAGAAGTGCGGGGTTGGAGGGTGGGGAGGGGGTCACATGCTGCGCGAGAACACCCTGCCTCGTTCGCGAAATAAACATGTTACCTCCGCAACATACGTAATGCACCCACGTTTTTGGCAAAGCCAAGTCAAAGTCGAAGCCAAATCTTGGTTAGACCAATGATCGGTTAATCCAAGCAAATTTCTAGGGTCCCTTCAAGTTTGGTTTAACGGGGTTATACTGTATATAGTTGCTTGTACATCCAGGACCTTATGTTGTGGGGGGTGGGTTTGGGGGCTGACCATTCCTTAGGAACTGCAAAACTCACTTACATTAAAAGATGGTCATATGATCTAGATTTTGTTGTTGGTTTACGTTCTAGCAACATCTAAGGTCAGATTAGGATGGGCACTGACTTGTGACAGTGCACACTCATGGCAACTTTATAGGGTTTCCCCACTGGAAGACCAGGCCACTGGCACCATGACCTGATATCCCACACAGTCACATTATCCTGACACTGAGGCAACCAGTCCTTGTTCTATCCTATTAATGCCGAGTGGCAGGCTATGTAGCGAAAAGTATCAATTTGATAAGTCATTGGTTTGACTGTGCTCGGATTCGAACTCCCGACCTTCCGCACGGGAAGCCTGCGCTCTACCGATTCGGCCACAGCGTCGGGTCATATGACCTAGATAACATAGCTATGGCATATTGTGATTGGCTTCAACTGGTGTGCACATACAAATTATGTCGACTGCTTTCAGTTAAAATATCTCCAAACTAAGAAACTTATTTATTTTGGCCACATCATTCGTCAGAGTTCAATATACCGTACATTGTTGGAAGGGAAGGTGAATGGCAGCAGAGGGAGAGGGAGACCAAGAACATCATGGTTTACAAATATTTCACAGTGGACAGGCTTGAATTATTCACAGTCTATCAGAACAGCACACCATCGGGACAAGTGGAGAACCATTGCATCCAACCCTCGACTAGAGGACGGAACTATTGATTGATTGATCTCCAAACTTGTGTCTTTTGTTAGTTTGTTTGAGGTTTACGTCCTGCAACATCTAAGGTCATATCAGGACGGCTACCGACGTGTGACAGTGCGCACTCATGGTGACTTTATAATGCTGCCCCACTAGGAAACCATGACCCGATATCCCACTCAGTCGCATTATCCTGACACTGACCCAACCGGTCCTTGCCCTATCCTATCTATCCTATTAATGCGAGTGCCAGGCTCGTTAGTGACAAGTATCAATTTTAAAGTCATTGGTTTGACTCGATTGGGAACCAAACTCCCGACCTTCCGCAGGCGAGGCCCGCGCTCTACCGATTAGGCTACCGCGTCGGGTAAACCTTGTGTCAGACAACTTACACAAGACTGTCAAAATAAAATAGGCTTTCCCCTACTACTCACCGGTGTGTTCTTCGATTCCATCCGTAGCTAGGATTTAGAAGCCACTTGGTCTCTCGTAGGGGCAAGACAAAACGCCACTACATTGCTATTATGATATACAGAATATCGTTCCTAACCTCTACTGTCGACACGTCTGTTAGCTCACGTAAATAACACGGGGAACCATCATCATCAGATGGTGCACTGAGCTGAACCGTCAGCCCATTACGGCTTTTAACATGCACTTGTAGTTGAGTGAAGATGAAAGGCCAGGTTGAGTGTGAGGAGTGCAGGGCCGGAGCTATCGGGGGGAGGGGGGACTTAGTTGCACCCTCCAAATCTGTTTTTTTCTTGAAGATTTATACTGCCTATCATGGATAAGACTGAATAGACTTGTTTTCACCATTAGACAGTTTGTCGATAGAAAGCATCAGCATACATTTTTTCCGACCCAAGGGATTTTTAACCTCCCACACCACATAGACATGGTATCAGAGCAACCGGCCTTTGATGATGCTGTAAGTTATACACAGCGGTGGAAATCCAAATTGGCCGAGGTGTGGGGGCATGGGGAATCGAACCACCGACCTTCAGATTAGGAGTCCGACCTAGAAAAAAGGCAGACACTCTAACCACTGTGCCACAGAGAACACCACTAAACATCTTATAATTTTGTATTTAAAATTAATATTTTTAATATAATTTTTATTATTATTTTTTTTTTTTACAAAGAACAACAATCCAGTATGGCAAATGGCATTTCGGAGCCTCTAGATTAAATTATTTCCAGGGGGACAGGGAATCCATAGTGCCTCGTACCCTCGGCACTCATCTGTTCCAACAATTTATCTGCCACAAAATTCTGCCCAATCCACAGAAAGATTTCTAGTTACAGCCCTGGAGTGTGAGTAGAAGTGGGTTGGCATGGACGTAGAGAGGGTGGAGAAGGGTGTGTGTGTAGGTGGAAGTTATATGTTAGCGGGGCTGCCAACTATTCAGTGTTGGATCCTTAAGACACAGGGCAATGGGTCCCTGTGGACATTGGGTGCATTTCCTTATAAGGGCAAACATTGATTTCTACAGTCGGCGCATGCGCGCTGGTAGCCATCGTCCTGGCACTGCCGCCCAACTCGAACTAAGACAGAGGAGGTGGGTAGTGAACTGCCCTCTGTCGGTTATTGTATTAATTATAGTTGCATAATCCGGTAGTTTTTGGTTTCTTCTTGGTTGGTTTTTGGTGAGTTTACGTCCTGGCAACATCTAAGGTCATATCAGGACGGGTATCGACTTGTAAGACTAAGAGTGCACACTCATGGTGACTTTATAATGCTGCCCCACTGGGAAATCAGGCCTCCGACACCTTGACCCGATATCCCACTCAGTCACATTATCCTGACACTGAGCTAACCAGTCCTTGCCCTGTCCTATTAATGCTGTGTCCCAAGCTAGGAAGCGATAAGTATCAAGTTTATAAGTAATTGGTCAGACACAACAAGGAACCGAACTCTCGATCTCCCGCACGCGAGGCCCGCTCTCTACCGATTCGGCTACCGCGTCCGGTTTTGCGTTTCTGAGATAAATACATTCGTTATAAGCTGCTTTACTTTAGTTAGATGTTGTTTTACCTCCTAGCAACATCTAAGGTCATATCAGGATGTGCATTTCTAGTTTGGAGTAACCTTTATTTTGAATTAATTTTTGTTGTTTGGAGTAACCTTTGTTTTGAATTAATTTTGTTTGTAATCATTTAAATTTTTTTTTTTTACAAAGAACAACAACCCAGTATGGCAGATGGCATTTCGAAGCCTCTAGATTCAATTATTTCCTTAATCCCTCGCACCCTCGGCACTTATCTGTTCCAACAATTTATCTGCCCCCTCCCCTTCTATTCAGCAACACATGTTTTGGAGATATTTGAAGTGAAATACATGGGAAATACATTTTGGAAAGCACGTCAAAATTCTGCTGCCATATGCTGCAGCAATAGGTTCTATTAAATTGGTTTAGTGTCCATTTCTATTCAGAAACACACGTTTTAAATCTGCATAATCTGATAAATAAAAAACATCGAATTAAAAAAAAAGAACCCAACAAATTTTGACATAATATGCTTCAGCACTAATAGGTTCTATTAAATTGCTTTTGTATCCTATTTGACGTAGCAACACATGCTTAAAGCTGAAATTGTCTAGATTTGACTCCACATATCTAACTTAGATACTGATGCATTTATTAAACACTTGTTGCCGCATGGAAGACAATATTGAGTCATTTTGACGTGTTTGCCCAAATTAATTGTGCATATTTGTACTTCAAATACCTCCAACGTTAGCCATTTCAAATAAAAGTTACTTCAAATCTCTTTAGTCAGCTATTTCAAATAAAAGTTACTTCAAATCTCTTTTAGTCAGCTATTTCAAATAAAAGTTACTTCAAATCTCTTTTAGTCAGCCATTTCAAATAAAAAATACCTCAAATCTCTTTAATCAGACATTTCAAATAAAAGTTACTTCAAATCTCTTTTAGTCAGCCATTTCAAATAAAAGTTACTTCAAATCTCTTTTAGTCAGCCATTTCAAATAAAAGTTACTTCAAATCTCTTTTAGTCAGCCATTTCAAATAAAAGTTACTTCAAATCTCTTTTAGTCAGCCATTTCAAATAAAAGTTACTTCAAATCTCTTTTAGTCAGCCATTTCAAATAAAAGTTACTTCAAATCTCTTTTAGTCAGCCATTTCAAATAAAAGTTACTTCACTTCTCTCTTTAGACAGCCATTTCAAATAAAAGTTACTTCAAATCTCCTTTAGTCAGCCATTTCAAATAAAGGTTACTTCAAATCTCTTTAGTCTCATTCAAACATGGTCCAGCTTCGATGGAAGCAAGGTTGGAATCATATAACCGGTGTGAGTGAATGCAGTGTCAGGCAATAACATCAGGCAATAACATCAGGCAATAACATCAGACTGGTGCTCTCAGTGGCGGAGTGGTTAGAGTGTCTGACTTTTTTCTAGGTCGGACTCCTAATCTGAAAGTCGGTCGTTCGATTCCCCATGCCCCCCCACCTCTGCCAATTTGGATTTCCACCACTGTGTATAACTTACAGCGTCACCAAAGGCCAGTTGCTCTCATACCATGTCTATGTGATGTGAGAGTTTAAAAATCCCTAGGGTGTGTAAAAGTGTAGGCCTGGGCTTTCTATCAACAAACTGTCTAATGTTGAAAACAAGTCTATTCAGACTTATCCATGATAGGCAGTATAAATATTCAAGAAAACATCAGGCCATTTATAGACAAGGGATATAAATGATAAAAAAGCGGTTGCAATCAAGTTCCCCAGGGAAACTATCAGAAAGCTTACTTTGGACCATAGTGAATTTGAAGCCTTTTTTTAAACTCTGTCTTATGACCTAGATAAGTGCACCTATCATGTCCCTACATGACGTCACAGAATGATCTATTTGAGCTGAAACCCAGTAGGGATTGATTGACCTTCCCATTACCATTGTACCACGCGCTCCATAGTTATTGTCCTGATATGACATTAGAAGTTGCCAGGATGTAAAACCCCAACAAACAAAGGAGCCATAATTATTCTTACTACTTTTATGATTATCCATCAGTGGCAATTATGGCAGCAATTCATCATTTGTTGTGAACGCTTTGATGGCCGATGAGTCCATATTCTGATCAAAACACGCAGTGGCATGTGGGACATGTATATGTGTAGCTGCAGTCAGAGACTCTGGTAAGTGAAGAAGACAATCTTTCCTTTGCTGATGCTTTTGGTTAGCTTGAGATATACGATCACTTTCAAACTGTGTTGTGCCTTTGCAAATAGAAGCACGTCATGAACTCCTTGGCCACTATTTCCCATTGTGTTGACATTACATTCCTTCAAATTGTATTTAAGACGGTCCTTGGACCTTTTCTTCTGACCACCTTGATTTCGGCGCCCTTTTACAAGTTCACAGTAAAAGAGAGCTTTTGGTATTCTAACTTCATCCATGTGTGGACTATGTTATATTCTTACTGGTTCTGTGTGCAGTGCACTTTATATTTCTA
This sequence comes from Branchipolynoe longqiensis, assembly GCA_030323885.1. Classification (NCBI taxonomy): domain Eukaryota; kingdom Metazoa; phylum Annelida; class Polychaeta; order Phyllodocida; family Polynoidae; genus Branchipolynoe; species Branchipolynoe longqiensis. The sequence continues at coordinate 55,187,816 of CM059195.1, forward strand.
AGCTTTAAAGATCTAGCGAATGTTCACGTCTGGAATACAGGTTAAAATGTAGTAACCAGGTCTTTAAATTTGAATATTTTCATTATCATATGCATGTTTCATTTATCACAGTTTCTACCAGCAATGCCTTCAATATTTATTTATAAGTCGTCCAATAACAAAATCTAAATATGGGCGTGAAACTAGCCTATGTTAAGTCCAAAATGGTTGTTTTTGTCTGGAATGCAAACATTTGTGAGTGGGTAACAGAAGCAGACAAGATTTGTGAGAAGGTAACAGAAGCAGACAACATTTGTGAGTAGGTAATAGAACCAGACGACATTTGTGAGAAGGTAACATCAGCAGATGACATTTGTGAGAAGGTAACAAAACCAGACAACATTTGTGAGTAGGTAACAGAAGCAGACAACATTTGTGAGTAGATAACAGCATCAGACGACATTTGTGAGTAGGTAACAGAAGCAGACAACATTTGTGAGTAGGTAACAGAAACAGACAACATTTGTGAGAAGGTAACATCAGGATATGACATTTGTGAGTAGGTAATAAAACCAGACGACATTTGTGAGTAGGTAACAGAAGCAGACAACATTTGTGAGTAGATAACAGCATCAGACGACATTTGTGAGTAGGTAACTGAAGCAGACAACATTTGTGAGTAGATAACAGCATCAGACGACATTTGTGAGTAGGTAACAGAAACAGACAACATTTGTGAGTAGGTAACAAAAACAGACAACATTTGTGAGTAGGTAACAGAAACAGACAACATTTGTGAGTAGGTAACAGAAGCAGACGACATTTGTGAGTAGGTAACGGAAGTAGACAACATTTTTGAGAAGGTAGCAGAAGCAGACACCATTTTTGAGAACGTAACAGAAGCAGACATTTTTGAGTACATAATACAGCAGACAACATTTCTAAGAAGGTAATAGAAGCAGACAACATTTGTGAGTAGGTGACAGAACCAGACGATATTTGTGAGAATGTAACGGAAGCACACAACTTTTGTGAGTAGGTAACGGAAGCAGACGGCATTTATAAACCAAGAGGATCGTTAGTGCATACGGGTATGTTGATGGTTGTCTTGGTGATGATTGTCATGGTGATATTGTCAATCAAACAACGCTGGCTGTGTACCCAACCCTTCAACAATACCGTGGGCTTCACTCCCCAAGCACACTGCATCACGTGTGGGCGTGTGGGGAGTGGGGTGCGTAGGGGTGGTGGTGTGAGAGTGCGTTTTCTTTCCTGTAATGGGGCTGCTAACGAAGTGATGACTGCCGCGTCCTATAATGATCACGTGGTATGAAGTGGAGGTGGGCGTATGGAGGAGAGCTGGGTATGGATGGATGGATGGAATGAGAGGAAAGGGGTGGGGGTGGGGGGGTTGGAGGGAGGAGACAGGCGCCAGGAGAAATGAGGTGTGACAAGAGAAATGTTGGTTGATTGTTGGAGTTTTACATCCTGGCAACATCTAAGATCATATCAGGACGGGTACCGACTTGTGACAGGGTGCATTCCTGGTGATTTTATAGTGCTGTCCCACTTGGAAATCAGGCCGCCGGCACCATGACCAGATATCCCACACGATCACATTGTCCTGACACTGAGCCAACCAGTCCTTGCACTATCCTAATAATGCCGAGCACCTGGCTAGGAAGCGACAAGTATACATTTATAAGTCATTGCTTTGACTCGACCACGATTCAAATCCCACGCTCCACCAAAATGAGAGATGGACGCTCAGCTCATTCGGCCATCCCGTCTGGCCTCTATTTAAGAAGGTAGATGCCCCGCCCTCCACAAGACTCCCAGTTATGAGTGAAATAGCTGGTATCAACACGGGATCACTGGGCAGATATCTTCGTGGCGTTCTCTGTGGCAGAGTGGTTATAGTGTCTGACTTTTTTCTAGGTCAGACTCCTAATCTGAGGGTCGGCGGTTCAATTCCCAGTGCCCCCAGCTCTGCCAATTTGGATTTCCACCGCTGTGTATAACTTACAGCGTCATCAAAGGCCGGTTGCTCTCATACCATGTCTATGTGGTGTGGGAGGTTAAAAATCCCTTGGGTCGGTAAAAGTGTAGGCTCGGGCTTTCTATCGACCAGCAGTGGAATGAGGAAGACCAGTCGTATATGACTGAAATTTCCCCTGCTTAAACAACTAATGGACCAAAAAAAAAGGAAAAAAAAGACAAGAGCCAGATGGGCGGAAGTATTCGATAAACTCAACAGCCACGTGTTCGACCTGGAGAAGGCGGGGCTCTGTCAGGTTGTACTTTGCCCAAGACCTAACTATGCAATGGACAACACGCAACACATATCTGCAGCCTTGTACATTGACTTGACAGTTTCCTTTTATGATGCCCTTCGAGTTTTGTCTCAATTAGCTGATGGACCCCTCAACCCCCGCTCCCCTCACACACACACAGATACAGACACACAAAGCCACACACACATACACACACAGACACACACATATACACATACACAGACACACACAGACAGACACACACACCCACACACGTACAGACACATACGCAGCCACACACACTGACACACACACATACATACAGAGACACACACAGATGCACACACACATAGACACACATACACACAGACACACACACATACACATTCACACACCCACACCCACCCACCCACATACACACAGACACACACACAGACACACACAGACACATACAGACACACACATACAGACCCACACAGACACACAGACACACCCACCCACATACAGTCACCCACAGACACACCCATGCACATACATACACACACATACAGACACACACACAGACACACGCAGACACACACTCACCGTGGTATGCAGTGCCGACCTTCCAATGTCTGAGCTATGTGACGTCACATAGCCCGCGCCATGCAGCCAATGAGTCAGTCTCTATATACTCAGCCTTGTTCACACAGCCTCCTTCCTGAGCTACCCCACCCCACCCCCGCCCCCCAGAAGGGGCCACCCATACTCTGCCCTTTCACTAATAGGCCCCTAATCCCATTTATCCTGGCAACATCTAAGGTCATATCAGGATGAATAGCGACTTGTGACAGTGCGCACTCATGGCGGCTTTATAGTGCTGTCCCACTGGGAGACGAGGCTGCCAGCACCATGATGCAATATCCCACTCAGTCACATTATCCCCACACTGAGCTAACCAGTCCTTACCCTATCCTATTAATGCCAAATGCCAGGCTTGAAAGTGACAAGTATCAATTTTTTAAGTCATTGGTTTGAATCGGCCAGGAGCCGTCCTCCCGACCTTTAACACGCGAGGCCCGCGCTCTACCGATTAGGCCACTGCGCGCGGTCTGTCTATTTTCTTTGGTAAAGGAATTTTATTCATATAAATCTTTTGTCAGCGCCATAGCACTGGTCTTCCAGCTGTACATTTTACAGGTGTCTCTGCAGCTTTAAGTCTTCTGAACAAACAAATTCCTTGCTGAATTGTTAATAAAACACGATCCGAAAGATGTCAGGAATTATCACCACATTACCTCACAGATGATCCCGAGAAATCTCGCCGGAAATCTCGCGGGAATTATAAGAAAACGCGTTCCTTCCGTCGCCTGACGTTACGTCAGCCCGAGACTGGGATAACTCAATATGGACGTAATTAGTGTCCGTATATAACCACAGGGTGCGCCACTGATTGGTGTCCTGCTAACAAATCGGCGACCAATTTCATCTAAAAAGAATAGCCGATGATAGAAATCAATGTTATCCAGAGGCGTCGTTAAATATAACAAGCTTTACTTCCTAAAAAAGAAATCATCCAACATTTAGGGACCAGACTGGATGACCGAATGAGTTGAGCTGAGCGTCCATCTCCCGTTTTGGTAGATCGTGGGATTCAAACCCATAGGTTCCAACCCTGGTCCAATCAAACCAATGACTTAACAAAAATTGATACTTGTCGCTTACTAGCCAGGCGCTGAGCATTATTAGGATATGGCAAGGACTGGTTGGCTCAATGTCAGGATAATGGCACTGATTGGGATACCAGGCCATGGTGCTGGTGGCCTGGTCTCCCAGTGGGGCAGCACTATAAAGTTGCCATGAGTGCGCGCTGTCACAAATCGGTACCCGTCCTGATATGACCTTGGATGTTGCTAGGATGTAAAACAACAAACAAACCCAGTGGGGCAGCACTATAAAGTCGCCATGAGTGTGCCCTGTCACAAGTCGGTACCATGATATGACCTTGTTCGATTACAACGATCAACCTAATAATATATTTATCTCAGAAAATGACAGAAATCGTAAACCCATCGGACTAATCAATTTTAATATGATATAGACCATTGTCATATTCTGAGATATAAAATTGATGTGGACTATTTTCTGTGGGAATGGCAGTTTGTTTAAACGGAGTATAATTTTGTACTACTGTGAACATTTTAGATACCCCCCCCCCCCCCCCCCCCCCCCCCACACACACACACCTAAGATGGCGTTGCTGTTGGGGATTTAGTTGGGACTAGGGTATGTTACTGTTAGTGTTGTTGATTGGTGGTTGGTGTAAGGGGATCTAATGCTTATTGTCTCGGGGCGGCTCTTGGTGTAGGGTGTGTGTGTTGGAGTTTTCCGTCCTTGCAATATCTAAGGACAAGGCTCTTGGTGTCTTGTATTATTATAGGAGGAAGGAGTGCGTTGGTATGGTCAAGGGTGAGTGTGGCATCTGACAAGAGTGTTCATCGATAGGTGATGGAGTAGTTCCTGGCTCATAGTGATTGTGTTACCATGAAGATTTGAACCCTGGGTTCGAACTGTGGCCGAGTCAAACCGATGACTATAAAATTAATGCATGTCGCTACCTAGTCTGATGTTCTTCATTACTCGTCTCATTGGGGATGATGAGAATGGGAAATGTTGTGCCTAGAGACGGATTCGAACCCATTCCAGCGGTAGTTTGCTAACCATTGTGCTATCTGATGCAATCATTCTATCCATGAATGCCCGTCTATGCGGCTTCTTGCCCGGCTGAGAGATTAAACGTCAACATTTTAAAACCAAAATAATTATCTAAATTGGATTCTACATGTCTACCTTCGATACTAGTGAGACCGGGTGGCCGAATCGGTAGAGCACAGGCCTCGCATGCGGAAGTTCGGGAGTTTGCGAGTTCGGTTCCCGGTCGAGTCAAATCAATGACTTAAACATTGATACTTGTCACTTCCTAGCCTGGTGCTCGGCATTATTAGGATAGGGCAAGGGCTGGTTAGCTCGGTGTCAGGATAATGTGACTGAGTGGGATATCGGGTCATGGTGCCAGTGCCCTGATTTCCCAGTGGGGCAGCACTATAAAATCGCCATGAGTGCATACTGTCACAAGTCAGTACCCATCCTGATATGACCTTAGATGTTGCTAGGATGTAAAACAAACAAACAAACAAAACAAAAATCGATACTAGTGCACTTATTAAACATTTGTCACCACGCGGAAGAGAATAGTGAGACAATTGAATAGAACCTGTAACTGCAGAAGGCTAATTTGTCAGAGTTTTGCAAGCTTGCCAAAATTAATTTAGCATGGTTGTACTTCAAATATCTAAAGAGTTACCCACTTAAAATAAAAGTCACTTCAAGCTAAAGTAAGGTAAATTATAACAATCAATCTAATGTATTTATCTCAGAAAATGTCAAAATCTCAAAAACCATTGGACTATGCAACTTTAACTACTTCGGTAGGACAGCGGGAAGGAATAGCGGAATGATCAAGACCAAATGTCCACACATTAAATTTATTCTGCTCAATTAGTGAATTAATAAACAAAATATTGGAATTAATCAAATATTAAGTAGGATCAGGTGCAAAGTATATTAGTAATTAGTCAGTATTTCATTAAGCGCCCATATATATATTATAAGCAAAATATATATTCTTATACATATATATATGTACTATATAAGTACTTATGCAAATATATATAAAGTAAGTTCCTACTCATCGCATTACCATATATTAGTCATTAGTAGTTCATTAAGCGCCCATATATTTAATAAGCAAAATATATGTTCTTATACATATATATAGATATGCATATGTATATATATGTACTATATAACTAATTATGCAAATATATATAAAGTAAGTTCCTACTCATCGCATTACCATATATTAGTCATTAGTAGTTCATTAAGCGCCCATATATTTAAATAGCAAAATATATATTATTATATATATATATATATATATGTACTAGATAACTACTTATGCAATTATACATAAGCTAAGTTCCTACTCATCGCATTACCGTATGTCTGAAGCTGCAGGTGGCGCCCCCACTTAGCATTCAAACTCACTAACGTGTTTCTATGGGAGTGCGAGGGGCGAGGTATTTTGTAGAGGAAAAATAATGATCTAGAACGCTAAATGATGTGTTGCTCTGTATGTATATGTATGTATGTATGTATGTATGTATGTATATATATATATTATTGAAGTGAGAGCTGAAAGACTGTTGGGAGTCGGTTCCCAGGAAAGGGGAAGCAGAGAGTGCCCGGTTAGAGAGGGGGTGGGGGCCTGCTGAGAATAAGGGGTGTTGGGAAGCGAGAGGTTCCTAGAAGGAGCACTGAAAACATTAGGGACTATTCTTTATTTATATTCACATAATAAATTATATAGCACATATATATGCGTACCGTATATATGTCCCAATAGAAGCGCACTGCGCGAGTGGAGCCACATGGATGCGTGTCTATTCAAAGTTAAAGAATTTCATGGATTTGTTTTTGTTGTGCCTCTGAAATAAAGTGGGATTGTCTTATTTTATGTGCATTCAGTCTGAATATGATTGTAAATTTGTGCGCGCTTTCAATCTTGAAATGGGGTGTGTGCTTCTATTGGGACATATACGTTATGTGTATATGCATATATGTGTATATGTATATGTGTGTAACAGTCTGCACTGCCCTATATCAGGCAAGGATTTGTATTGACAGGTAGAGGTTGATAGGGTGGTGATATTAGGGAGCCTGGGTGGTATAATGGTTAGCACACTGGCCAGGAATGAAAAAGATATGGGTTCGATACCTGCTCTAGCCACAATATTTCCAATTTTAACCCCCTCACGACATATCTATTCAAACATCTATACAATTTTCAACTTCAAATGGCTGGACCAGTGTGATCAGATACTTAGATTGCTGTATCAGTGTATGATATTGCCACCCTTCTGGATCATAACGCGCAGTAGCAGTGTGTATACTAAGCAACAACATATTAAAACCAGGAACCTGTATTTGTGCTCAGGCTCTTCACACAGCCGGAAACCACAAGGAATACATGTGTCGTTGGGGTGATGAAAATGGGAAATATTGCACCTATAGAACGGGACTCAAATTCACATCTATTTGCATTCCGGGCCAGTGTGATAACCATTACACCACCTAGGCTCCCTGATGTCACCATACTACCCACGCCTACCTGTCTATGTGGTTACTTGCCTGAGAGGTCAGTGCAGACTACTACACATGCTTGAAGCAGTCACAATAGCATACACAAAGTCTGGTGGAACCAAACACCCCGAAGCACTATACACCCCCCCACTCCCCCCCCCCCCCTCAAGTCCTGCTCAGTGGACACATTTGCAGTTTGGGCTATTTTCTGTTCCAACCAGTGGTCCACAACTGGTTCATCAAAGGCTGTGGTATGTGCTGTCCTGTCTGTGGGAAAGTGCATCTAAAAGACCCCTTGCTGCTTATCGGTGGTGGCGACGGGTTTCCTCCAAAGAAAAATATCAGAATGACCATATGTTTTACATCCAATAGCCGATGGTAAAAATCAAGGCGCTCTAGAGGCGTCGTTAAATAAAACAAACTTTCCTTAACCCCCTCCCTCGCTGAAACACAAATCCTCAACAAATTGGCAACCTTCCAATTACCCTCCCATGCATACAAAAAAATAATACAAAAACCCCCACAAAAAACTAACATTTAGATCTTCGTAGAAGAACATAAATCCTTCTTACATTTTACATGCTAGACCTGCTCCAACAGCTTCCCACATTTTCCCTCCTGACATGCCTTACGTTCGTTATCCTCGTGGTAATCTCCCACAATGAATAGGCATAATACCGGGCGCGGTGGCCTAGTCGGTAGAGCACATGCCTCGCGTGCGGAAGGTCGGGAGTTCGGTTCCCGATCGAGTCAAACCAATGACTTATCAAATTGATACTTGTCGCTTCTTACTAGCCTCCCGTTCGGTATTAATAGGATAGGGCAAGGACTGGTTAGCTCAGTGTCAGGATAATGTGACTGAGTGGGATATCAGGTCATGGTACTGTCATGGGGGTGATGAAAATGGGAAATATTGCGCCTAGAGCGGGACTCGAACCCACATCTCTTTGCATTCCGGGCCAGTGTGATAACCATTACACCACCTAGGCTCCCTGATGTCATCACACTACCCACGCCTACCTGACTATGCGGCTCCTTGCCTGAGAGGTCAGTGCAGACCACTACAGTACTAATGATAACTACTTATGCAAAATGTATAATGGAAGTTCCTACTCATCGCATTACCGAATGTCTGAAGCTGTCTGAGCTATGTGACGTCACATTGTCCGCACCATGCAGCCAATGAGTCAGTCTCTATATACTCAGCCTTGTTCACACAGCCTCCTTCGTGAGCTCCCCCCCCCCTCACCTCTCCCCCCCCCCACTAGGGGCAGCCCATACCCTCCCCTTTCACTAATAGGCCCCATATCCAATTTTATGTCCTGGCAACATCTAAGGTCATATCAGGACGAGTATCGACTTGTGACAGTGCGCACTCATGGCAACTTTATAGTGCTGTCCCACTGGGAGATGAGGCTGCCAGCACCATGACCCGACATCCCACTCAGTCACATTATCCCCACACTGAGCTAACCAGTTCTTGCTCTATCCTATTAATACCGAGCGCCAGGCTAGAAAGCGATACGTATCAATGTTTTAAGTCACTCCTCTCCAGTTGGTGGATGTACAGTGAACTCCTCTATGGGAATTCTCCTCAAAATACACTGTCTTATTTACCACCCCAGCAGCAACCAGACGGATTTACCTTTTTTATGTTTTATTTGATCAAAGCTGCATAGTCTGATTAAGCTTCACATTTTCAAAACCAAAACAATTACCTAGATTTGATTCTACATATCTAACTTAGCTACTGCTGCACTTATTAACTATCTGTTGCCACATAGACGGGAATACTGAGTCAATTTAATAGAACCTATTACTGCAGAAACCTATGGTGTCAGAGTTTTGACGTGCTTGCCAAAACTACACAAGCACGTCAAAACTAATTTGACATGTTTACACTTCAAATATCTCAAAAGTTGGCCATTTAAAATACAAGTTACTTCAAACTAGAGTAAGGGAGATTTTAACAATCAATTTAAAATATATGAAAAATGACAAACTCAAAACCATGAGACTATGTCTATGTAACTTAAAAAAAACAAAACCCAGACACCCTAAGTCTACCAGCTTCAGCAGCTATTGGTGCCCAATCAGGAAGCTTCTTTGTTTTTACATTCTGATATATAGCATCAGTACTGGATAAACATGGATAATGCTGAAAACTTAAATTTTATAAACCTACTCATTCCAAATAACTGGGTTCGATTCAATTGAGTTCTTTCCACCACACATATAACTTATGAGGCACCAGTGCATGTGCAAGCTCCTGCTACTTGATGGATTAACTACTAGCTGAAATTACTTTTTGTTTGTTGATTCTTGTGTCTGTCTAGCTGTAGTCCGCCCCATCCACGTGGGGTGAGGTATGGGAGTGTTGGTGGGGGGTACATGATGCAGACTGTTTGGAGCCGGGCAGTCTGGGGTCCGGTGTCGCAGTTTCTGCCGTCCGCCAGTTTCCGCTGTACGCATACACTCAAATGCATTGTCAATGGCCATGAGCAATCTTCATACAGAACAAGTGAAATATCTGTAAAACCACACCACCTAGAAACAAATCGCTTGGTACACATATAGAAAACATCTTTACCAAAAAGATTCTATTAAATTTATATGGTTAGGGTTCTTCATTGCTATTAATTTTGAATAAAACTAATGTTTTGCACTGCGCGTACCGTCAAACTCAAGGCATTGTCAATGGTCATGTGCAATCTTCATACAGAAAATACAGAAAAAGTGAAATATCTCTAAAACCACACCACCTACAAACAAATCGCTTGGTTCACATATAGAAAACATCTTTAGCAAAAACAATATATTTGTAGTGGTCTGCACTGACCTCTCAGGCAAGTAACCACATAGACAGGTAGGTGGAGTTTGATTCAGGGAGCCTAGGGTGTAATGGTTAGCACACTGGCCCGGAATGCAAAGAGATGGGGTTCGGTCCCCCAGGCCAGTATTTCCCATTTTCATCACCCCCACGACACTATATTAAATTCATAAGGTTACTGACGATGCTGTTCGATTTTGACGCATGCGCAGAAGCGATGCGTACCGCGGAAACTGGAGGACAGCGGAAACTGTGACACCAGGAGGATGGGTGCCTCGCAAGAACGATTCACCGATCAATTTCATCAGAAATATAATCAGGGTATGTGTGATAAGTCGTATCATAGGGGGGGTCTATTGAGGTGCACTTACTTACCCCCATCGTCGAAATATCGCAGTCACTGGTAGGCAATGGCAGGGTGATTGCACCAGGGCACCTTGGGAGCTTAATGGTTAGGACGCTACCCCTGGAAAGGCAGAGATGTTGGTTCAAGTCCCGCGGTAGGAGTGTTGTTTCCAAAACTAATCTTCCTGATGACCCTGGAGCCATGACCAGGATATTGTACAACCCGTGCATTATATTCTTTATTAACCTGCACTGTGTGTGTAATGAGAAGTATACTATATCTTTGTTTGTTGTTTTATGTCCTAGTAACATCTTTAACCATCGGGCTATTCCTTCCCCGCTTAAGGCGAGCGTACGAGTTAATTTATGTAATTATTTAATTATTTCCATGTGAATTTCCTGGGCCTGCCGCGGGCCGCCGCTGCCTCTCGTCCCGTCTGCAGGTAGTCCGTCGCCATTGTTGTCATTCCCGGGCTAAGGGTGGCCAGCCAGAGTATCATCTAAATACGGTTTTGTCCCTCCCTGCATTTATCGGTCTAAAGCAATTATTTGTTATTTCAACTAACTGGCTGTCCTCCCCGCCGTTCGATGTATATTGATATGACTAAATTAATCCAAAACTAAACAGACACACTTGTGTTGCTGCCACTGTCACTGTTAATCAGCCTAAGTTACTGTCGTATTTTTTAGCCAAAATAGTACTACGTTAATTCCGTTAATATGTCTGTTATTATCCGCAGATGGGTTAATTAGCTGCATAAGGCCTATTAGGCATAAGGCCCTTAATTACATACAAAGCAATGGAATATCAAGTTGACCATAGTGGTTAATCTACAAGAAGACTGGAGGATAGTAAAGAATGCAAGGAACGTTCCAATTCACCTTTCCAAGAGATCACAGCTTTATTCTTACCCAAACTAACAATATAGTGTAGCAACATGTCAGATCCGCACGACTCAAACCCTTCCCATAGAATGAAGTTAAATAAGTTTGGAATTTCGACAATAAAAGCCTAAATCTCGGCTAAAACATCATAGCGTGAAAAAACACATCCGATGGGTCTGGGTCCGAACACCCGACCTCCCATCGTTGCTAGGAAAGTGACAATTGAAGTATCCTAGCAACGCTTAACAGCACTGAACCCGGCCCCACAAATGGCGGTAAATGCGAGTCTGGTGAGTAGCCCACATTTCATAATGCGAGCTAACCAGCCCAGGCCTGCATCTCCACCGGTCGAGTAGTCTCGCCCACTTCACATCTATGGTCATATCAAGACGGCTATACTATATCTTGATATTTGTAATTATGAGTATTAGACTCACAATTGCAAGGGGACGAGCGCCGTGAGGTGCCCTGACCTCCCCAGGTAAAATGCCACATACAGAGTTAGGTGTAGGTAGGTTGATTGCATCAGGGAGCCTATGTAGTGTAACGGTTAGGACACTCCCTGGAATGGCAGTAGTGGGGGTTTGTTTGCAAAGTAAATACCCCCTCTGCCTCCACCTCACGACAGAAGTATTTTCCAGACAGCAACAGAAGACCACATGTTCTAAATCAGATATTATTTAATATATCATCATTATCATCATCATGCTGTCGGTCGTGATGCGACAAAGACTGCTTTCATTACTTGACTGCCGCTCCCCATTTAGCTCTCTGCTGTGAGAGTGATGTCCATGAGTCGGTCTTAATGTCTCTCAGCTTCAGGTTTCTCTTGATGGTATCCTTGAACTGGAGACGAGGGCGCCCTCTCTTTCTGTAACCAGAAGACAGTTGAGAATATAGGATCTGCTTTGGTAGCCTGTATGATGACATCTTCATGAGGTGTCCAGTCCACCGGAGATTCTTTTTGATCAAAAGATCTTCCATAGAGGGCAGCCCCGTCTGTCCGTCGTTTAATATATAGTGGATGTACATTAGTGTGATAGGCCGGGGATGACCCTGTGAAGAAGGAGGAACAATGATGTATGCTTCCAAACATGTATTACTCCGCTCACTGCGGCATCCACAACCAAGTTTAAATTAGCTAAATCTCGAATCTGTGGCTGAGTAGGCAGGCTATGGTGAAATCAATACAGACAAAGAGAAAGGAAGAGTATAAAGTGTAAAGAAGGAGAGAGAGTCAAGCCCTCTGGTTTATTATTTATATGGTTACATGGGTTAATTGTACAGTATCACCCCCACCCCTTTCCCCCAATGGGAAGCAAGCATTCTTGGCCCTAACAATAGGGATCCAGCATTCCTTGTCCCCATGGCTACCAGTGGTCTGCCCACCACCACCAAGCTGTCTGGCCCCATGGCCACCACCAACCTTGACCCTTGAGTGTGTTGATCACTATCACAGCAGAAGGGGAGGCGGTAGGCCCTGAATGCCCTCACACCCAGACCTGCCAGCACCACTATGTCTATATACATCCCACTCAGGCACCACCAGCTCTTACATATATACATACATGCGCTTGGTCACGTACAACGATCAGTAATAGAACATTTGCATTCCCCCCTATGCCGTAAATCGGAATATTTTACACAAGTATCCGCCCCCTGACCAGCCAGGTCCCACGTCACCTCTCATGGGGGTGGGCTGGGGGTGGGGTGGTTCGCTTGCCGTTCGCAGTAGATCACTAGATGGCAGTCCAGTCATGGCACTGCTCAGCTGCCAGCGTGCCACCGCGTGACGCAACCTAACTACGACGGTTGACGATTGTTTGTTTTGTTTGTTGTTGTTGCTTTACATCCTAGCAACATCTAAGGTCATATCAGGTCGGGTACAGAAAAGTGACAGTGCACACTCATGGTGACTTTATAGTGCTGTCCCACTGGGAAACCAGGCCACCGGCACCATGACCTTGTATCCTACTCAGTCACATTTTCCTGACATTGAGCACACCAGTCCTTGCCCTGTCCTAATAATGCCGAGCGTCTGGCTAGGAAGCGACAAGTATAAATTTTTAAGTCATTGTTTTGACTCGACCAGGGTTCAGACCCACGACCCCACGATCTATCAGCACGGGAGACGGATGCTCTAACTCATTCGGCCACCCCGTCTGGTCCCACTGCATGGTAGTGGAGCTCATGTACGGATTACTACATTAGCTATGTGCAGTTTGTGAGTGTACTATATAAGCTGTGTACCATCCTGATATGACCTTAGATGTTGCTAGGACGTAAAACAACAACAAAGAAACATATAAGCTGCGTCAATTGCCACAGACCTTTAATAGCATTAAAGCTGCATAGTCCAATGAAGCATCAAATTTTCAAAATAAAAAAATCATCTGGATTTGATTCTACATATCTAACTTAGATACTGGTGCACTTATTAAACATGTATCACCACAGAAGGGAATACTGAGGCAATTTAATAGAAGCTGTTACTGCAAAGGTCTATGGTGTCAGAGTTTTGGTGTGCTTGCCAAAATTAATTTAACATGGTTGCACTTCAAATATCTCAAAAGTTAGCCATTTAAAATAAAAGTTACTTCAAACTAAAACAAGGTACATTATAATGATCAATCTAATATATTTCTCAGAAAATTACAGAAACTCAAAACCATCGGACTATGCAACTTTAATGAAAGTAGTGTTATCTGATATTCAATTACTATACACAGTTCCGGCCTGATATGACCTTAGATGTTGCCAGGACGTAAAACTCCAACAACCAACCAATTGTGCTCAGTTTGTGACAACACAGGAGTACCTGTCTTCTCTGCGACAATGCAACTCTACAGCCAGACCAATGTTGTCCTGTTATAGCAGGTGTCCTCTCATCGGAGAGACAGTCAATTGAGACAAACACAGTTCACACATTGAAAAATTGTCCGCACTTTGCAGGCGGTCGCATAGCACAGCCGCTGCTGAAGAAGGTCATACGGTACTGTGGGAGTTGTATTTTAAAAATATTAAGAAAAATATTTTCTATTTATATACACTGCACTCTACTTTTTCGGGGGCTGCCCCAAATAGTATAGAGACCAGATGGGATAGCCGAATGACTTGAGCGTCCAGCTCCCGTTTTGGAAGATCATGGAATCGAACCAATGAACCAACGGTTTTGAAACCTGGTCGACTCAAACCAATGACTTAAAAATTGATACTTGTTGCTTCCTAGCCAGGCACTCGGCATTAATAGGATAGGGCAAGGACTGGTTGGCTCAGTGTCAGGATAATGTGACTGAGTGGGATATTGGGTCATGGTGTTGGTAACCTGATCTCCCAGTGGGCAGCACTATAAAGTCGCCATGAGTGCACACTGTCACAAAGTCAGTACTCATTCTGATATGACCTTAGATCTTGCCACGACGTAAAACTCCAACAACCAACCCAAATAGTGAAATTGCTGTGACCATATTTTCGTGGCGGTAGTAAAACGACCCCTTCGCACCAATAGCCATGTTGCAGATACGAGCTGCGCGGCCCCTCACATCAACACTTCACTGACCAATTTAGTGAAGAATATATATATATGCCCTCATTTAGACTGTTTTTCACACTACGGAAAATAGTCTGTAGGCGCGAGGCACACTCAAACTCGGAAGAAAATACTAGGCATATATTTATATACTACATAACAAACCAATAATCAAAACGTCTTGACTTACTAACATAAACATACCCCAACTAACATCCAAATCCTACTGCGTACAAAACAACACAATGAATAAAAGAGTATCTGATCACACTGAACTAACACTAAGTAACAGTACTCGTATCTACCTGAATTGGAAATCATAAACCAACAACTAAAACCTTGCATGTAAATGTAAAATGATTTAAATGTACCTCATATTGGTAGACCATGGGATCGTGGGTTCGAGCCCTGGTCGAGTCAATCCAATGACTTAAAAATTGATACTTGTTGGTTCCTATCCAGGTGCTCGGCATTATTAGGATAGGGCAAGGACTGGTTGGCTTAGTGTCAGGATAATGTGACTGAGTGGGATATCAGGTCATGGTGCTGGTGGCCTGGCCCCCCAGTGGGGCAGCACTGTAAAGTCGCCATGAGTGCGCACTGTCACAAGTCGTTACCCGTCTTGATATGATCTTAGATGTTGATAGGACGTAAAACAACAAACAAACCTTATACTCATTACTTACTGCATTGCGTACACTTTAATTTCAGAATCTACTTCACATTTCAAGACACTATATAATTTATAAACCATGTAAAAAACAAAAGAATTGTGTCAATGCCAAATCACCTTACACTTACGGGTGGAAGACCAATTCTATGGCGCTGACAAAAGATTCATATGAATAAAATTCATTTACCAAAAGAAAAGAGGAAAAATATTATAGGAAGAAAATCCAATGAAGAAAATCCCAAAACAATGAAGAAAATACTATGAAGAAAATACTAAGAATAATCAGGAAATACTTATAATTTACAACACGAACAAGGAACTCCATTATGGACTTTATTCAAGCGAAGTGAATGTATAACTATAAGGGTAATATCAGATAAGTTCAGATCAGTTAGCGAATCAACCCTACTGATGAATGCTGTCTTATTGTAGGGATGGGTGGGCGGCCGAGTTAGCTGGTAGTTGTCGTCTGTCCGGCTGCTGGAGGCGTAGTGGTGGAAGCTTGGGCCTGGCCGGCTGTCATCGACTGGAAGTGACGTCACGGCTCTCGCGGGCGAGAGTTGGTTTGTCGGAGGTTCGGCAGGGGGCGTTTTTTGGCATCGGAAGTGGAACCCAGGTGGCGCCACCATCAGACCATAGCAGCCCCTTGTTCGTGCGCAAATTACCCATGTTGACGAACCACCAGAGAGCACCATGCCAATGGCTACTACTATGAGAACTGTAAAGTTGCGATGGTTTTCAATTTCTGTCATTTTCCGAGATACATATATTAGGTTTATCATCATATACGCTACCTTACTTTAGTTTGGGGTAACCTTTATGTGGCTATGCGGTATATTGTTCACGTCAGTCAGCGTTCGTGAATGTGTAATGTATTCTTTGTCACCATAACGCTTTGGCAACCAGTGGTCCACAACTGGTTCATCAAAGGCTGTGGTATAAAAGACCCCTTGCTGCTTATCGGAAAGAGTAGCCTATGTGGCGGCAGCCGTTTTCCTCCAAAGAAATCTCTCAGAAGGACCATATGTTTGACGTCCAATATCGGATGATAAAATTCAATGCGCTTTAGAGGCATTGTTAAATAAAACAAACTTTCCTTCCCCCCCCCCCCCATATCGCTACGGAGGTCTAGAGAATTATCAGTCAGGTAATAGCCTAACTTATGTAGATGTTGAGGTTTATTTGTTGGGGTTTTGCATCCTGGCAACGTCTAAGATAATATCAGAATGGGTACTGATTTGTGACAGTGCACACTCATGGCGACTTTATGGTACTGCGCATAGTAAATTAATTGTGTTCTTTTTGTTCTTTTACATTCTGTGTAAAAGTGATGGCCCAATAATAATATGACAGAATACAATTTAAACAATTCTCACAGTGATTATGGCCTTTGCTGCTGACACGGCATTAAGCAATCACCACTAACTAACAAACTTATGGTGCCTCCCAACTGGAAGATCTGGCCACAAATACCATGATATCCCACTCAGTCACATTATCCTGATATTGATCAAACCAGTCCTTGTCCTATCCTATTAATGCCAAGCCATAGCCTTGGTAGCTACAAGAGATAGCATCAAGTTATTGGTTTGACTCAGCCAGGGTTCGAAGCCACAACTGTCTGCATAGAAAATCAGCCAGCGCTCTATTGATTCGACTATCGCATACAGTCATAGCTATTGACTTGACTTGATGAGTGGTTTGTAACCTATCGGTTACAGGCGGCAGGACTGCAGCATTAGAAAACAGCATAACAAAAATCAGTCCGTTTTTTGGTTGAAGAGTAAACTTCTGCGGCGAGGGGGGGGGGGGGGGGGGTTGTAGAAGTGGTGAGTTCTTTACAACAATAATGACAAATCGGTGAAGCGGCACTGGCTCTCTCCAGTCCGATTTTTGCAGCGCACTCGTGTCCAGTTGCCGACGGGACAGAGGAGGGGGTGGGGGTGGGGGGAGTAGGATCTGCAGCAAGAAGGTGGAAAGTGAAACAGTGGAAAAGGACCCAACCCAAGCAAACAACTCCCTTGGTCACGGGGAGGCGTAAGCCTGGGAGAAAAAATAGAAAGGGTAGTATTGAGGAAAGAGAAGTGAGGAGAGTTGAGTCAAAGGGCCGTGCCTCCTTGCCCTGTGGTGACAAGTCGGCGAGCCGGAGACACGGGCGGAGTAAGAGGTAGAAGGTGAAAATCTAGTCGTAGCTATTGATAGTGATGGTGTAGCCATTAGGCAAACCAACCACTGGAGGTGGTGCTACTGTTACTCATTAGGAAAGTGCCAGTATGCTAACAGGTGTATGGATAGTTTGTCAGGTGATAGATTATCTGAACATGAACATCATCTAATTTTTAAGGGGAATGATAGTGATGCATTGTAATAAATGGGATGGCCGAATGAGTTCAGCATCCATGTGCCGTTTTGGTAGGCTGTGGGAATTGGTGGGTTCAAAATCTAGTTGAGTCGAAGCAATGGCTTAAAAGAAACTGATGCTTGTCGCTACCTAGCCTGGCACTTGGCATTATTAGGATAGGACAAGGAGCAGTGGAATGAGGAAGACCAATTGCCCACGATTACAATTTCCCTCCCCCTTAAATTGCTTCTTCAGTTTTGGTCATTTTTTCTGAGATAAATATATTAAATTTATTGTTATAATTCACCTTAATTTAGTTTGAAGCAACCTTGACTTTAAATGGCTAACTTTTGAGATATTTGAAGTGTAAACATGTCAAATTATCTTCGGCAAGCATAGGCTTCTGCAGTATTAGGGTCTATTAAATTGCCTCAGTATTCCATTCTTCGTTGCAACGGATGCTTAATAACCGCATCAGTATCTAAGTTAGACACTATAATCAAATCGAGATAATTGTTTTGGTTTTGAAAATTTAATGCTTCATCTACAGCTTTAATCATCTAATGTACAACACAAAATAGACGCGACAGATTCTCTGTGTGTTCAGCATCACGTGGGTTATTGGAATACTCCGACAAAGGGACTTTATAGTGACCACTGCCGAAGCACCAACCCCAAGCTCGGTGTTAACTACTTCCGGTTGCTATTTAGATAGAACTGGTGCCAGCCAGTGCACAGGGAAGGTGAGGGTGGGGGTGGGGGGAGGTGTTGGGTGGTGGGGGAGGGGGCTAGGGGGGGAAGGTGGGGGGGGGGAGGTGGGGGATTGCCAAGCCAATTATACATTTAGTAGCTATTGTATATAAACATTGCAATAGAAGTATTGCAGATCGCTCAGCATTTACAAACAACACCAAACATAATATGAAGAGTCCAGGCGCAAAACTCTGTAAACGCCAATCCTGAGATGTTATTAAAATATCAGATTTTTACCTGAAGGTAATTCTAATTCTCAATAATTCCACTTTTCTTGTGATGAAATGGTTATGGAGCAATGAACAAAATAATAGGAATATAAAAAAAATGAACCTCTTGAAGGTTTGAATCCAGTCTTTAGCTAATTTTTTTGGATTGGTATTCATGGGGGTTTGCACCTGAACTCCTCATATGCACACCAGCTGTAAGGTTATACACATGTTTCCTTATAAAATTAAAAATTAAATTTGACATAAATATATCAGATTGGAAGTACCAGTTGTTATTAGTTTAACAATTTTGAATTTCACCAATACTTGGATGGGTGATCGCCTGGGAATACAAGGTGCCATAGACATCGGGATAGCCTTATACCCTACTAAATCAGTAGTGGATAAGTAATAGTTGAACCTCATCAGTACTTGGATGGGTGACCCCCTGGGAATACAAGGCGCTGTAGACATCCTGATAGCCGTATACCCTACTAAAGCAGTAGTGGATAAGTAATAGTTGAACCTCATCAGTACTTGGATGGGTGACTGCCTGGGAATACAAGGCGCTGTAGACATCCTGATAGGCTTATACCCTACTAAATCAGTAGTGGATAAGTAATAGTTGAACCTCATCAGTACTTGGATGGGTGACTGCCTGGGAATACAAGGCGCTGTAGACATCCTGATAGGCTTAAACCCTTCTAAATCAGTAGTGGATAAGTAATAGTTGAACCTCGTCAGTACTTGGATGGGTGACCGCCTGGGAATACAAGGCGCTGTAGACATCCTGATAGGCTTATACCCTTCTAGATCAGTAGTGGATAAGTAATAGTTGAACCTCATCAGTACTTGGATGGGTGACCGCCTGGGAATACAAGGCGCTGTATACATCATAATAGCCTTATACCCTTCTAAATCAGTAGTTTATAAGTAATAGTTGAACCTCATCAGTACTTGGATGGGTGACCGCCTGGGAATACAAGGCGCTGTAGACATGCTGATAGGCTTATACCCTACTAAATCAATAGTGGATAAGTAATAGTTGAACCTCGTCAGTACTTGGATCGGTGACCACCTGGGAATACAAGGCGCTGTAGACATCCTGATAGGCTTATGCCCTTCTGAATCAGTAGTGGATAAGTAATAGTTGAACCTCGTCAGTACTTGGATGGGTGACCACCTGGGAATACAAGGCGCTGTAGACATCCTGATAGGCTTATACCCTACTAAATCAATAGTGGATAAGTAATAGTTGAACCTCGTCAGTACTTGGATCGGTGACCACCTGGGAATACAAGGCGCTGTAGAAATCCTGATAGGCTTAAACCCTTCTAAATCAGTAGTGGATAAGTAATAGTTGATCCTCATCAGACCTTGGATGGATGAACACCTGGCAATACAAGGCGCTGTAGACATCCTGATAGGCTTATACCCTACTAAATCAGTAGTGAATATGTAGGAAATAATCTAAATTTCAACAACAACTAAATTCAGTGGCAATCCCTGCATACCACTAAAACAACATTATATCCTTTTCGTGTGTTTAAATAAAGCCACCCGCTTGTATTGCTATCATGTTTTATTTCTCCATGTGCAGACTCTTAATTGTGAATGAAAAGAAATGACAAATGAACTTAGAGGTGCATAGTCCGATTCTGAGATAACTGTATTATATTATACCAACTAGGGACATGGCACAGGTGAAAGGAAGATGGTAAAACAAAAAGTCAGGGACAATGCCATTAGAACTATCGTTAACAAATTAGCACCACAGCCGACCCACCTTGTCGCAGTCCCGAAGAGTACGGATGTGTTCTGGCACATCTAGGCACTAACTAGGGACAGGGCACAAGTGAAAGGAAAGCTGCACACAAAACAAAAAAAAACTAATTCTGGGAACACGTCCTCATCCACAAACCTATTACCATCTCACTAGATGTACATACTAGGCTAAGATATAAGTTATATGATAGAAAGTTATACCCAAAAAAATCCAAAACAATATATTGTGATGGGGGTGATGAAAATGGGGAATATTGCGCCTAGAGTGGGACTCGAACCCACATCTCTTTGCATTCCGGGCCAGTGTGCTAACCATTACACCACTTAGGCTCCCTGATATCACCACACTACCCACACCTACCTGTGTATGTGGTTACTTGAAGTAGCTTTGATTGAAAATTGCTAACTTTCGAGATATTTGAAATGACAGCATGTTAAATTAATGTTGGTGTGCTTACCAAAACTCTGACACCTATAGACTTCAGCAATGCGGGGTTCAATTAAATAGACTTAGTATGCCCTTCTGTGAAGTCTTTGGGTGTCAGAGTAAATATGGGGAGACAGAAAGAGAAAGAGAGAGAAAGCTTCGTTGTTGGTGTTTCACATCCTGGCAACATCTAAGGTCATATCAGGACGGGAGAGAGAAAGAAAGAGAGAAAGAAAGAGAGAGTTCTTGACCTTGAATCGTTGGCATGCACGGACGCAGGGCTGTCTTTCAATGCTTAGATTGGTGTTGGATATTGAATACGGAGTGCACTGCACCCCGAGACCCTCTCCAGACACACGCACACAACACCTCCCGCCGGTCTCCCCCCCCCCCCCGCCCACCGTCTCCTCTGTCTTCCTCCTCCCCTGTCTTCCCCCTTCGCTACCTCCCCTACCTCCCCTCCCCCTCCGCTACCTTCCCCGCCCTCCACTCCCCCTCCGCTCTCACCCCTCCGCGCTCTCCCCTTTGCTCTCCCGCCCCCCTCAGCTCCCCCCCCCCTCCGCTCTCACCCCTCTGCTCTCACCCCTCTGCTCTCACCCCTCTGCTCTCACCCCCTCCGCTCTCCCCTCCACTCTCCCCGCCCCTCTCCCCTCCGCTCTCTCCCCCTCTCGCTCTCACCCCTCTGCTCTCCCCATTGCACTCGCTCCTTCTCCGCGCTCTCCCCTCCGCTCTCCCCCCATCCGCGCTCACCCCTCCGCGCTCACCCTGCACACTCCTTTACCGCTGCTCACCCCTCCGCTCTCACCCCTCCGCTCTCTCCCCTCTGCTCTCCCCCGTCCCTTCACCCTCCGCTCTCCCCCTCCACTCTCCCCCCCTCCGCTCTCCCCCTCACTCTCCCCCTCCGCTCTCACCCCTCGCTCTCACTTCTACACTCCCTCTATGCTCCCTCTTCGCTCTCCCCCTCCGCTCTCCCCCTCTGCTCTCCCTCCATCTCCCCTCCCCTCTCCCCCCTCCCGCTCTCCCCCCCTCCGCTCTCCCCTCCGCTCTCCCCTCCGCTCTCCCCCCCCCCCCTCCCCCCCCCCCCCCCCCTCCGCTGTACCTGTCCCGCTCCGCCGCTTTCCCCCTCCACTCCACTCCGTGCTCCCCTTCGCTCTCCCCCTCCACTGCACTCCCCCCTCCGCTCGCCCCCCTGCTCTCCCTCCACTCACACCCACTCTTCTCTCCCTCCGCCCTCCCCCGCTCTCCGCCCCCCTCCGCTCTCCCTCCGCTCTCCTCCGCTCTTTCCCCTCCACTCTCTCCCGTCCACTCTCCTCTCGCTCTCCCCCATCACTCTCCCTCCGCTCTCAACTCCTCTCCCCCAACTCTCCAACTCCTCTCCCCCATCCTCTCCCCCACTCCCTTCCCCTCTGCTCCCCCTCTGCTCCCCCCCCCCCCCCCCCCCCCCCCCCCCCCCCTTCTTCCCATCTCCTCTCCCCAGGAAGCTATGGAGGGATCATTCTTCGCACTGCCGTCAGAGGGCGGGTTAGCGGTGGATATCCTATATAAAAGACATTTTCCCTCAGAGCATACTGCACTATGAGTTGCTACACACAATATTGTTTCTTAACATTGCCACCAGAGGGCAGCTTAGTGGTGGAAATCCTATATAAGACTTGATCTCACACAAAGCTCACCACTCATCTGTTACCCACAATATTGATATCATTACTGGCCAGGTTGGTGGTGGAAATTGTCTATAAACCCTGCTCCACAGAGCATGCTTCACCCGGCACACTGCAAGTGTATACTGACAGTGCGTCACATTTTGGTGAGATGTCCTCACGTACAACCAATTAGAGATGATGTATTTGGAAATGAGGGCGTGATGGAGTCGTTTCGATTCCATCCGCAACTCATTATTAAATTTTTGAGGGAAGCTGGATTTTACCAACAATTCATTTTCATTATTAACTTGAGAAGTTGTTTACAACTGATTTTATTCGTCATTTACCACTTCTGATTTTACCACAGTTGTATGCTCTTTGGCATACATTTCTGTGCTCTATTTTACCTATTTGAAATATATTAATTTGTTTAATTCAGATATGTCTAACCACACCATATGACCCCCAATAGTCAATGTCCACTTTTTGTGCTGGGGGGTCGTTAAACAAACAAACAAACAAACAAAAATCACACGGCACAGCGTTTTTCCACCCGCATCAATAATTCTTGTTGCCACAGTTGTCAAAGAACAAGTTGGTAGTGTAAATCGTCTATTTGGTCAATTTTGGTTGATCTCAGCTGCGTATCTTAAGCCAGGACCGTCCTGATATGACATTAGATGTTGCTAGGACGTAAAACAACAACAAACAAACAATAAGCCCCTCCCCCGCCCCGCCCCCCCCCCCCCCCCCCCCGCCTTCACTCCGCCCCCTCCAACCCCACCCACGACCTTGGCGTCGGACAAAGCCGGGTGAGGTCGGTTCGACGGCTCCATTGCTAACGACTTGAGTTGGCTATAAAACAGACCGGACGTGACGGACGAGAAAGGGCGGAAACCGGAAGTTGTGACGTCAGCTTTGACGGGGTGAAAACGCGCGCGTTTAAATAATGTCGTCACACCCCTGCGTGGTAATTGGTGCCAGTTGACGACGACGTGTCAATTATGTCGCGTTGAGCAGGCGTCTCCGCATCCGTCTCCGCATCCGTGTTGTCGGACACGGACGGGCGGAACGGACGGGCGATGGAGAGCCGGTGTTACATTTTTTTTTAAAGAAAAAAAAGTGTGTCTGCGATGAATTGATTTAATTACCCTGCCCATAACGGATAAGTGTGTTGACACTTGTTTTCACCGCTGGGCAGCACTGGTCCAATTTGATTCAAATCTTTATAGAATTTTGTCTTAAGTTATAATTTAGGCTGTAACTGTAGATTGCAACTAGTCCAAAATCCGGCTTTTACCGTTCTTTGTGTTAGTCCATTTACCTATAATGTTTTGTTGTTGATTTGTTTTGATGCATTTCTATTGTAACTTGTTAATTTCATTAGTTGCTACCGATGGCACCGGACCACACGGGATGGCCGAATGAGTTAGAGCGTACGTCTCCCGTGTTGGTAGACCATGGGATCGTGGGTTCGAACCCTGGTCGAGTCAACTCAATGACTTAAAAATTGATACTTGTCACTTCCTAGCCTGGTGCTCGGCATTATTAGGATAGGGAAAGGATATCAGGTGGTGGCCTGGTCTCCCAGTGGGGCAACACTATAAAGTCGCCATGAGTGTGCACTGTTGCAAGTCAGTACCCGTCCTGATATGACCTTAGATGTTGCTAGGAAGTAAAACAACAACAAACAAACAAACTGATGGCACCACACAACCTATGCCTACCTGTTTATGCGGCTCCTTGCCTGAGAGGTCAGTGCAGACCACTACAGTATTGACAATATTTTATTAATACGCACTCATGGAACTAGGGTTTGTTTGTTTAAATTTTACGTCCTGGCAACATCTAAGGTAATATCAGGACAGGTACTGACGTGTGACAGTACACACTCATGGCGACTTTATAGTGCTGTCCCACTGGGAAATCAGGCCACCAGCACCATGACCCGATATCCCACTCACTCACATTCTCCTGACACTGAGCTAACCAGTCCTTTGCCCTATCCTATTAATGCAGAGCGCCAGGCTAGGAAGCGACAAGTATCAATTTTAAAGTCATTGGTTTGTCTCGACCGGGAACCGAACTCCCGACCTTCCGCATGCGCGGCCACGCTCTACCGATTAGGCCACCGCGCCCGGTTGGAAATAGGGAGAAATGCACGAAGGGGGTGGGCGGGGATGAGGGGATGGGTGGTTACGGGGATGAGGGGATGGGTGGTTACGGGCAGGATGGGAAGTATCTGGCACTGGCACGCAGATGTCAGGTGTGAAAGATCTGGACCGAAGGATGATGCATCATTGCCGGCCCGTCCTGATATGACCTTAGGTGTTGCTAAGTCGTAAAACAACAAAACAAACAAACAAATCATTGCCGACTTCTGCACAGAGAACTAGAAGAGAAAGTTGGGAAAACAAAACTTTATTCCTAGGCTCAGCGAAGGTTTTCGGCGCGCGGGCTGATGTTAAGCTAAGATTCCATATACGCGGTATGCAGTATGCGAATGCGAATGCGAATGCGGATGCGGATGTGAATGCGAATGCGAATGCAGATGTGGATGACAATGCGAATGCGAATTCGAATGCGAATGTGAATGCGACACAAAATGGAAAAGCATGTAAACTCACAGTGGTGCTTCCATATGTCCAAATGCAAATGCATATCCGCAAGTGGATCGCTCCATATACCGATCGGTGCGAGTGCGAATGCGAATGCGAATGCGAATGCGAATGCAAATGCGAATGTGAATGCGAATGCTTTTCCATTTCCCATAGAGAAACCAACAACTTTGACTTTCCTTCACAAATTTGGAGCAAGAAATACAGGAAATCACATGGGTATTTAATGCCACATGCCGCATTCGCATTCGCCACCGCATGCCGCATACCACATATATGGAATCTTAGCTTAAGTGTTTGTGTAACCTGGTTACAGAGGATTCCGACAATCATAGCTATGAACTAATGTACACATAATTAATGAACAATGTTTACAATTATATATAGTTTCAAATCCAATGGGTAAGTAAGTGACTTGACCTGGTGCGAGCACCACCGGAAGTGGCCGTTGGTGGCGCTACCGGAGGCAACCCGGGACAAATCCAGGCAAGTCAACGATTGGACATAATGTATTTTGCGAATAACAACTCATAGCAATAATAGTAAAGGCAATATACTCCGCCTATTTATATACGCATAATTAATTATACATCCTATATATTTATTTTTAATTTTCGTTTCGGTTCGTTGTTGGAGTTTCAAACCAATCACTTATAAAATTGACATTTGTTGTTTCCTAGCCTAGCGCTCGGCATTAATCGGATAGGGCAAAGACTGGTTTGCTCAGTGTCAGGATAATGTGCCTGAGTGAGATACCACGTCATGGTGCTGGTGACTTGATTTCCCAGTGGGGCAACACTATAAATTTGCCATGAGTGCGCACTGTTACAAGTTGGCACCCATCCTCATACGACCTTAGATGTCACCAGGACGTAAAACTCCAACAAGCAACCAAGCAATATCTATACCACATCAATCTATTATATATATATATATAAAGTCAGGCTAAGTGAAAGGAAGAGGAAGAGACGGAAGGTTGGTGAACAGCCTAATTTATTGATAAGGCTCTTGGCCGAGCAATAAACGCCCTACCTATACAAAGCTAAAAGTAATAATAGGTGTGTAGTGTGCCAAGCAAACAGCAGAAGTGAGCAGTGTAGAAGGTGGGGGGAGGGGAAGCAGCAAGAAAAGTGCTGGCCCGCAGCAAATATATATAATGGAGAGAAATAATCATGAAGTCGTAGGATAATAAATAATATTATAAGATCATAGGATAATAAATAATATTATAAGATCATAGGATAATAAATAATATTATAATAAGCTCACCCGCCATTTTATATTTATATAATAGATTATATTGCACATAAAGTCAGGCTAAGTGAAAGGAAGAGGAAGAGACGGAAGGTTGGTGAACAGCCTAATTTATTGATAAGGCTCTTGGCCGAGCAATAAACACCAAACGGGACCGCTAAACTGGGCCCGCCCCACCAACCGACCCCCCGACCTCAATTGTTGACAAAGAAGCCGAGACACGGAAGTCATTTACTATCCTTTCTTGCAATGGAGTCTTTAAGTAGGAGTAGACCGTGTCAGAGGCCCAATCACCCCTGACCTTAATTTCCTCAATAGAGGCTCCTGACATAGCCAAATATGTACAACCTCCCCTTCTAAGTGAATGCGAGGTAAAATGCTCCTCACCGAGGCCCGCCCTATTTGAGAACAGCGCTAGCATCTCCTGATAAGCTGAATATGTCATCGGGAAAGAGGAGCTGCCCAGTCCCAGAAGGCGAAAAGCCATGTCCCCGTCCCGGGCTGTTATATCAGTAAAATGGCGCTCTGTCCAATAGACTGCACAAAGGGCTGTATTGGGACAGCGAGATACGGGTATCTCCAAGACCCTCTCACGAAACTGTATAGTCTTCGAGCGACGCACCCGTATTATCATTCCCCATGGGTAGAAGAAAAAATCCCCCCTACACAGGGCAGAATCTGAGTCAGTGATTTGTGATTTACGAAGGAGTGCTCTAAATGAGCACAAGATAGCTGCACGCCAGGCAATATGGCCTGGGTTGTTAGTCAATAAAGAAAAATGCGCAAAAGCATATGTGGTAGGATAGGGGGGGCCTGATGGTGAGCATCCCCCTTTTGGCGCTTTATCCCCTTCAGGGTTGACGCAACCAGAAAATCATCGTATTGGATGGGCAATGCCCCATTCTGTCTGAGAAAATAATTCAAGCCTGACAAATAATTTAAGACCGACCTGTAGGTCAGCGACCTAGCTAACCAAGCTGCGTATAATGCAACTCGCTCAGAGGCACAAGGAAAAGGAGAACTGTCACTAAGAAAAAGAGCAAGGAATTCAAAATACCTCCGTATCTGAACGGAACGGGTTGAAATAGAATTTTTTGCATAAGAATGGCTCTCA
The DNA here is from genome assembly GCA_030323885.1 of Branchipolynoe longqiensis. NCBI lineage: Eukaryota > Metazoa > Annelida > Polychaeta > Phyllodocida > Polynoidae > Branchipolynoe > Branchipolynoe longqiensis. The sequence goes on from CM059195.1 coordinate 55,215,655, forward strand.
AATCCCTTTTGTTCAGCTCGCAACTGCACCAGATCTGCAAGGAAAAAGAATAGGGGCATCAAAAAGGTGAGTGCAGCACATAACCCGATCACTGTCAACCTCCCTTATTCGAGAGCAGCTGGAGCCAGCGTCCAATCTGCTCAGGGCATCACAAACAGTGTTAATGCGTGTAATAATGTAAACTGAATGGAACACAAAATTCTTGCTAACAGACAACCAAAAGATTTCACGCAACATAGCCATTATATCAGCAGAGCGGGAGCGACCTGTATTGAGTGAGGCCTGAACCACTGCACTATCAGTTATACAAACAATCTCAGAATTAGACCAGTCAGCTGCCCCGCGGCGAAAGCCCTCAAATACCGCATGCATTTCCTTAATATTAATATGTTTATCACCCAATCCGTCCATCAGCCTGACCCCATGGTGACCACAAACCTGATCTATCACATGCTCGTCAGCGGTGCTGAATGCACCAACCAGCCAGTCATTAGCAAAACTAGCGCCAAGGCCCCAGCCGGAGGCGTCACTGTACATAGCTTTAGTAGCGGCAAATTTACCCAACATACCTGCCTTGCTATTAAAACTAGAAGCAAATTCAATCCACCAGTCAATATCAGCCCTAAAGCCTGCGTTAAGTCTTGCCTTAAAATACGGTTCACGAAGAGTACCGATCAAATCGTAGACCCTTCTACTGAAGGTCCTGCCACCCCTCACCACCTTTGCACAATGTGCCAGGAGGCCAGCAAGGCTCTCCAGGTCCCTCCTGCAAGCCTTCCTTCTTGACTTAAAACTCAGAAGTCTTCCCCGCAACTTATCCAACTTATCCTGGGGGAGTGATAATTCTAAAGATTCAGAATCCACCTCTATCCCAAGGACCCTGACCTTCATGGATGGAGAAATAAGTTTTCTATAACTAATATAAAAACCCAAGCGACGAAGAATAGCAATGGTTATCTGCTGGTAAGCAGCTGCCTGGTCAAAAGTACCGGCGATGATACAGAAATCATCTAGGTAGTTCACTACACGACAAACCCTCTCTCTGGCTGCACATCGCACCACAAAATCCGAGATGCGGGAGAATATATAGTGACTCGAGGACATACCCATACAAAGTCTACTATCAAGTAAATAAGTATAGAAATTTTCTCCCTTGAACCGCCACTTAAGACCCTGGCTAGAGCGATCATCCGGGTGAATGTGGACAGCCCGATAAGCATCCTTAATGTCGATACAAGCCAGGTAGTCCCCCTTCTCCAATAATTCCACCACATCATCGATACCCTTGTATTTAAATTTCGGGGCAATAGTAGAAGTCCAGTTATTCACAGAACTACCCTTAGGCCTACTGCAATCCACTACACTACGGCCACCACCACTATCTTTCGGAACCACAAAAAGCCCATGCACACAAAGGGGAGGATCCAGTACCTTAGTTACAAAGCCGTCATGAATTTCAGCCAACAAGCGTGACTCGATTATATCAGCCTCCCATGATGTTTTGGTACGTCTAGTCTTAACATCATAATGGGCATCACAATCTTGATCGATAACCCTAAAGCCAAAGACAATACCCTGTAACATATATAGGCCGTCGACATCACAGCTTCCCCTGCAAAAACACTCTACAAAAAAAACGGCATGGTTTTAGTTGACATGTAATAGAGGACAATACATAGACACAATCACAGGAACCTGATGCACAATCTTCATACACTCCAAAAGTGACAAAATCGGAGTCAAGTGTCTCCCTCACCGACACCATCAAATGTCCATATTCAGTCTCCACTACCACAATAAAGTCCGACCAGCTGGTCTCTCTCAATCCATTCCAGCTTAACTTCGATCCAATTTTAAATGAACCCACGGAAACCTTGTCAGTTTTTCCACCCGGGTGAACGTCCTGATTGTCGATTTCACACGATATTAACTGACACCCAATGCCGGCTCCCCGGCTAGCGTCCCATACCATATCGACATTACTAAAGGTATCAGAATCACCATCATCACGAAAGACGAATGGCATAGGGGTTGTCGAGTCATCCGGCTCCTGCATGGCACTCACAGCAGTCCTCGCCTCTATCCGCCCACAAACCGCATGGCAATCCCCATCAGCCATTGGGTCACAACCACCACTCACCCCAACACTTCAATCTCTGCAGCTGTTGCGTTTGTGCCCTTTTACCCCACATTTTGAACATATGTGCGCAAAGCGACACTGGTCCTCCTTTTTAGCACATCCTTGCTCACTGTTATGGGCGTAACAGGGGCGCTTGCTGCCAGTTGGTCCTGCCAACGTCCCGCGTCGCCTGTTTTCACCCGACGTGCCCTTCTGCTTTTTCTCACGCACATTCGCTTGACTATAGTGTAAAACACTTTTACCCGTGTGTGCCTCAGTGAAAGCAGCGAAACCCTCCATTTCCGCTAACTTCCTAATGGCAGAGTCGTACTCAACATGACTGGTATAAAAAAAGTCATTATGCCTAGCACGG